>OZ022584.1:14733560-15296060 GCA_963669155.1 Arbacia lixula
AAGAAGAGTATGTAGCTCTGAAATCCTAAAAAGAAAATAAAGTATCACAAATATGCTTGGAAGTCATGGGAATCTACTTTTAAATCAAGATAGTCTAAATTACTATACATAGTTGCGTGTCCTATAAAGGTCCAAAGATATAGTGTACATGTCTTCTTACTTTTTCTGGCACGCAAATGCTAGAAATACCATTTATTTTTAAGCATGAATATTTTTTTATAACCTTTAATATTAGATAGTCTAGTCAATTGTTATTTCATTTAACAGTAGGCAGTACATTAAATGAAGATATAAGCTCGAGTTCTGATTACCACCAAAGCCAGATGATCAGGTATACGGTACTATCTATTAATACATACATACGTAGGTGTAATTGCTACATTAATTAGCATTGCATACGTAAGAATTCTTCAGTTAATCATGATTGGGACTAAAATTAATGATGATCTGGCCAAGGGGCCATGCATGCTTACTACGTTGGTAATTTTCAGTCATTCATTCTTTCAATTGCCCTCAATAAGTTAAAACAATGTAATTATCATATGGTAACAATTCACCAAACTTTTAAAGACCTGATCTCAAACCGATTGCTTACGAGCTCTTTAATTTAGTAGCTTTAAATTATGATTTCATATCTTTGACAAAGCATCAAACTGTGGAAAGTGAACTATAAATTATATTAAATTACAAACCTGTGTTCATCCAGGGCATCCATGCCAGACTGCTATGGACATTCCAGGGGGTAATAGTACAGGCATGCTTCATTTGTCTTGGTAGTGTCTAGACTCCCTCCTCTACAAATCTGAAGAAATTAAAAAGGGAATAAAATGATATCAGTATTTTGGACAGCAGTCAAAGGACTCACAGCACAATTTGATGTATTGGCAATAAGCTACATGTAGTTTTACAAATCACATCACATATGAAATGGCTTTCCATGTTGAAGAAGTTTGGGGTTAATCTTAGTTCTTGCCTCTCATGCGTAACTACAACTCAATAACATTTATAACTGTACGAGGTGAATCGTATTTTACAACCACCATCGGTCAGCAGCCGATTCTCACAGCGGACTCCTTACTCCTAGTCCTAGCCCTATGAGGAACCCCACGGCTATGGCATAGGGTACTACATCAAGCTTTTAAAAATCGCATCGTTTTGGTTTGCTAAACTGCTTGAAAAAACGGCTGCATAGAAATCACAAAAATCCTCTTACTGAGTTCTAAAGTATAATCTTCAAGCCAGCATGACGGGCATTTTTTATGTCTCCTTGACATTGCTCTCTGTGTCAAAATCAGCGATTTAGACGGATAGGGTATATTTTTGCACGCAGCACGGTTACTCTTGCCGGCTTCAAAAAATTGCTTCCTTTATCGATATCAGACGCTCGTAAAACATTTTGAATGAGGCTTGATATTGATACCAACAGGGCTCAATATCGATAGCGATGGGCTTCATATCGATAATTGATGTTTTGAAACTAGCAAAAGATAGCGTGCAAAAATATCACTGATTTACGCACAGAAAGCAACCTCAAAAAGATACCCTTCTAACCCTACTAATGTAGGGTTCGAATTCTAATAAATCGACTTGTACACATGAATGAATTACTCATTTCAAGTTTATTGATCACATGTGTATGGCTAAATGTATTGAATGTATACTTGCACTACATGTATTTTGAGCAATGTTACATATTCCCTCTTCACATCTTTCTAAAAAATTATACGTTCCGTCAAGGCTGCCATCTTGGCTGTTCGAGAATGTAGACGAATAAATGGGAATTGATGCATGCGCATAAGCTTTAATCTTCACCATCACAGCTGCCGTCGCGCCGTGAAATTATGAACCATACACTTTAGTTCGTAAACAATAAAAAAAAAATACAACATGGATAAAAAATCATCTTTAAACCAGCCATGAGACAATTCAGGTATATATTCTGCGTAAATACATGTATGTGCAATACTTGTGAGTTTTGAGCAAAGAGAATTGTAAAAATTTACTGATCTAATCACGACTTTATTGTTCCAAAGCCTCGAGCTCAGTGCTACGAAGCCCGCTCACTGCGTGACTATTTTCTTTATTTCGAGGATTATTTTGACCGCGGTTGTCCGCGGACATTGCTTCAAATTGACCCCTTTTTCCGCGTTTTTGGTAACGATCATGCGGTCCCTAATTCACATTGAGTGACCGCACCGGGCTCCAAAGCTCAGTGCTACGAAGCCCGCTCACTGCGTGACTTGGTAAGAGTATTTTTGTGATTGCTACCGAGCCGTTTTACCAAACACTTACCAAACCAGGGTCAGGGTAATTAGGTTTATAGATCTATGTTTAGGGTTAGGTCTTACTCGGATTAGGTTCAGGGTTAGGTTTATGGTTCAAATTCATATGGATACACTGACTTATGAACTAGCGCCCATACTATGTAGGACCCCACGCTAGGCAGGAGCGAAAGGGCTACCTTATTCCCAGTAAGATAAGAATAAGATTCAGGCCAGCACCGAGTCAAGATCAGTTTGATTTTTATCTTATAAATTAGGCTCTAGAGTCTCATAAAACTTACTTGAATAGCAAGTTACGTTAGAATATCACGGAAGAGTAGATTAATTAGCACCTAAAACAGTATACAAACTCAAGAGTAGAGTCTGAGAAACGTCGACACTAACGACAGGATAAACTTGCAGGTATATTACTAATACTAACACCATTGTTAGTACATGGGAACAGTATGTATGCTTATTTACAACAAACAACAATGTGAGCGTGAATTTGACAATAATTATGTAAGAAACATGGTATCTTCAACCTCACAAATCCTACAGTAAATACCATAAGGTCTTACCTCAATACCTGATGTTGGTTCACTTTCCAGAAGATGGCAGAGATCATGATGATGACACATTTTCGCCCCAAACTGCTGTTCTGATCCTTCATGCCCCAACCGCTCAGCTCAAACTGGCGCTCAATTCAAGCTAGCTGGCTCGCGCTCTGATTGGACGCCAAAACGGACACACACACACGTACACACTCACACGTACACGCACATACACACACACGCACACACACACACGCACACACACACACACACACACACGCACACACACACACGCACACACCCACACACACTCACACACACGCGCACACACACACACGCACACACACACACACACACACACTCACACACACACACACACACATTTTTTTTAATGAACTTTATTCTGATTCCATAATACAAATTAAATTCATATAGGCCTAATCAGTTTAAATATATTAACACAAATTACTTACACTTACACAAAATTATACACGCACATACACACACACTCACACACACTTACACACACACCCACACAATCACACACACGCACACACACTTACACATATACGCACATACACACACACCCACACGCACACACACAATCCCACCCACACGCACACACACACGCGCACACACACACTCACACATACGCACGCACACACACACACTCACGCACACACTCACACGCACACACACAATCACACACAATCACATCACACACATGCACATACACACACAGGCACACACACTCACACATACGCACGCACACACACACACTCACGCACACACTCACACGCACACTCACACACACACGCACACGCACACACACAATCACACACAATCACATGCACATACACACACACACACACACACAACTCAGTAAATGTAAATGTCATGACAACTGCTAGCATCATGCATAGTATTGTGAAAATATCATGATCACATCACAATCTGATAATATCATGATAATATCTTGGTTCTTCTGTAAATGGTATCTTTGGAAATATCATGATATAACTGCCAATATCATAGTACTCTAACAAATATCATGGTAACATGATAATACTTCTGTTAATATCATGATAACATCATGGTACTCCTGCGCATATCATGATAATATCATAGTATTTCTGCAACTGTCATGATACTTTTGCGAATATCATGGTAAAATCATAATATTTTGGTGAATATCATGATAATATCATAGTATTTCTGCAACTATCATGATACTTTTGCGAATATCATGATAAAATCATAATATTTTGGTGAATATCATGATAATATCATAGTATTTCTGCAACTATCATGATACTTTTGCGAATATCATGATAAAATCATAATATTTTGGTGAATATCATGATAATATCATGATAATAGTATAATACTTTTTTGTAAGGGATTGCTCTTAAAAATTTGTTTTATTACTTTCCATATCCTTTTATGTCTTTAAAGGTTTTCTGAAACTGAGTTGAGTAATAATTTTTCTTTGAAACACGTAAGGTTGTAGTGGGCGTGTTCCGATATCTCGTATAGTTTTTATGTGACTGTTCTGATTTAGCTGTTTTGTATTTGTAATATAACTTATTTTTCGTATTGATTGATTTCAACAACGATTTTGTAATCCAAGGCATTATAGGGATTTTCTTGCGATTTCCACTATTCCTTTTACATAAAGGTATATTCCAATCAGACAACAATACGAATTTGCTAAAGAAATTATCAAAAGAGCTATCAGTGTTTTGATGAAGTAAAACATCACTCCAGTCAGTTGCAATTAGCGCTTCCTTAAGCCTTGCAATATTCTCTGAGTTACTCATACGGATACGATTATTTTGAGTAGTAGTGAGAGATTGTTTGCTAAGTGGCACTTTGGCATATACAGGGAAATGGTCAGACAGATCAGAAATTATGATGCCAGCAACCGGGAAAGTTGTAATAAATTGCTGAAAATATTGTCAATGAGAGTAGAAGAGTGATCAGTTACTCTTGTAGGTTTAGTAATTAGAGGTATCAAGGAGAAGGACATCAACATGTTCAAAAATTCATCAACAGAGCTATTTCCATCACGACAAGAGAGTAAGTTCAGATTATAATCACCCATGAGAAACATATTGTCTTGTTATTAAAGACAGCCAGTCCCTTTTTCAGATCCGCCACAAAACCATCAAAACATCGGCAAAACATATAGAGAAGTGTTAGCAAGCTCTATATTCACAATTTGAAACTGATACGTAGTGTAAAATTCAAATAAAGTACGCCGTAAACAACGTCTGATTAATAGTCTTTACCTCAGGCTCTTAGCAGTTTGTGTTGAAATATCTGCTTTATTGATTAATCTGTTTATTAAATTATAAAACGCATTATGAAAAAAATATTCTATGAAAGGAATCATCTCCAAAATTTGGTAGTTACTCATAAAATTAGGATTTCACACATTACACGCATAGATACTGTAACAAAGACTAATACTTTTTTCGTAGTACGAAAGTCGGTTTGAATTAACGGCTGAATTTTTTTACATATACAGAAAGCTTCAACATGCTTTATTCTTAGAAATGGTCTTGAATCACACTTTCTTCAATTTACGATCGTGATAGATGATTTCAAATTTTAAGCTTGCAAAAGGGACGGACAATCTTTAAGTAATGGATTTGACTGTATATCATGTACTTCATCTATAAAGAGATTTGTATCACTCTGGGGTGGTCTATAAAAAACACCTGGTGCATTTGTTTCTACATATATGTTTTTATCATGTACAGTACTGGTATAGCGAGCAATCGTAAAGTTAGAGCGAGGAAAAAGTGTGGGTCCCGACCCCCTCGTTATAACGGGGTTTCGCTGTATAATGCACGCACGATACGGCGTGAGTGACCACTGTCCACCATTCTTTGTCCACCCATCATAACAACCCAGAGCGAGCTGACCTGGCTGCACATACTTATGGCGCCTCCTACGTGCGGTCTATAATTGTGAATATATTGTGAATATACGGTCTACAATTGTGAATATATTGTGAATATATTCACAATTTTAGAGAAATTCACAATATATTCACAACTTTAGAGAAATTCACAATATATTCACAATATATTCACAATATATTCACGATATATTCACAATATATTCACGATAAATTCACGATAAATTCACGATTGTTGCGTATTTCTCGCCAATTTTGTCGTGAAATTTTTTCACGCGCTGAGCGGTACGTAACTCATACAGTACAGCCAGAGTAAATCTTCACCATATATTCGCGATAAATTCACGATAAATTCGCGATGGGGACGAATTTGTCGCCAATTTTGTCGTGAATTGGCGAATTAACCGCCAATTTTGTGGTTGAATTTATCGACAATTTCGTCATGATTTGGCGAATTTATCGACAATTTCGTTTTGATTTATTTTGCATATACATGTATGCTATACGCGGTGCGGCCAATTCAGCCTCGAGAAGAGCATCCGATTGATAGAATATAACAATCCAAGGGTAGGTATCGTTTTGTTATTCTGCATTTTCTGACTTAAAGTCTGCTGACGCTTGTGGCTTCATGCTTGGTCAGGCTTTACTGCGATCAGCCCGCTCACTGCGTGAGCGGGCTGGGCGCTGAGCGGGAGCAGTCCCGGGGCTTACTGCGACCAGCCCGCTCACGCAGCCCCGGGACTGCTCCCGCTGCGCGGGAGCAGCCCCGGGCTATCCCGGGGCTAGGTCTGGCTGGTGTGAGCAAGCACCGAGGGTGAGGCGTAGGGGCAATCCCGTTGGGGGTGTTTCACCAAGCTGTTAAGTCCAAGGAACGCCCATGACGGGGATATGGTAAAAATAACAGAACTGCATTGACGTAGCGTTGGGATAATGGGGGTATATAGGCCTAGCACTTACGTCAATAACAGTTCTCGCTACGCTCTCAGTACGCTGCAGCAGTTCCCACTGCGTCATGGCCATTATCTTTGACGTAGCGAGAACTGCATGGACGTAGCGTTGGTGTAATGGGGGTCTAAGGTATGAACGTATTCATGAACGACTGGTGATCTTTTGTGCTAAGTCAGATTCTCGAGAACAAAGTGTGGTTTCACAGTCGTCTGTAAAGACGTTCGTATCTTACGAACAGCTTGGTGAAACACCCCCTATACGATGTATCCATATACTTTGGCACTTATTTTATGAATTTGAACCCTAAACCTAACCCTGACCCTAACCCTAAACCTATATTCTAAACCTAACCCTGACCCTAACCCTAGACGACTTCTTTGCCATTGAATTTGTCCAAAAAAAGTGATTTCTAGGTCTGTATTAGCGCCCGTTCAGGCCCTTGCCCTGGGACAAACCTGTTACATGTGTAATAATACATGCTGCTACGCAGCAAGCACGCGCTCAGCACGCAGCTAGTTGCCTGTGCCTATATAGCCGCCTAGGCTGCCGGTGCCGAAGTACGGATACACTTAAGCTGGTACATTTTTGTGTTGGGTTAGGATCAGGGTTAGGTTAAGGGTTAAAATTTGTGAAATTAGTGGGATAACCTGGTTCCCTATTGTACGGGTTATTCGGCGTAGGCTCATTGCACGATTGAAATTACTTTGGAATTCTACTGAGCAAATGTCATTTGTTAGGCCTAGTAACGTTAAATTAAAGAAAGGACAGAGATTCTGCGACAGGCCGGGTAAGGGGTAGATAAAAAAATCAGTCACTGTAGTCTGTAGCCTGTGTAGGATTAGAACGTTGGATTCGCTGAAATTGCATCTGTCTCTCCTGAACACCCTCACGGGTATGTCAGAAATGTAATTTCGATCAAAGAATGCCCCGAATGAAATGGTTATTTAAGGTTATTTATTTAGGCTCCCGGGCAGCGTGACTGGGGTGGCTGCAGTATAAAGGACTGCGACAAGATAAAAGTAAATAAATCCTCAACAATGCATGGATTAACATGTGATATGTGTTGGGATCTATGAATTTGTGAGAAAAAACACAGATCTTGCATGCTTTTTGGAATTTTTGTGTAGTTGTGACTGACACATCTCAATCAAACTGCCTTAAAATGTATGAATGTGAATATTTTCCAGAAAGCTGAATAGGATTCATTGTTGCTATTAAACTATGCAGCAACATGTGCAAAAATTTTCTTGAGTGCTACATTTGTGTAAAATCCATACAAAGTGCATCTATTCTCTGATTTTGAGAGCAGGACAGCAGTTAGCAACAACCCATGGCAACTGATAACGTCATGACAAATATTACAAGATTTATTATTTTGGGCTACTTGTAACATTTCTACACTAATGAATGTCGAAATGAGGAGGTACATGTGGGCTATTTTATACAAAATAGTCTTATTGTGGAATGTGCAGTGATCTTTATATCATTTTTATTACTTATTGCTTTTCTTCCACAGATGATCTTGTTTGTGGTGCATCTACTTACTCTTGAGGTGGTATGCATTGCTCCTCCATACACACCAGCCCAAGATGGAATTGGAAACCATGCTGACTGTATCCTTTTCTTTAGGAGAGAAACTTTCATTCATGTGAGGTTTCCATTGAATTCAGTTCTGAACACTCCAATTTCAATATATGCACTACCAGTACTTTGTATAATATGTTTTCATGGTAACTCCAGTGCTTTTTGGAGGTTTGGTCCACTAGCTAGCAAAACCTGTAAGATATTCTGAGTGCATTATTAAATCAGGTGGATGTCATGAAAACAAGTTTTTGAACACAGTACAGATATGACAAGTGTTACTTGTAATTTCATTTCACATCACAGGAATAAGTTTCCCTGATAAAACTACATATGGAAGAAACAACAATTGCATTCATGTTTATTTTATGTTGACTTGGTTTTTCCTTAATCCATTGCTCTTTCTTACAGTATATCAACTTGTAGCTGGATATTTTATTTCAGGCTATAGTATGTCTGTTATCTGTGCCTTTCTCCTTTACCGGCATGGTGTTTCAAGAAGGTATAGTGTACATTTATGTGATTATGCTTCCATCACAAAGTGCTAAAATGGCATTATTCATGGTTGCTTATGATATGTGACAGGACAAATACCTGATAATTGAGGAGATTGTGAGTCCTATGGTTTAATGGTCACAGATCAAGTTTAAATCAAAGAATTGAATTGATTACAGGATAACTTCACCCAAAACTAATGCAATGATAAGATAAAAATCAGGGAAATCTATGTTTATGTTTTGGATCAACAAACTATTTATGCACAGTTTGATCCCAAAAGAATGTTTTTTTATTGGGTGCTCTTGTGTGATTACAGTCTGTTAGTGCTAGCGCTCTTACACTTAATGAGCTGCTCGTCCATCAACCATTTTGGATTTTATAAACCTGAAAGATCTGATATAAAAATCGTGGTAAATAACTCTAGGCATCACCTCATGGGACTACTACTACTAAGCGGACGCATCCAAGATTGAGTTCACAATGCAACGCCATGAGTCTTTATCATTCATCAATGTCTGCAAGTCCCCAGTTTCACACTGGATGTCCCTTGCAATGCAATCCATATAGTTCAGAGGTCTCCTTCCTCTGTTAGGGCATGGGAGTCTCATGCAAATAACATCTGATATTACTTGGTCTTTAGCCCTAAAGCAGTGACCAGCGAATCTCGTTCGACGCAGAGCAACAATGGTAGAGATAGGAGATATGGGAGACCAGCTCAATACAGTATATTAATAGAAGGTGTAAAGCCCTTCAATGAAAGTTTTGCAAAGATTTGCCAAACATACATTCTAGATAAATGGGCTGGGCCTGGGACAAGGTTCCCCCCTTGACCCCATGAATATGTGACATAGAAGGTACGTGTAGAACGATAAATTTTATTATTCTGCGTGCACCACGTCACCCCTCAATGGGGGGGGGGGGGGGGGGGGGGGTTAGGGGCAGTTAGGGGGGTGGCCCAGCAACAGACTGCACAATTATAGCAGATGACGGTTGACGTTTGGTATTTTAGTACCTCCTAAAAGTTGTTAGAAGGCTTCCCAGCAAGCCAAATTTGATTTTAAGTTATATCAAATTAAAAAGAATTCTGCTCTCAAAAAATGTGATGAAGAAATATTCTTATTCGACTCAAAGTCAGTGTCCAGTCCTATCTTTGGGAAGGAAGCACTTTTGAAATATGCTTATTTCTTTTCTTTTTACAAAATGCAAATTGGGGGCCATGGAAAAGGGCTATCCTGTCATTAAACATGATAATGTCTTCTATTTTCCATAATCCATAATCGTAAGTGTTTGCACTGAAGATTTGTCTGTGTGCATGTTTGTCATTGGTCATTGTAAGCACGTTTCAAAAGGTGGCCAAACAAAGAATACAGGGATACCATCTTAGACATCTTAATGCACTTAAAGTGTAATATGCAACGAAAATTATATAAAAAATAGAAAGTATTACAGACAAGACCTTGTGATGAAATAACATACCTTTGAACAATGAAACAAACAGATGTAAGCATGAATGATAGACTTATAGTTTAATGTTGTTAACATTGGCAGTGCTAACTTTGCTTCTGTACAATTCTCCAAATATCAATTAACAGCAGATGAACCTTGCCCGGAGTTATGGCCTGCTTAATCTCAGATAAACCAAAATCAACTAAGCGATTGTACGCTTTCTTTTTTACTCTAGTGTTCATCAGGTGAAGCGTAATTGCAGAAAACTTGGTCTTCGTCGTCGTTGTCCTGAATCACCGGAAGCTGACATAGTCCGAGCTATTGCTGTAAGTTACCAAATTTGCTTAATTCTTGTATTCTGTGACAGTAAATAGGTATATCCATCATTATAATACATTTCTGGGAGCAGAAGGCATGTTAAAATTGGCAGGCAGGCAATTTTGATTATACTTTGTTCTGTACCTCATCTTACCGTTGTTCTCAGCCATGTATGTGTATATGGTCTTCATTAAATTATTGAAAGACATTATGTGATTGTTAATGCTTGATCAGGTTATTACTTCTATGTTTCATAGACAATGTGTTGTGGGTTGCCCCTTTGCCAGTTAGCCAACTGTTATTCCTTTTCAACAGATTGAACAAAGGAAAAAATAGTTCTATGGAATTCCTACTTCTCCTGAAATGGCTTCAAAGTGGCTATAGGATATATATTACCTATATTATATTGCAACATTATAGATGCACGTTGGTAAGAATTTTCTTGCCACTATTGAAAATGTAAAAATGAAATTGAAAATATAGTTTGCACAGAACAAGACACAAAATAGATACACTGCATTATGGTATTAGATTTGGTCTTCATATGAATGGTGTCCATGAATGGGTTGTATTAAGTGCACAATTCTAAGTGTAAGAGCAAGGTGAGCTTGGTCTTCTTCAATTGCATTGGCAAGCTAGAGCAAATACCTGAAGACAGAAGAGGTATGACATCATTCCCCCATCCATTATGAGTGCTGCAGGTACCTAATTGCACCCCACATAATGTAGAATGACATGATGCTGACACAATGACACAATGACTAGCAAGATTATCAAAAAAATTGTGCTTATTTTGTGGTTATGGGCCACTTTGAATGGGAATGATCTGAATGAATGAGTGTGTTTGCAATGCCCTTTGAGTGTTAATCTACTTTTGGTTCAAATTAAAGGCCAATATGATAACAAAGGTTTGTCATCATGGGTTATTGTCCTTGTATATCCTTTTATGTGGTTTAACCAGGGATACGTTAGGAAGGAGGGACAACTCAAGCATAATATATTCAAACATCTGTAAGCGTGCTAATGAATGTCAAAAGCATTCCACAATCACTGCAACGCTTTGATGTCCCATGTGCGGCACCGTCATTTTGCTGCCGTCAACTTGGAAAGCAATATCTTTAATTCCCTGTTTTGTTTCTTGAAGCTGTGTTTCTTATCACATTTTTTTGTAATTTTCAAGAAAGTTAAGGGTAACACCACTAAAGATCCTGTATCGTTTTTCTTCTAAATAATTGTCAAATGATGCACAAACGGAGATATAAGATAATATTCTTACTTACATAATTAACAAATTTCGTCACTTTCCGGAGATTTCTGGAAATGTCTAATTCAATCATTATCAAAATTATATATTAAGCTGTTTATTTTCATTAACAGAGTTTGCGTGAATTTGCGTGCAGCTCAGATATTTTACTAAAAAAAACTTTATTTTTGTTTGCTGATATCTTTTTTCCTCACAAAAGTATTGATGCAGTCCAACAGAAGTAGACATGCGAAATAAGACTCTACATTTCTTTTGTTCTCTCTGAGAAACTGTTGCTAGGCAATCCCGTTCATTATTGTTAAAACACATGAAAAGTACATGCTGAGACCACATGATTTTTTCGTCGGTGCCACGCATGGGCTCAAAAGAAGAATGTTGTTTCATATCCTCCCATTACATTTCCCTGGTTTAACCATTAAATAAAATGTAATCACCTTCTTACTGTGCAAGATTCCATGAGAGTTCCATGGTATCAAAGTAGAACTAGAATTCCTCCCTGTACATTTGTTTTATTCAGGAATCAATGAATTGTGCAGAATTTGGATCACACTTTTTGTACGTCTTTGTCCTTCCCAAATGAAAAAAAAAATATTCTTTAGTTATTTGTATTTCTTGGAGTGTTAAAAAGTGAAATTTCTTTTTCTTTCTTTCCTCAACATATTCAGAGAGAGCTCAATGGAATGAATCATGCTGTGGATATCGTGCAATGTGGCAACGCCAAAGACGTGACCATCACCTTAATGTAAAACGGTATGCTTTCAAAGTATGATTTTGAGCCATTGAGGTACATGTCAACCATTTCTTATTGGTATACGTGCACAAATAACTTTGCCATCACATTATATTTCTACAGTAATATTGATAGTATCATTGGGAAAAAAGAATGCCATGGGGCATGTTTCTGCAGAAACATGACAGTGACACCTCATTTACACAACTGACGCTGGAATGTATGATGGCAAACTATATTTTTATTGAGAATATCACTTGTGATCTGTCTCATCTTGTGTATTTATATAGAATGGTAATGAAAAGACCATTGATTACCATTCTTAGAAAGTAGAAACTTAGAAAGTACCTGAATCAGAGTTCCACAGAGCGCCTTGTCAATGCATTTGTAACTAGCTCACATTTGGATTATTGCAACAGCTTACTTGTTAGCCTGCCTGCCTTCAGTGAATTCAAAACACAGCTGCCCGTCTCAGAGAAAGCACAATTACATCACTCCTGTCTTGCAAACATTACATTGGTTAAACATCCCTCAAAAAATTCAATCAAAAATACTTCTTCTCAAATACAAGGTAATTCATGATCTTGCACCATCATACCTAATCGATCTCATCACAAAAAGATATCCTACCTCTATGTCTTTCCGCTCATCATCAAAACTCCAACATGCACCTGGCCCGCGTGGTTGTATCCGTTATGGTGATCGTGCTTTCTCGGTGTGTGCCCCTGCTCTCTTGAATAATCTCCCTGCCCACATTCAGGATTCTCCTACTGTCGATACAATTTATAATCGACTCAAACTCATCTTTTCAATCAACACAACAAGTAAGCTGTTGCAATAACAAGTTATCTGTTATCTTACTATTTCATTTATTGATTTGTTGTTGTAGGATTGATATTTCATATCTCTTCATGTTTGACACTAGTAATTACCAGTTATCTGTTATTATCTTGCTATTCCAATGATTGAGTTTCTATATGATTGATAATTAATGTTATACTATTGGTATTTAATTACCTCTTAATGTTATACACTTAGATTTCATACTTGTCTCCATTTAGATTTATTTCATTATGTTACTATTATTATAGTTATTATTATATCTATTTTCAGTTTGCCTTGTAAGGCGCTTATAAACTGTATTGTATTAAGTGCTATAAAAAGCTTCATATCATCATGATTATTATCATTCTCTAAAGATGTTGAAAAGTCCTTGAAATATGGAATGTACTGGTAAATCAAGTTTAAAGCACTATAGCCTGTGAGAAATTGTGAGAGATGTTGCAATTGGTTGTGTGATCATGGAAGTCATTACTTCAGAATAGTTCAAGTTGTCACTCATTAATGTTTATTTCGTTCAGTACATCTTGGCTTGCAACATTAAAAATGCTATCTTTACAGATGTTTACGTAAAAGTAATGGCTGTTAGCATTACCTTTGATCATGTTACAACAAACATACGGTTCATCAAATGTTCTTGTAAAGTTCCCCTAAAATCATCTTCTGCTAGCAAAATCATGACATCATGACATCTGGACCACCAGAGCATGCATTGTTAGACATTGCCTTCTTTTTTTTTATAATATCATATTGGAATATATTAATGAAAGTTCAGTCACTACCTGCTGTGGTTATTACTTCTTTGTGCCAAAAAAAGTTAATCTTTAGGTACATAATTACATGTAGATGAACTCTTTGCCCAGTCTAATAAAGAGTTTTGATTAATAGCAGTTCATTTTATTCCATTCATTATAAAGAAAGATATATTTATCGACAAACAACCTTTCATAATACCATAAAACATGAATAGATATAACAAATATTAATAAAAACACAAATCCAACAAATTGAGCAGTAAGCCTTATAAATGCTGACCCCAAAAGTAAGGATTAAAGAGGCATAAGATGTGTTGATCTGAATCGATTGCAAGTCTAATCCCTGTCAATGATCTAGTGTTACAATTGATACCAATCACAAGTCCAGTTGCAATCAATCAGTTCTTTGTAAGGCAGAGCCCTTATTTTGTAGTGGGATCTGTTTTGAAGCAATGGAGTTGTAGTTGCTAGAGCAGTTTTCACTGTATCCCCTTACTTAACCCCCTGGAGTGGTCTATATGTATGTAGGTGTCACTGTAATGTTAAAGATGTGCTCCTTGTGTTTTCTTTTGGCAGATCAACATCTTACAGGTGGTCAGCAGCGAGGACAAGAAAGAGGCAGAGAAGATAGACAGGTCCTGCAGAGAGGCTTGTGCCAAGGTACGGACCAAGTTACATTATAGCTTCCCAATTAGCTGTTGCCATAGAAACAGCCAGTTATTGGAGCTGTATGTGTAAACTATCACTAATTTAAAGACACATTTTTTTTTTGTTTATATGCATTTGTATTGTTAACATTACCATTCATGCAACAAGTCTCTGAAAGCTCTAAATGTTCTTTGTATTATTTTGTGTCATTTCCTAGACAGTAGTCTGTAGGATATTTTGCTCTCTGTACTCTTTGGCATACATGTCAACCATACTGAACTTGGAGTAATTATTATTATATTCCACATACTAAGAATGTTGCTATATGATTGGTCAAGAGTTGATCACGTGATGAGGCGTTGTTTTTCCTATCAGATCACCTGGGAATAAAAGTTCGTTACACTCTAGGTGATAGTACTTTTTGGTTTCGCTGATCTCTTCACTCCTTACAGTCCTAATGCGTGATTAATATTTTGAGTACGCGCGAAATAAAAGTGCTGTACACTCGGACTATCACTTGACATCTAACGCGCGTCCTAACGCGCGTCCTAACGCGCGTCCTAATACGCGTCCTAATACGAGTCCTAATGCGCGTCTTAACGCGTGTTCCCATGGCAGCGGCTCGGGGTTATGGAGATAAGTAAACATTACCTTTTTACGTCAAATTGTCATTTTTGGTATAGATAGTTGGGTTCAGATGTGGAATATAAAGCAAATAATCAACTTTTGGTTTCAAGCAATGAGACAAGCTATCACCTCCTCGGCGATCTGAATGTATACGCTATCTTTCCTCAGCTGCGCTTCGGAAAGATAGCTACATCCAGATCGCTTCGGAAGTGATAGTTCGTCCCATCACCCTCACCAACGCTGATTATTTGCTTACTATTACATGTATTTGGATGGTTGAACATATAAAGTACTGTATATGCCATATGTTTAGCGAGTATAATTTCTTGTGAATCAAGACTTAGCGACAATGTTGCGAGTGGTTAGACCGTGGATCGTAGAGTACTGAGTAATATTAGTGTGTGCATGTCGTATTCATGTCGGGATCAAAGTTAAATTCACGACTAGCACCTGACGCAAGAAATTCACAAAAATTAAAAATTGTGAAATATATGGAGTATACAATATTTAGTGAGGATCAATGTCTACTTGTTCCCAGGTGAGGCATTTCCTGGACAGCAGCCTGTACGACCTGCGGCAGCTGAGCATGTGGAGGATCAGCTACCAGTTCTCGGTGGCCTGCCCCTGTAGCAAGGTGTGCTTGGCCCACAGCCAGTCAGCCTGTGGCCAGGAGGCTAGCTGCCTACACTTCCTGAGTCTGGACCAATGCCTGGCAAACAAGGTGCTCCTGTGCGAGTCCCGGCAGGTGCGTACCAAGGCCTTTCACCAGCGGTTCCCATCGGAGAACCGTAAGTGGCGCTTAATTTCTAAACGCAATGACAAAAAGTCGATAGGGACCTTTCGATTGGGTGAACGAGAGTGATGTGACACCCGGCAGCAGGCGTATGTCAACGCGTTTACTCCCTACGTTGAGCCGCTCCTGAAATGCGTTTCGATTTCGAGCGTCACGTCTAGTCAACGTAGTGACGTCATGGCCCCTGTGAAAAGCGCGCGCACCATCATCGGTGGATAGAGATCAGTGGTGTGGCCCTACTGGTGGCAATACGTATACGGGCGCGGTTAAAATGTATATGTGGGACTGTAGTGTGCATTTGCAACTTGCTAGATGACAGAGCAAACAGGTACCTGATAGGCTGTAGTTGGTACGTCAATGGTGCTCATGTGAAGTGAGAAGATGATGAACTTTCTGGTAATATAGCTATTTATATTTTATTTTAAAAAATAAATGGAAAAATCGTTGAACTTCCCACTGATTTGCTGTAACTCAGCATAATCTTCCTCCGGCACCGTCCATATCGAGAGGAGTATGACATCATAGACGGCACGGGATGAGCCCGGCGCGACTGAATTGGGTGGTCGGTGAAAACCTGGGTGAACGCGTTGAGCCGAGAGGTGTTGAGCCGAGGTGTCGACGTTGAAGCATGCGCGGTGCGAAAAAGTGACGTCATTCATGGTGACGCCTGGCGTCACGTCCAAATCGAAAGGTCCCTAATGTTTGCAGCTCGCTAGTCTGTAGAGAAAACTTTCTTCAATTTTTTCCATGAAATATACAATGTCACCATTTTGAGCTAGATCTTTTTTAATTTTTAATTTATTGTTAGGTATCCATTCAATCTGAGACCCTTGAACATATGGAAATATCTTAAAAACTCTGGAAATTGATTTTGCTCTATGAAATTTGACTTCAGGTGCAGCTGTTTAAGGATGTTACATAATCACAGATGTGTAAACATATGGAAGAGATTATGGTTTTACTGTGTGCAGTTATATGGCTAGAGTTCAGGTGATGGTGGTGAGTCCTCAAAGGAATAAATGGAGAATGGGGTCAGACACTCCACCAAATTGGCATTTTGTTGGGTGCTGGGCCCGGTTACATAAAACTTACCATTAATGGTAACTCTGCCATCAATGGTAATTACCATGGTAGCACCGCTCAACAGCCAATCAAATTCAAGATTTCTATAGAAGTTGCCATTGATAGTAAAGCTACTATCAATAGTAAGTTTAAGCAACAGGGTCTGGTAATGCATTGTATACTTCTCACCCTGCAAGACCCTTCCTTGATTGAAAGTGCATACCGGTAATCTTGTTCCTCCCATGATTTTCACAGCCCCTCTACCAGTGACGCTGAAGTCAGAAGACTCCATCAAGGAGGTTGACGTCCCCTCCTGGGTCAGGGTAGCTGCCAAACTCCTCAACTCTGGAGCGGAGAATGCTGATTGGCTGTCCCTCGCCTACAGGCTTGGTAAGGTGTCAACGCACCCGTCACACAACCATTCACACACAAGAATTAGTGAGATCCTGACAAGTCAAAGGTTTAACAAATCAGATGACATGATTGGTAAAAGGGATAGTTCACCCTGAAATTAAGTTGGATTAAAGAAAGCAGACCCATGATAGAAACAGATTAATGAAGGTTTGATGAGAATCCATCTGATAAGAAAGTTCGGATCTTTTAAAATTTTGATTTTGTGATGTCACGTGCAAGGAACTCTTCCATATTTTGTGTACAAAATAATTCCATAAATTGCATTTTCTCAAAAAGATATGCATCTTTTTACCTGTGCCTTTGATGCATCATTAGAAAGACGTTTTTACACACATACCTGATGACAACTAATGAGTCGGTTGTCAAAAACAGAAAAAGAGCAATTGAATGTAATAACACTGTACACAACATATGGAAGAGCACCTTGCACATGACGTCACAAAATTGAAATTTCAAAAGATCATAACTTTCTTATTTTTTGGCGGATATTCGTCATGTTTCTGTTTTTATTGAATTAAATTTTTCTTCTGGATGAACTATCCCTTTAATTCAGATTCCTGTCTTACACATAAAATGTTAAATAGTGTCATGTTTTTACACTTCTTCCATAGGTTTATCTTGACCTGTAAATTAGATATTCCATTTACTGTTTAGCAGTCTGCTCCGAGTCTCTCTTTAACTCTTTCAGAATTCCTAATGCACACCTCTCTATTGAATCATTTGGGCTTCTTTTTTGTTATCTTTAGGCTACAAGAAAGCCAAGATCCAGAAGCTAAGCGAGGACAAGCCCAACCCAGCGCTAGTGATGAAGAGGGATGATGTCATCAATGTCATTCAGAAAAGCCAGGGTAAGTTTATGGTAGATTTGACTCCATAGGTCCTTTGTATCAGGTTAATTCCATCAGGTTGGGCAGATTCTTGTGACATACCAGGGCCCAGTCTTATAAATATTTGCGATTAATTGCAACTTGACTCACGATTTATATGAATTGTAACTCTGTACATAAGAGTTAGGGGATTGGACTTGCGATCAATTCAGTTCCAACTCTTTATGAGACGGGGCCAGAACTGGGAAACTGTACATCACATTAACCCTAATACTCCCGGGGGGGGGGGGCCATTATGCCCCCCCCCCTGTCGAAGTTTTGTCGGTACTTCCTAACGCCTCAATATTTCGAAACGAAATTTCTTGACTTTTTTCTCTGATCCTTCCCGCACATTTTGATACCAAATTTATGGCGATCGAACCTACCGTGCGGGTGTCAGATTACGTTTACCGAACACATGTCACTGAAATTTCGCTTTTTCTCTATGTGACTGTGTATAACCCTATGGATAAAATCAGGAGCTTTTCCAATTTATGTAAATACTTTTCTAAGTGTTATCATTGTTTCAAATAGTGTAAATAATTACCACACACACACACACACCCACATTCACACACACCCACACCCACGCATACGCATCTGAATCTTGACGAAAAACAAAGAAATACATAAGAAAATTGAAAAACAATAAAATACATAAGAAATAATTACCACAACCTATCTTTTTCTTTCAAGAATTGATGAGGGAGTTATGAAAGACATTTGTACCAAAAATTACTATTCCTGAGGCTTTATTTAGTGAGAAATACCAAAATCTATGATTTCTCGTATAAATTAGCATAAATTAATTAGTTAAAAATAAAATAAAAGGACTTTCGTAAATTTAGCTATACAACTTTGTAGATTACATAATTCTTTACCCTTGTGCAAAATTTTGAGGCAATCGGGCGACCCATGGCCGAGATCTCAGGGGGGGGGGGGGCCATAATGGCCCCCCCCCCCTCCCCGGTAATAACAAGCTTTGAAATACCCCGGGAGTATTAGGGTTAAGCCCAACAACATTTGCCAACATTGATTTCAGCAGAAAAAGTATAGCCAACTATCATTAGATGTATTCAAATATCATTTTATTACATATCAAAGAAATTGAATTTGGTAGTGTAATGAGATTATTAATGTGATGTCTATATAATGGAGGACACAAACAAACTTGTATCACAGCAAATATGTCATAGGTTTTGTTCTTTATATGTAATGTTTGATGCACTGGGGGTACCTACATGTTATGGTACCGTTGGAGGTCCCAGGATAAGGTCAAAGGTCATTTGAGGTCATACGTTAAAGTTTACCTGCAACACTCTCTTCCGACAAATAACTTCACATGGGTTGCTTGGATTACAACCTAACTTGGGTCATAGATGCACTGGGGGTACCTTCATGCTATGGTACCGTTGGAGGTCACAGGATAAGGTCAAAGGTAATTTGAGGTCATACGTTAAAGTACCTGCAAGACTCTCTTTTGACAAATAACTTCACATGGGTTGCTTGGATCACAACCTAACTTGGGTCATAGATGCACTGGGGGTACCTTCATGCTATGGTACCGTTGGAGGTCACAGGATAAGGTCAAAGGTCATTTGAGGTCATACGTTAAAGTTTACCTGCAAGACTCTCTTTTGACAAATAACTTCACATGGGTTGCTTGGATTACAACCTAACTTGGGTCATAGATGCACTGGGGGTACCTTCATGTTATGGTGCTGTTGGAGGTCACAGGATAAGGTCAAAGGTCATTTGAGGTCATACATTAAAGTTTACCTGCAAGACTCTCTTTTGACAAATAACTTCACATAGGTTGCTTGGATTACAACCTAACTTGGGTCATAGATGCACTGGGGGTACCTTCATGTTATGGTACCGTTGGAGGTCACAGGATAAGGTCAAAGGTCATTTGAGGTCATACGTTAAAGTTTACTTGCAAGACTCTCTTATCACACATAACTCATCACATATTGCTACAATGGCAATCAAACTAAGAAGGGGGAAGGTGGGGGAGGGGGAGTAGATAGAAGAAGTAGCATTGCGTGAAATAGCCCTTCTCATTTATGGAATGTTACATTCTATGGCAGATATTTCACAATCAGCCAGGGATACAATTCTTTTGCGTAGCAACGGAGATCGCGATATTTCTGGTTATTTTCGCAAGTGGGCGAGACACAATATTGCTAATGCCTTGTTCTTCTTGACCCTTTCTGGAGTGAATATCTGAAAACAAACTGAAAGTTTGACTCAAATATTGACTTAGTACCTTATGATTCATAACTGTGATTGGCCTATCAATTGCCTCAGTTTTTGACTTAAGAAAGTTTCCAGAATACCAACTGAGCTAAGGCAGAATTAGACTAAAATTTCTTTTAGTTTTTCTGTCTTAATTTACATGATTTGTCATGGTCTGAAATATTTATCATTGCTAATGCTTCTTTTGGAAATTTACTGATGTACCAATGGTATGTTTTGCATGTTCTTATATCAAATATTTTTAAGATCTGTAAATCAACTTGAACTTGAACTTAAACTCATTTTCTACAGAGGGATGGGCTCCTAATTAGGCTTATTCCTAAAGATTTCTTTAATATTCTTTATGGTACAGTGTACTATGTAAAATGTTCACAATGTTCTGTATCATGTACCTTCTGACGTCCACTTTATCAATATTTTCTTTCCGGAGTACATCGTGTCGGAGACCTGCAACCGAGAGGTCAGCCTGGCAGATCAACTCAAGAAGCCCATCATCCCGATGATCTTCAAGCCGGTCCTCTAGCCCCCGCCCAGCGGTCTGGCCCTCATTGCCTCACAACTCATCTGCGTGACCTTCATCTGGGTCGGGGGGTCGGGGGTCAAGGCAGACGTACACATGAAGTACCAGGACGTGGTGACCCAGATGGTGCACTACATGCACCCGCTGCGGCCGGGGCCGGTGGTGGACAGCTCCTTGGCGGAGATCATCTCCCTGCAGAGCCGGCAGGAGGACGCCCACACGACCCTCAGTATGAGCAGTGGCATAGTGCACAGCCCCAGCAGGGGGGACTCGCAGCGCACAGGCAGCCGCAATGGGAACAGTGTGGGGGTGGTGGCGGGGGCGGTCAGCAGCAGCAGCAGCCTCCCAAAGTGGCCATCACAAAGTGTGCTATCTGCTCTTTGCTGTTACAGACCCCCTTCCCCAAGGAGCGGCTCGACAACTTCTCGCTGTCATATTTATTTATAATTGTAAGCCTAATTCATTCAATTTGACTTGATTTGATCAACTTCATTTGTCACCAACTCTCAGGTTTTACTACTCATTGCTTCAATCACAATACAATCATATAGTGGTAATTGAATATCTTCTTAGGGGGCCTGAATCTGATTTCCTTTTAGAAGGGGTCAATTCATCCCTTTGTCTCTCCTCTCATGGGCCAGTCTAAAATATCATATGGTGTTTTATTAAAATTGCTAATCAAACAGGTTAAAAATCTATTCAAGTTTGTTTCAATTTGCATAACCTCTCCTCAGTGTTGATAGCTGAGAAGTCATTATGCGCTTGAAATTTCACATTGAATTCTCATGACCAGTTAAATCTTTCAGGGCAACACAATCCTGTATAACACAGGAATAGACCGTTTTCGTAATGTATGCAAAATGACGTCATTCATAGTTGCTGTTGCTACCTCGGACAAGCTTAGCGGTATCCGCCATCTTGTCCGAATATCGCTGCGTTCAAATCTAGCGGGTCTTTCGAGGTTTTCATTTTATTCTCAGTTTTATTTTACCTGAAAGAGTGTAATTTTTATAAGAGGGAATTCTGTGATGTCGTCAACATCAACAGGAACTTTTGACGGCATGACTGTCAAGCAGCTCCAGGATTTTTTGAAGGATAAGGGTGTTTCTACCCGTGTATTCAAAGGGTCGGCCTTAGCAGCAAGCGAGCGAAAGCAGCTCGCGTGAACACCTTGCATCGGACCCTGACCTCGCCGGCCCGTCCCCCAGCGTGGAACTGACGCTACGTGAAGATGCAAAAATAATCCTTTAAAAAAAATAAATGCAAACGTATGTAAAGGAATAGCTTCACATATTTACATACAACTCACACCGTTCACTCATAATAAGGCATACTGTATGAAGTAGCAGTTACACGATGTTATCTTGTTTTTTAATGGGGGTATGTGCTTAGCAAACTGATAAAGTGTTTGGTAACTTTCTGGCGTCTGGGAAGCAGACCGATGGCCGTGTACTCTCGCTCGGGGAGCTGGCCGAACGGCTGGTACGATGCGTATATACGGGTTTCGCAGAGACATGCGGCAGGTCGGGTTTACGGGCCGGTTGACCGGGGTGATTGCCCATTCCCACAAAAAAGAATAAATACCTGGAGCAAATGTAGCAGTCTTTCGTGATTTTGTCTGTTGTCATCAAGTCTTTCATTCCACATGCCTTGACACAGAGTTTGCACTTTTCGATTTTTTTGTTTGTTTTGGACTTTGGGGAATGGAAGAAATCTTACCCCGTGCATTTAGGGCCGTACGTGCTGCACTGCATACCGAGAGTACCGTGCATGTCCCGTGCCAGCAGCAGTGCTTCTCTCCGATTATCGCCGATTATTACTGAACTTTCTTCTAAAAAAATAAACTTTCCCCTGAAAAACTGAGCTCCTGATAATCTTACTAACAGTTATAGGCCAGGTATGTAAATCTGACAGATGTATTGTCCACAACGAGGTCTGAATTAGTTCAAAGAGAAAAGTGAATCGAATGCTTTGTACCCGCGACCCGTGCATTTTTGTACTTCGCATGCGTTCGGTGCAGACGACAGGCAGCGGTTGTTTGTTCGAGGTTGCGGCCGTGTGCAAAATTAAAGGTCTTGTGCATACATTACGAAAACGGTCTATTGTGCAATGTTCACCTCGAGGTCACACTTTCGGTGGGATTGCTTGAAAGCATCCTTACAGCAGTGTCACACGCATCCATTTTTTGGCTGATTTAACCTTTGAAAACTTGTGCAGATATACGCAGTCAGGTTGGTTTTAAAGTTTCATATTGAATGCATAAAACCTTGATTTTAGAAGCTATGTGGAACTGTTTGGTTGCAGCTAGGCCTTCATGTTATCAAATGTGGTTGTCAAGCCAATTTCATTAGTCATGCGTTATCATTGCCAGTCTCTGAATGACATGCAGTTTAAATCGGTACTCTTTGCGATATTACACTTTGTGTACTTACAGATGTGATATAACACTCAAGTAGTGTAAATGTGATGTTACACTCTTAATATCAATGCAATATTACACTCAAAGTGTAAATGTAATAGTAAATGTAATATCACACTCTGTGTGTAAGTGTGTGAATGTGATATTACACTCTTGAGTAGTGTTAATGTGATGTTGCACTCTTGACATGTAACTCTTTAAGTGATCACTTATGAAATACATGTATTTGACCAAATAACATTGAGCTTGGTACAATGATCATGTATATCAAGGATGTTTAAGCACATGGGTAAACATAGCTTTGAACAAGGTTTGATGCCACCGCTTAATATTCATGACTAGCAGCTGCTCTCAACAATATGATGCATGCACGATTGCGTCACGTTCACCTGGATTTCATAATAGGTCATACGCATTCCTATACATGCATACATTTCAGCTTTCGCTGCTGAACTTTTAATTTTGTCACTAAGTGCTTCTTACGTAGTTAAAAAGGACGAGCGAATACGAAATTGGATACTTTTTGAGATGGAAATACTAGCTTGGCCATGGTTGGCCGCGTTTATCATGTTACCTGTCTAAAAGGAAAATATCTGAAAGTAACGTTTCATGCAATTTTGTGAAATTGAGACTTTTATACTGCAACTTGATATCACGTTTAGATCCTTTTTGCCATATTATAACACTATTCCTTCATTGAATCTTTACTGATGCATCGTAGGTATTACATGTCACAACTGCGCAAGCATATTTCCCCAAATTCTTCTGCGCATCCAATTTTGTTTATGCGTCAAATGCAGGCAAAACTCATCCAGAGAATCGGCGGCATTGAACATCAAGATCAAAGAGAAAATCTTTGTGAAGGATTCTTTGTGACTAGAAGGAGAGTACAATAAATCTGCATTAATTAAACGGCTGATGTTTATCCATATTTAAAACATCCTTGTGTATATGTACATGTACATGTACATGTATACACATGATGGCATTAAGTTTGAGCCCAGCCCGATGCGTAGATCCTGGGACAAGGTGTTTTATTAATCCTTGTCCCTCTCAACCCAGGTATAGTACATGAGTACGGCTGCTTGGCTAAAGCCAGGGTCATAATAAAGCATTTCAAGTGGTACTTCATGCTAGAGAAGCTATATTGAAGTCTTTTTTATGACAGATCTTTTCATGCCTCCACCGCAGAGTGGCCGGAGCATTATGTTTTGGGGTTGTCCATACGTATGCATGCCTGTCCACCCAAAATCCATTGACGCAATATCTTGCTTTTTTCAAAAAATTGCAAACATCTTTTTTCCAAAATAACTGTATTGAATAATCCAATTTTAAACCAACTTGTTGCAAGGATGGATGACTACATTGAGATTAGAAGTCAAAGAAGTAACAGGCAATGAATATTGTCAAACTTGGCTAACATATGTCCCAATTTTGGTTGGCAATTACCGGTACTAGAAATTGAATGGTTAAGTTCACATAGGAATTCAATGGTACAATGCCAACCACACATACAAGGCTTCTGAGAAGATTATCATGGTCAACCACCTGAATGTAACCAAAGGAGTAGAGGCATATTTATTGACTGTGTGGCAGTTGAATTGCTCATTCAAGTGGTATGTCATGTAGCTAAGTAGGAAGTAGGAAGGTATTGGAGAAAGAACTTGTACTATTTGAGAATATGGCAGTACTGCAGGAGAGTGGAGGCAGAGCAGTCAAGTGCGTGCAGTCAAATTAATTTATCTTGTTCATTTTGGAGGATGTACTCTTGGGAAGATTATTTGCAGTACAATGTACATCATATTTTTGTTATTCTTCAGGTTTATATCAACATTTAGATACTCAAAAGTGCTAAGTCAGATATGTATTCATCAACTTTTAAAACGTTTTTATTTGAGTAAGTTCAAGACTGTTGTACATGTACCTATGTACCTTACCTATTACCTGATCTCATTGTTGTGCCCAGACTTGCCATTATCATTCAAAATTGGCATACTTACAGGCCAAAATTGGTTAGGTTGAATATGGTACTTATTATTAACACACTATTGTATCATTATTTAAAAAAAAAAATTCATTGAATGAGTATTTCTAAAAACACAATATATCTATTATAATGCCATCACATATATTGTTGTACATGTATATTATAGCGTAGTTTTCAATATAATGTGTATTTATTACCATTTCATTATAAATTTTATTAAAGTATTACATTGAGTAATGTCAGTACTTCTTCTTGATACATTCCACTTTCACAGAAATAAATTAGAATATTACAGGTAAAAATAGATAACTTGGTCATATACATGTATCTTTATCATCTACCCCAATTTATACTTTGCTCTTATTTTCCTTTCACTAACTCAGTCACTTAACTCAATGTAGTGTATGTCAAATATTGAATACATATGACGATTTTCTATTTGTTAGGAAAGGTACAAGAAAATGTATGAGTGCAATGGAATTTTAAATTGCCCTACTAAATACAAATGGTCACAGGGCTGCCATAACAACAGGCATTCCATCATTTCAGCATTCACTACTGACCACTGCATTTTCCATTTCACATCCATGCCAAATTAAATTTGACAAGAGGGCAGATGAAGATTATCATCAAAACAAAAATGATTTATTCAAATATCTTAAATCCCATAAGTTACAACTGGAAAGAAATACTGGTAGTCAAATATGCATCATAGTATAGAGAACATCATTTAAGGTTACAAATTATAACGAGCTTATACACTGTCCAGTATGTACACGTATATACATATCAGTGTTGTGTCCGAGGCCGGCTTGGCCATGGCCCGGATCACCCGAGGACAAGACTAAGGCCGGCTTGTCCAAGGCCGAGGCCAAGGCCGACCCACCAGAGGCCAGACTAAGGCCAATATTCTAATAGAAGGCCAGCCGTGGCCAAATATTGTGATATTATTTGGTGGCAACAGCCAGATTTCATAGGGACCGTAAATACCTGTCATTTCTTTGCCCAGTGATGCTCTTTGCTTTGGTTATGTATTATTTTTCCACACCTCCATAAAAAACATACACTAATGCTCATATATTGATATACACTGATACATATAACACAAACAGTGCAAAACATAATCTTGGCAAATATTAATCAACTTGATATGAGCTGCCAATATGGATACATGTGTAAACATTACACAAACAGTGCAAAACAAAATCTTGGCAAATATTATTCAAATCAATATGAGTTGCCAATATGGAAACATGTACAGCATACACATTGCCAAAAATGGCATGTCCAATTTCATATGAATGTGTCCAGTTTCATGCCTAGTTCCCACTGTCATGCAATATGCTATGAATGACGTAATTGGCCATTCCTAGCTGATGGCTGATTAGCCAGGATGTGAGCAAAGGTACACATGTACATATTATTACACATCATGGGAGATCACAACATCAAGATCTGATTACAACAATCAATTTCAATCATGACACAAAATGTAATTGTGGGAACGAGGCATAAAGCAGAAGGGATAAAAATGGTCAGGAATATTCACCTCCTGAATTTCCAGATACATGTAATGTTCATGAGATGTACCGGTATTTGTTTCATGAAAGAGTGGTCTATTAAGCACTTCTTAGTCCCAGAGAACCAATTTCTGTGATTTTAAAAAGTAAATTACAGTTTTATGAATAAACATTTATAATGAAAGAGTGGTCTATTAAGCACTTCTTAGTCCCAGAGAACCAATTTCTGTGGTTTTAACAAGTAAATTACAATTTTATGAATAAAAATTTATCAAACATCCAAATTCAATCATATCCTTTGATTCATAAAGTTGCATAAATAACATGAAGACATGTGTTCATGATTGTAAGCTAACATACTGAACATATGTGCACAAACTCTATAATCCATGTACTACATATATTTGATTGCACATTTAAAAATTACTATTCATGTGTAAGGACTCAATCATCTTCTTCTATAGACACGTATAACACATTATAGTTTTTCAGTCTACATTTTACAAAATGACAAACTTGGATAAAACTGACATCACATGTACCTCACAGCAATGACTGTAAAGAACATGGCTATGATTTCAAATGAATGACTTCAAATGCGAGATATATGCAATCATGAATAGATAGTCATAATATATATTTTATATCAACTCGTATTTGATTATGCATTCAAAAACAACAATAGAAATAAACATTTTCATGTTCAAGGACTCAATAATCTTCTTGTAAATATAACATATGTTTTTCAGCCTACATTGCACAAAATGATGACAAACTTGGATAAAACTCATATTGCCTCACAGTAATAACAGTATAACATATTGCTGCTGGGTAATTGCTTTAAATAAATATCTTGAAAATGTATTTCATAGATATAGATATACAATCATGAATAAATCATTGAAGTATACTAGTGCATGTTAAATTGAAAAATGGTGACAAGCAAACCATCCCTTTATTTTCATTCAAAATGAGACAATCCTGTTTTTTTTAATAAAAAATTGGAATAAAGCAATCCTCACAATTGTACACTTATGCTGAACAAAGCTACATATGGGTGCTTCTACAGCAACACATGTAGGTGAACATCTTCTCTCACATGTTAGACAGTTATGATCAGTATTATTCTTCAGAAGTCCCCGATATTGTTAGAAAAAGATTCAAAGGCTATTTTGATCCCCCCTCCCTCCATATCCAGGTCAAAATTCCATTAAACACTATTATATATTTCTATTAGTTTCTACTGTTTGTTTTTTCAGAAACCAGAAAAGTCTACTGGCTTGAAAACATACTGAGTCAAGCCAGTAGAAACACTTAGAAACCAGTGGAATCTAATAGTAGTGAGACCAGTAGGAATCAGTAGAATCTAATGTTTGGAACAGTGGTTTCTACTGGTAGCTTTTGTACTGGTATCTACTGGGAATCATATCATTTTCCACACACATCCTAGATTGATGTATTTTTCATGGCTGCCTACACCTTTATTCCTTTCAGCCGTGGTTAATCTACGCTAAGTGAGAGACATTCTTCTGGAATCATATATCTTTGATGTCGTGGACTTTGATAGCTTTGTACATTTTTATAACATGCATACTTCCAGGGACCTAGAATTCCAGTAGAAGAGGGAGGAGTTCAAAGATGAATTGGACTCGTCTAAAACAGGGTGTCCCTTTTACAGGGCGAATTTTGTGTGTGTAAAAACCACAGAAAATGGAGGGTGCTGTAAGAATTTCCTTCCCAATAATAGAACTCGATACTGAGTTTAAGTTAAATCATAGAAATTGCTAGATTTTGAGGAGATTTTGGGCAGGTTGTCCGACACCTATATCCTAAAGGACCAAGCCCGCTGTGCGCTACATGGTCCGTACTTGTCCGCTCGACAGTGCATGCATGGAATGGGAGATATGCACATATCGCGTGCAGACAGGGACAATATGACTATGAATGTAGACTATGGTCCGTAAGTTTCAAACATAAGCCAGAATAGTTTTTAACTTTTCCTGAAAATGTTCATTAAAGGTGATATTCATAGAAAATCCAAAAATATGAAGATATTCATCTACAGAAAGCTTATAAGCCATACAATGAGCTCGGATGACATTCAAACAATATATCACTTTCCAAAAAGCGAAATTAGGGTGAAAACTATCACCGTATTCCCGGGGACAAATTTGCCCTGCTGTCATCCGAAACGGCCTTTAGGTCTGACGTAAGAAAAGGGATGCCTTATTGTGCATCAAACATGCCAATCCGCAGCTTCTTTTCCACCAGAAGCATCATGCATTTTTAATGAAACTGTGATGGCAGTTGCTAGTGGATTAACAGGTGTGATACACAATGGTCATTGTGAAACGTGTCCCGGCTGTGACATACACACAACGCCACTTTCCCTGAGGCGATTTCGTAGGTCAGGAAGAGAGTCAATTTAGTAAAATTTAACTTTCATTAAACACAAAACTGAACACTTTCATGGCATGTTAGCTGCATAAATTGCTTTAATAACTCATACAATTATAAAATAAACTATATTTATTTAATTTTAATTCCTATGAATGTCACCTTTAAGCTATGAATGTGATAGTTCAGACACATAGTTATAGACTGCGGGCTACCTAGACGCCCATTGTCATGGCAACTCATCACTCAAATGGTAAAATATCAGAAAATGGCACATATGGGACACCCTGTCTTTAAGACAGAGTGTCCCATTTGCAAAAGTTATTACACTTGGCAGGAATCAGCAGTATAGAGTACCGAAGTGTGACGTCATTCTAGACAAAGACAAATGGTTCTCAACTATGCAGGTAGAGCAAGCAGCAGTGATCACAGCGGGACTTTAATTTTTAGTGCCCAACACTAGCATGCAAGACAATATTGGACTGGCAAACGTCTCACTGGAGTGATTTTGTTCGGAGCCAGTTGTCTTGACAACATGTTCCTATGATGACGCCACTTTGGCACTCTGTATACCTAACAGAACATGTGTGAAATCTCAGTCATATTACTTCAAGAAACTTTTCAGGAAAAGTGAACTATCAATGTTTACGTTTGAAACCTACCAGCCTTAGTCTACAATCACAATCATATTGCTCTTGTCAGTGCGCGATGCGCCCCGCAGAGCGGGCTTGCTCCCATTGAACGCATGCACGGTTGAGTGGACCATACCTCAGAGCACTCCCCTGTCTCTAGGTTTTGGACAGCCCAAAACCTCCTCAAAATCTAGTGATCACTATAATTTCGCCTGAAGTCACCACTGAAGTCCGTTATTATTGGGAGGAAAATTCTGATATTGTATCTTCTTCTATTTTCCATATTTAAGGAAAATATAAAAATGTTATCAGTCATTAGCACACCCCACATAATTGTGGGGTACAGTGATCATACACAATGATACCGCAAAATATAAACAATGGTAATACACAATGGCCATACAATAGTGCACGCTCTCAAATATCAATACACGTACATTTATAGACTAATCTTGGACATGTGGACATGTGTACATTGTTCCTCTTTTGAATCTAGAGATATGCCCCCCCCCCCCCCCACCAAAAAAAAAAAAAAAAAAATCTGAAATTCAGCTAACTCCCCAAGTTAATATACATGTAAGTACACTGTTGTAGAGACAAACTTCAGCAACCACGTCAGTTAAAGTCCTTAAAGTATTCCTCAAGTGTGGGAGGTGGTAAGTCAAAATATACAAAAGTTTTGTTCCGGTAGAGGCAGGTATGTGCATTAGTGAACTGAACACTTTCATGGCATGTTAGCTGCATAAATTGCTTTAATAACTCATACAATTATAAAATAAACTATATTTATTTAATTTTAATTCCTATGAATGTCACCTTTAAGCTATGAATGTGATAGTTCAGACACATAGTTATAGACTGCGGGCTACCTAGACGCCCATTGTCATGGCAACTCATCACTCAAATGGTAAAATATCAGAAAATGGCACATATGGGACACCCTGTCTTTAAGACAGAGTGTCCCATTTGCAAAAGTTATTACACTTGGCAGGAATCAGCAGTATAGAGTACCGAAGTGTGACGTCATTCTAGACAAAGACAAATGGTTCTCAACTATGCAGGTAGAGCAAGCAGCAGTGATCACAGCGGGACTTTAATTTTTAGTGCCCAACACTAGCATGCAAGACAATATTGGACTGGCAAACGTCTCACTGGAGTGATTTTGTTCGGAGCCAGTTGTCTTGACAACATGTTCCTATGATGACGCCACTTTGGCACTCTGTATACCTAACAGAACATGTGTGAAATCTCAGTCATATTACTTCAAGAAACTTTTCAGGAAAAGTGAACTATCAATGTTTACGTTTGAAACCTACCAGCCTTAGTCTACAATCACAATCATATTGCTCTTGTCAGTGCGCGATGCGCCCCGCAGAGCGGGCTTGCTCCCATTGAACGCATGCACGGTTGAGTGGACCATACCTCAGAGCACTCCCCTGTCTCTAGGTTTTGGACAGCCCAAAACCTCCTCAAAATCTAGTGATCACTATAATTTCGCCTGAAGTCACCACTGAAGTCCGTTATTATTGGGAGGAAAATTCTGATATTATATCTTCTTCTATTTTCCATATTTAAGGAAAATATAAAAATGTTATCAGTCATTAGCACACCCCACATAATTGTGGGGTACAGTGATCATACACAATGATACCGCAAAATATAAACAATGGTAATACACAATGGCCATACAATAGTGCACGCTCTCAAATATCAATACACGTACATTTATAGACTAATCTTGGACATGTGGACATGTGTACATTGTTCCTCTTTTGAATCTAGAGATATGCCCCCCCCCCCCCACCAAAAAAAAAAAAAAAAAATCTGAAATTCAGCTAACTCCCCAAGTTAATATACATGTAAGTACACTGTTGTAGAGACAAACTTCAGCAACCACGTCAGTTAAAGTCCTTAAAGTATTCCTCAAGTGTGGGAGGTGGTAAGTCAAAATATACAAAAGTTTTGTTCCGGTAGAGGCAGGTATGTGCATTAGTGAGGAGGCCTGATACAATTTACATTTTGCCACAGACAGAAACCAACACTTACTGTGATTGCTTTTAATCTGTAAACTTTAAATGCATGGTTCATAATGTTGACAATAACCATTCAATGCTCATTGTAACTTTGGACATTGAAGCATTGAAGATGTCTTGTTTATCATTTATGTGCGCCAAAGGGAGGCACTTGAAGATTTGGCCTCACAGGGTATGCAGGATTGCCATAAAGGCATAACACATTCCCTTGTAAACCATGGAATATTGCCTCCAGCTGTGTCAGGTCCAAATAGATGTGCCATAAGGCCATTTGGAGTTGTCAGAAAGTGAAACTTGAAAGCATGCACTCAATTATGACCATTGTACATGACCTCTGGTTGTGCGAGGGCCCACAAAAGGGACAGACGGGATGGCACCATCAATAAATCCCCAACTATATTGTTGACTGCAGTGCCTTTTATGTACATTACATCAGTGAACATCTGCAAGTTTTAGGCGATAAGCACTGATCTAGGGAAGTAAGACGGATCGACCACAGTTTTTGACAAGGTCTTCATATCTGCATGAATACGTATACCTCAGTAATGTGAGACACAAAGCTTCCAGTCCTGGTAGGAAAGACCTGTTTGAAAGTTTCACCTTCTCAGGGTTTTTCAGGACAGTGCTCAACTGGAAGATGTCATCTTCCTTGAATCAAAAGAAATACACCTGTAATTGCAAAAAATGAGGACAATTTGATACTGGTATAATTGTAATCTGTTCCTCTTAAACTTGTTTCTCAATTCTGTAAAATATGGTGATAATATACTCTACACTAAGTGATTATCAATCTTATATTGACAATATAATGTGACATGATTTGAACATACAAAATGACATACTGGGATAAAGAGTAGACTATAAATTGACATTTTTCATACAATTATGTTGTTTGGGTAATATTTTGAACCACACACAGAAATAATTATAAAAACTAACTGACAAAATCCTTAAAGGAGCAGTCTACAGCAAAAAATGATCATGATTACTACATGCACTAATGGACAATGTTGCGATGTCCCTGGTGAGGTTGATGAAGGATCAACTGTCTCATATAATGTATCGATATACAGGTTAACCCCAGCAACTCAACAACTCCAGTGCTCCTCTTCTGAGGTGTGCTTTCTCCTTACCTGAAAAAAAAGAAAGCATACAAATAATGTGGTGGGTATAGCATTAATGTGATAATTTTATTAATGTGATAATAATGACTGTGATACATGCCATGCTGGCATCATTTTGGTGATGGAATGACTCAATATGGTAAGTTGAAATGTAACAAATATGGAGGTGGAAGCAAAACAACAAAGTAAAAAAGAAATACATGTATTCATTTTTGTGTGGGTCTGACTACAGTACAGGGATATTTTTTTTTGCACAACTGAATCATTTGTAACTATGACCACCTTGGATGCACCACCAAAACATTGAACACTTGAGTGTTGAATTTCCTCTGAAATGACTTCAGCTAAAATCCTGCTCTGAATGTTCATTATCACATATTTCTAATTTAAGCCTGTCCATATTTGCCATATCACAGTGGTAACGGGACAGACGAGTGTATTTCAAACTCGAGCCCCGTTACCAACGTGCTGTGACAAAATTAATTGAAAAGGTCAAATTTTCTGAAGCGTACAAAACCTTGTACAGTGCAAATCAATACATTTCTTTGATATTTTATTATTATTGGCTGGTTTATTTAAGAGGGGAAAAAATGGGATTAAAGAGATTTACGCAAATGTTACAGTCTTTGTACCTATTACTGTGGACAGACCCATGTGTGTATTAACTTCTGGTTACGTGCCAGTGAGCAGCCTGGTATCTACATTACTGATGGTTTTCACTGGAAAGATGACTACTATTTGACAGTTTAATTTTAAATATTTAGAAGACAAACAGTTACCACAATGTAGATAAAAAAAAACTGTTACATTACTGACCTCTCTTGCGTTTCCCCAACAGTCTCACACGCTCTTTTCCACATCTCGGCTGCCTGGGTCTTCTTGTGCGCCTCACCTGAAGCATCGTCCATGATGCTTTCCATGTCCACCTCCTCCTGTATCAGATCTTGGCCAATCTCCCTCATCTTTTTTTCCTTCAGCGTCTCCTCCACCAAGATACCACTCGCTCTCCTTTCCTTGTTGCTCTTTTGTTTCTGCTAGTAGCTCACCCTCTCCCTCACTGCACATTGGTTAACCCACATCCGAGGGCAGATATTGTCTTCAATGGTGTTCCATGCTCTGCCCCTCTCCCTGACTTGTAGTATGTTTCTGCCATCACCACCTCTCCCATCAAGAACATGTCCTTCTTGCTGATGTCCTCTCCATGATGTCCTGATTGTTGCTGGAGAAAAAATTACACACAATAAAAAATTGTGTACGTACACTCGATTACATAGACCAATGTACTGTACATGTACATGTACGCTCCAGCTCACATGAATTGGCATAGGGGAAAGGAAAGAAATTAAGGGAAGGAGCCGCAGTTTTAAACTGCGGTATATTTTGTCCAGTTCAGCATGAAAAATGATGTTTTAACCTAAAAAGCATGATGTTTCATGCTGAAATGGACAAAATATACTGTAGTTCAAAACTGTGGATCCTTCCCTTTCCCTATCTTAATTCCTTTGAGCTGTAGTACATGTACAGCACAATCATAAATCTCCCATTCCCCCACAAAACATCAAATTACATAACATGCTAATTCTATCACAATAACAATTTATCAAAACAGGTTCCTCAAATCATCTTCTGACAACTTCTTTTTAAAACAAGCGTTTTCCATTTTCAAAAGTCATGAAACTTGAGAGGAATCAGTATTATTATCGTGAGTTAGAACAATATAATGTATGAAATGTCAGTCATGGCTTCGCCAACATTTTAAGGATAGGTGAAGAACTATCCTTGCTTTAAACCGAGCACTGAGGCCGAGCAAGAGTGAATTCTGGCCCATGCAGAACCTACGGTCATGACGCTATCATGTTTAACGTGCTCCGCCGCTGAAAGTTCCTCTCAATTTCCAATACTGTTTTTGACACTAGTATTTACTCATGTTTTGTAACTGACAACCAATTTACATACGTTCAACATGTGAATACACAGAAGCGGATTAATGTCACCTTGAAACCGACCCAGTTTCAGTCCACCTCTGGAGGTGGTTTGAAGCCATGCAGCCTCGAGGCGGCATGAAGCTGCATGCCTCCTCCATTATGTAGACACAAAGCAGACTGAGCCTGAGGCAGGCTTTCAGGAGTCGCATGATCAATAGATTGCTCAATATGCCTAATAATTTGGATACGTCATCGATCCTGCTTTATTGACCTCAGTATCGCGCGCTTTCAACTTGTATCTTTGTCAGGAACACCGGAAAAACAAACTTCTCGTAAAAATAATCAAATATGTTCATTTGTTTTGTGATTGATTTTGCTTCGCATCATCAAACTTCATAGCTACAGAAAAATGCGTCCAAAACAGAACAGAACTGCAGACCGATGAAAAGCGCTAAATGAATATCATAATAGTAACGAAATCGCGTACTAATGAATATCACCAAATTTGAGATCGAACACAAAGTCAAAGACAGCGCGAAACATCAAACTTATGAAAGTCTTTCCGCCCTGACACCATATGTGTAAACAGGGGGTTGTCAAGATGCCTTAGTTCAAGGCAGCATCAGGCTGACTTTATTTATGCTATGTACTGTGTATAGACACATTTTTTTGGAGACAGCTTGACACCGGCTAGACTGAAAAATCTGTCTCTGTAGGACGTTGGGTCCGCGTCCGCTGAGATTGCATCTGGCTCCTCTGAATGCTCCTAGTATAGGGGTATATCCGAAAATGCAATTTCGATTAAAGAATGCCCTGAATGAGACAGATTATTCCTGTCTAGACGCCGGCGTGATTGTGACTCGAGGCCATGCAACGTAATGAAGCCTGCCCATGACTGAGTAAATGGTGTCTTAAACTCTGGTGATGCTGCAGAATTCAAGCAGCTAAAACAGGGTGCTGAGCAGAGAACAATAGCAACATGCACTGAACTTTCACCGGCGGAGCACAACAAAAATGACCCAGAACTCACTCTTGCTCTCAGGCAAGCCTGCATCTGCACTCTGCAGCCTCAGCGATAGCACACCGGGCACGCCCGGGCTGTCTGCCCGGAGCGTCGGCATAGTTTAAGTCAAGAGGTGCAGAACGACTGGGATACGTCTCAGAGCAATTACAATTGAATCACAAGGAATACTATACAAAGTCAATATATGATACCTACCCAAACCTGCCCCCAAACCTTGTGGAGTGTCATTTTGACGAGTTTGAGGAAGTTAAACTCAAGATAACTTCTAAATCTATCTCCTTTCGGTTGCTTAGCCTTAGCCCGTGCGGATTGTTGTCACTCCATTGCGCCGCGTATATTGTATCGCTGAATGACTACGGCCGTACGTACCGCTCAGCGCGTGAAAACAAATTCACGACGAAGTTCGCAATAAATTTGCGACGATCGCGAATTTATCGTGAATTTATTGTGAATATATTGTGAATATATTGTGAATATATTGTCAATTTATGTCAAAATTGTGAATATATTGTGAATATATTGTGAATTTATGTAAAAATTGTGAATATATCATGAATATATTCACAATTTGATTGTGTATATATTCGGAAAAACGCACTTTAGGGCCACCATACTGTTGGCAATGATTAAACCGAGACGACGATCATAAATTCTGACTCCGTTCGATTTCAATGACGCCACCGAGAATCTCAAGCTTGCGTCCGTCGGGATGAGTCGAGTGGGGTCCTGAGCAGATCCACTCCACTGTCCTCTGAAGGTTTGCTTTGGAATGGCGCACAAGTACTGCGATGTCTCATGCAGGGATTTCTAACTTAACTCTGTCACTTTGTTTGTTGTCGTTATCATACTGGCCATACCAAGGAACTGCTTTGAAGTAATTATCCAGCGCGATGTGTCTACTGACTACTGCAGATCAACGGATGTAATACACAGAGGTTGATTCCTGGAACCGTCTGAAATTGCGTGTGTAGCTTCCTTTTACCGGCTGTTCAGTTGAGAAGCTTACAATGTCATCCTCATTCAAATGACGGATGGAAAACACAACTGGTTGATGTCACAACGCTTCTGGGTCTGTCCCCTGGGAAATTCCACAATGTGAACCTGCTCTGAAATGACTCAATTCCAGCTACATGGAAAGTAGAATAATAGCAGATGCCACGCTGTTCTCAGAATGTGGTCTGAAAAGAGAGAGATCAAATAGATGCATTATGATTGGGGCTATTTTTACTCAGGAACAATTACATAGCTATGAGAACAGATTCAGGAAGTAACATGATCGTGTACAGTTGTTACATTACAAATTATGAGGGAGTGCATAAAAAGTACACTTCAGAAGTCAGTTCTGTAAGTCACACCAACAGAAAGTTAGTCTGAATTTACATACAACATCCATGTTCCTTTCCTTTGTTATTTAAATACATCATACATTTCAAGGTTTACATTGTACATTTAAAGATCAAAATGACAAAGTAACAACAAAACAAAGACAACTTACTTAAATACTCCACTTTGAGAAAAAAATTTTTAGCACTGATGAAATTGATATCATGGTAATCTTAAGATGCTGTCTCTCCTCAGCTATGAGACAATCTGACTACCAGTATCCAAGAAATGACACTGACAGTGAGACTGTCGAATTTGACTTTCAATGTGCGTCTTCATTAGCCCGATCAGACGAAATAGCGAGCTATTTTTCTGATCCGGGGAACTAGCCTGAAGTTGCAATCGCGTCTTCATTAGCTCGAAACTCGGGATACGTAAGCTCGAGCTCGGGTTGCATAAATTATCCCAAGTTTCGCACATACCAGCAGTGTGCGACAGGAATAGGCCATGACCGCATGGCTTCGGTTGTGAGCTCGCATTCACGCACGTGTAAAAACCTATTACGTAACCAATGCCTCGTGGGCGCTGATGCATGCCGGGATCAAGAAATTTTCAGGCTAATGAAGACGCTCCGAACTAGCTCAAGCTATTTCGCGAACTAGCTCGAGCTAGCTCCATCTAACCCAAGATTTCTTGTGAAATTTTCTCAACCAAATAGCTCGCTATTTTGCCTGATCTGGCTAGCTAACCCGATCAGAACAAGCTCGCTATTTTGCCCAGCTCGAGCTAATGAAGACGCCCCTTCAGAAGCATATTCTGTGCAATGCTATTGTGATGCCCAAACACCATGTTTGAGATCACTGTTGCATAAATAATAAATCAAACCTATAACGTAAAACTTTACGACAAAAGACCTGGGGCACATCAAAAAGAGCTACGATTGATTGTACGACCAATACTAGATACAGGGGGCCCTGGTAAGAAAGAAGTGGTTCATCTAATAGAAACACTATTTCTAGTTGGAAAAAAAAAATCATGTATCCTACACTGTACATTTATGACTTTAGATGGACTCTACTGCCTACTAACAGGATGTGTTAGCTATAGGTGTAACAATGAATACGGTATGCACAGGGAGCAAGCTAAGTTATTGACATAATTTATTACATTTTAAACACTTACTTATTGTTTACCTAAAGCCACATAAGTGCTTTAATAGTATGGAGGTGCAGCACACACAGGCAATGCACACAATATTAATGAACAATGCACATCGGCATGGTATACAGAATTTCAAAGCCATGAAAATAAATACACTGTTTCTTGGGTTGATTTATTCTGAAACTACCCCATGTGTACCTATAGTGTACATGTAACTTTAAATCATATCTCCATGCATAGCACTGATCTGAGTGTTTGCCTTATGATGTCCCACTTGAAAACAAGCCCAATAAATCATTGTCTATTTTTCCCTGATTCTTAATTTCTTATCAAGCTTTGCTCGAGACTGTGTAGAGTAGCTGACCTACTTTTCAAACTATGAGCAAACTCAAAGTTATGAAGCTAAATTATCTACATGTAGTCTAACAATTTTCTGAAGGCGCTTTCTGGGGTAATTTCAATTTACAAAGAAATTTTAGGCATACACCCAGTAATAACGATAGCATGCTCCATAATGTAAATGAAAGAAAAAATTACCCCAGAAAGCCCTTTCACTAAAATCTAGCTGAATTGTCCCTAAATCGGACTACTCATGAATATTAATGAGTCAGATGAAATGAGACTCTTTCGGTATTTGTTTCCATGTTGTCGTGTCTTGACCCGTGAACTAGAAATAGCTTGCATGCTTGAGTCGCTGCCCAGTAAGCAGTAGATTGCAGGTTCAAATTCCGTCTGGCTCCAAGATTTTTGTCTGACTTGTTTTTAGTTCATTTACAGGATGGAGCATGTTATCCTTACTACTGGGTGTATGCCGAAAATTTCTTTGTAAAATGTACATATGTTTTTCAATCACAAAATCTTAATATGTACATGAACATGTAAGGCAAAAACAAAAAGATGTACTGTACCACTGTACAATGTCCTCTGATCAAATTAATTTTGGATGATTCTGCAAAGTTCTAAAGCCTAAAAGCAATACAAACAAAACAAACATGGCACTGCCGCTTAGATTCATAGAGGAAGCACTTGAACGAATATAAAAACAGAGAACATGTACAGCAAACTTCCAGAGTTTTGTGGGAATCAGCGTATGCCACATAAACATCCATGAAATGTGGTGTACATGTACATCCTTTATAAAAACAGAATACTACATACTGTAAATACATGCTAACAGAAAGTACTGCTGAAGAACTTGCATTGTATAAAAGAGCCCAAAGCTGAGCCTAAGTAGAATCATATTAAACACTGAAGTTGAAATTGACTTTATTCAATTTTGTTGTTTAAAACCTGCACAGACATGAAATGTAGACCCTGGACTTGTACTGACAACTTAATTTGGAATGTCACTATCTTCATGTAAAAAACACTCAGTTAGATTAGGGATGGGTCAACGTATAGGAGCTTTCTACTGAACTTTGTGATAACAAATGATAACTGTATTGTAAACAAATACAGACTATATACAGTACTTATTTGCTCCAAATCTTTTGTACCATTATTTAAAAAGGCGGTGAATCCATTAGGTACTTCATCACATGTAGTCTTAATTGTATACTGTCATCATATTTCACGCATTGTTTTACATTTATGTATGTTGGTCTTGAGGTTTATGAACAATTCAACATACTTGTTATTTGATGTCTGCAAAAGGGAATACCCTACGGAAGTCACAGGCCCAAAGAACAACATGGTTGTCAATTATTACTTTCTAGTATTAGCAATCAGTGACTGTTGACTCTTGTCGCACAACGTCTTTAATTATTCAAAGTTGTTCTTCTCATTCTTTGGATGAATCTTGTTCAGAGTAAGTTTTTCAGAATGATGACAACTCTAACCTGACTCCAGTTCTAACTCATATACATTTAATAGCACCACTTAGGCATTTCTGAAAGCTTTTGAATCTCCACCCTTTGTTCTAAATGCTGGAACTGTTCAGACCCTGCCTTCTAGCTGTTCTGAAGCAGATGATCGTTGAAAACAATAGTGACTTCAATGAAAAGATGAGATGCGTAATTAGGGCCATAAAAAGTTAATAAACTTGCATTAAATGTGTGAAATAGGGATTGTACATACACTGTACATATTTGCCCAATTTTCTTTTGAGATAGGGTGGGATTGAGGATTTGGATGCTCAGCATCACTTTATAGTCATTTAATTTGTCTCTATTCCAACAAGTAATGTAGATTTTTTTTTTAAAGATCATCTAGAGACTACTATGTTTACTTATAAATCTATTACCAACATCCATTTACATGTGTACACATGTATCTAGCCCTTTTAAGTTTTGATAATAATTGTATGAATGGCATTTAACTATGTTCCATCCCATATCTCAAGAAAATGTCAATTCTTTAACCTTATGATTTTATCAGGTTTTTTTTTAGTTTTGTGAGAGAGGCTATTGGGAACAATGGAAAGCGATTTTCTTAATTTTGATTTATTTTGTTGGTTTCTTCAATGAATTACATGTAACAGCAAAAACACGTCAAAATTAGGTTAGGGTTAGGATACGGACTAGAATAGGCTTAGGGTTAGGGTAGGGTAGGGTTTAGTGAGGTTAAGATGTGCATGCAGCTACAACACAGGTTTCAATGGTTTTTCAATGTGCGCGCATACACTCAATAGAACGCTCGTCCCCGACGTCCCATGAGTATAAATTCCCCGAGGCTATCAATTAATCTGAAAATTGTGACCCCATATTGATATAAGACTACAAGATGTCACTGATATATACTACAGCTCAAAGGAATTGGCATAGGGAAAGGGAAAGGGACAAAAGGGAAGGAGTCACAGTTTTAAACCATGGTATATTTTGTCCAGTTCAGCATGAAACATGATGCTTTTTACTTTTAGGCTAAAGCATCATGTTTCATCCTGAACTGGACAAAATGTACCGCAGTTTAAAACTGCGGCTCCTCCCCATTCTTCCCTTTCCCTTTCCCTTTCCCCATGCCAATTCCTTTGAGCTGGAGTGTATGTGGGTTACCATTATTTTTGAGAAAAGTTTTGTCATCACTGATTCTAGTGTCAGTTCCAAATGAGATGTCACGACACTGTCATTCTAATGCAGAAAATAAACAGGCAGCTTGACGACTACAGCTAAGTTCTAATAATGCATTCATTTTCAGACTAGCTAACAACACAATAAAAATTCATAATCATCATGACACAAAACAGACTGATCTCATAAAATTCATATGCTCCAAATAGACAGGTTGAAATAAAAACAGAAAAGAAAGTTAAACACCTCAATAAAGTATCGAAATGTGTTGAACTGACCCGCTGACTTACCTTCAATGTTATCTAGCAAACCGGGCAGAACAGACATGACAGAAATGAACTTACATTCAACGTTAGAATCTTCAGCGGCGCTGCTCGCGAGCGTCAGCGGAACACAGGGTTAACGTCTGGCCACAGATCCGGGCTGGTACGACTTCGTTCCACCGTACGGTAACACGCCCACATTCACGCAGTTTGAGGGTAGTCAGGCGGGTCAACGCCTGTTCTTACACACATTTATGCACTCACTATTTAGAGAATATAATCGCCAGCCATACAACCCTGCTTGGCTTGGCTTTGTTATGTTGTCAATTGGGCCAGGGATGACGTCAATCCGCAGTCCTCAAGGACAGATTGTCTGCTTTGCTAATCCAGCTGGCATTCCGATCCTGTTGTGCGGCACCGATACCGCGCGTACCATATGCATAGCTCGCATGCATACATACACGTACACAGCACACATACAATCCACTACGTATATGCAGGCCCGACCTGAATGCAAGAACGTATGTACTCATGTAGTCTTTAAAATAATGCTATTAATGTTGTGACTCATTGTAAAGGAGTCAGACATTGAGAAAAGTCACTAAATTTGTATAAAATGAATAATATATTTAAAACTTTATAAATTGTGGACATTGTAGAAGAGTGTTAAAAATAAGAGAACATGTAAACATATAATGCTGTATATTGTCTGTTGAAAATAGTCTGTAATTGTAGAATAGCATATACAGCTGAAAGACATTACATAGACGCCCAGATAGAGAAAATAGTAGCCAAATCAAATAAAGGTTGTTTTTGTTTTGTATTGTGTTTAACGCGGTTCATATCCATTTTGGGGGGTTACTTGTTTTATTTATCATTACAACCTAAGATGATTACAGCTCGTTATTCCAGAGTTTTATTATCCCTATGACCCATAACTCCAAAATGATGTTTATCCGAAAATTATTACTTCACCGTAATTTTTACTTAGGTATAATGAAGTTCATTTTTATTTTCAGAGTTACGTACATATTTAGACAAACGAATCACACTTCATCATCATAACTAATCCCTGATGGGTACGCCAAGCAATATGATTAGCGTTTATGGTGAAAGTTCAGCAATGGAAGTTTCAAGCTAGAGTTCATATTGAAAGAAATGGGTGTACATATTTATTTTTGAAACATACACTCGTTGAGATTCCTACGGACCATATACGTATGCGTTTAACCAACAGTGGAATATATATATATATATATAAAGTTTCTCGCATTTACGTTATGATTGTCTAAATGGATCCCTGCTATTCTGTTATAAGAATATGTCGTTTATTATACTTGTGGGAATCCATAACATTTTCATGTATTTTATTTCAGCTAAAAAAATGATAGATATAATTCGTATGGTATTGTTTTTTTAAATGTTTAGTTGCCTAATGATCGCAACTCAGGTTGCGTGAAACTCCGAGTTGCAATAAACATGACGAATCCACCACAGCCATCCGTTTAACACGTGTATTATTATTAAAAGTTGCGAGGAGGGAGACAGATAGACAGACAGACAGACAGACAGACAGACAGACAGAGAGAGTAAAAGAGAGAGAGAGAGTGAAAGAGACATGGGATTTAGACAGAGAGAGAGAGAAAGAGAGAATGTGTGAAAGAGAGAAAGACAGAGAGAGAGAGTGAAAGAGAGAAAGACAGAGACAGAGAGAGAGAGCGAGAGAAAGAGAAAGAGAGAGAGAGAGAGAGAGAGAGAGAGAGAGAGAGAGAGAGAGAGAGAATGAGAACAGTCTGTGTGACCTGAGAATGAAAAGCCTAAACACAAGTCACAGAACTTGTTAATGTAACACAGGGGTTGCGTTATTTTTTTTTCTAGACATGGGATTTGCTCTATCTAGACCTTCATATACCACCCCCCCCCCCCTCCCCCCGCCTAAAAAATGCAATTCAGGGGATAATTAGGATTCACTGAGTATGGATTCGTCACCTTTTACATGCATCTCTACATCATGCCAAAGCCATTGCCCCGTCTTTTAAAGAGTTGCGGTTGATCTGAATCGATCGTATATCATTTCCCCTATCTTTAGAATACTTATAATTGATATCAGTCATAAGTCTAGTTGCGACCAATTATCTAAGATAGTGCCAAAAATGCATTTCATGCTTTCATGTTTCTGTTTTGATTAAACCAACTACATGTATCCCTTTAAATACAACACAAGTCAACGCGTATAAACTATGATGACTGTCTTCCTCTGCCGAACAAAAATCCTGCTCAATGACACATAACGGGTTACAAGATTAAAACCTATCGGAGACCAACATGGGTAGATGATAATGTGGCTGTATTAGGTAAGACAATGAACCCTTTGGCTTTTCTCATCTCGCTCACAAAGTTTCAAAATCATTATAAAAGGAACTTACGCCCTTTATGCTGTGTACTAAAAGATGCACCAACGGACTTAAAACGTACCCCGGCTCCTTTCACAAATCTCAAGTTAACTGGTATAAGACCACCCACTCCCAGACCCTACAAGCAAAAGCAAGCAAATGCACATTTAAATATTTATCAGTGGTATTGTTCTTTTCACATGCTTCATCATTTAACATAATATCTCACACCCATGATTTATGGTATCAAAATGATTCAGCAGGGTATTGTCATTATGCTTACCCCAACTCTTCAAAACAGATCTACGTGACTGGCAAGAATGATCAAATATAATTTTATTTTATTTTATATGGTCATAGTATCTCACACATTTTGTTGTTGATGTACGCAATTTCCCCTACCAGCGGATCCGACTTGTATTCGAGAAATTTTTTGCAAGTCGCCCAAATTGGCGGGGAATTCATAATACGAGTACCATTGGCGCCACACAAATTCAAGTTTGGTACCACTGAACTAGTTCAGTTTTGACCATTAATCCATACTCGCGATGGCGGCGATTTCAACTGAGACAGAATTGAATGACACATGCTGCAAAAAAGAATTCAACTTGCCGGAGGTTAAGCGGGACTTACTGACAGCTACAAAACAATGTCAAGATATCGGACTTTTGCAAAGTGCTAAGTGGTAAATGTTTCTTGTCAAAAAAGATAAGGTAGAGTCAGTGAAGCTAGATCGAGTGTGAACTTTCACGTTTGTGAGCGAGTGGGACTGAAGTGGTGATATAGCATCACTGAAGAGGGAAAAGGAGCTGCGCTGAGTGAGGAAATGAAAGTGATTCATGGACATGGTTGCTCATACTCTGTGTCGTCTAATATTCTAACTAATGTATCTACTATTTAGAGATTGTCAGATTAGAACCCCAAAGGATGATTTGACGTCAAATTGTGACACTGAGATCCAGAGCCCGAGAGTGAGACTGAGTCTGAGAAAGAGTCAAACGTTATTACTGTTCTTGACTTTAGCTCTTGAGTTGACTCAAAATTCTTAGTTTAACGGAAGTCTGAACGTTGGTTTAGATTAAGAAGGCAAACAAAGATTTCCAAATATGTAGAAGAGGCCTACACTCAAGCTCAAAGGAATTGGCATAGGGGAAAGGGAAGGAGCCACTGTTGTAAACTGTGGTATAGTTTGTTCAGTTCAGCATGGAACATGATGCAATTTAGGCTAAAGCATCATGTTTCTGGACATAATAATATACCGCAGTTTAAAACTGCCGCTCCTTCCCTTTCTTCCCTTTCCCTTTCCCTATGCCAATTCCTTTGAGCTAGGCCTATGAACAAATGGATACTCGGCACAGCATTTTTTCCCTGTGAATTATACTATTGCCATCATGTGTTCTTGATGTTTGCGAAGGGTCAAACAGCGACTCAAAATTGTGCAACATTGAGTTGCCATGGCATCAGTTGGAAAGCCCCTAATTTGTTAGCCATGTATAGTAAATCTATGCCTCTGCAAATGTATATGGGTCTATGTCTAGTAGTTTGCAAGCTGCCCACTATAAATTGAACTTTTGAAGGTTCATATTCTCCCTCTTGTTGCTTCATTGCAGGTGTGCTGAGTTATCGTACTCTCTTGGAGGTGTAAAGCCGAGTGTCAGGATTGATGATGATACAGAGGAGGTATGCCAAAGATAGGTCTGCACTGCCCAGAAGTTATTGTTGTTGTTGTTGCTGGTTGATTTTAGGCGCGTGTTCAATCACACCCTATTATGTACACGCCGGCATTGTAGTGGGTCGAATGCAGCTACATGTCACTGAGGAGGTGGCTGGCTCTCCGGAAAGGAGTCTACGACCCTGAATGTGCACATTTAGTTTGTTTGTTTAGTTTGCTGTTTAGAATTTATATTGTTAATAATTTTGGTTAGAGGTGCATTCAAGCTCATTAAAAATTTATTATTGCATTTTTTTTCCTTTAACAATTCATTTGACTCTTTTTCTCTCATGATTTTCAGCGCGCACATTTTTATCAACAGAAACCCAGAACATGTGGCTTCCACTTTATCAGTGTTTATCTCTGTACATTTTAAAATAGGGTAACACATTTGCAAATGTCATGAAACATGGCAGGAACTAGCAGTATACCCTAATGATAACATATATGAAATCTCATAGCTTCATGAACCTTTTCAGGTAAAATGAAAAGCTATTCTTTGTTTAAGTTTGTCAGTGTGTGACGCATCAGGCAGTGGGTATTGCTAGCATAGACCATAGCGAACAGTGGTCTCAGTTTTGGATTTGAACGACCCATCCAATACCTCCTTGAAATCAAGGGATTACTATAATTCCGCTCAAAATCAGTTTCCAGCTCTATTAATAGGAGGGAAGTTCTTGCACAGTATTTTCTTCCATTTTTGTGTGTTTCAGTCAAAATGTTTTTTTTTTTTACCTGCGAAAGGGCTACCCAGTCTTTAAATGTATAGTTCATCCTGAAAATAAAATGGTTGCAATGAAAGCAGAAACATGAAAAGAAATATATCAGTGAAGGTTTGATGAAAATCTGTCAAAGGATAACAAAGTTGTCTTCCATATAACAAAGTATTTAAATACAACTTTATATATATATCGGCCTGCACATGGGATACAATACCTTTAATATCAACAAAAGAGATTTAGAAAAAGAATTTGTGTGATACATTTTTTTGGTATAGAATGTGGTTTTTAAGCCTTCCATTAACTAGCCTTAAAAGAAACATATACCGGTATGTTAATTTTCCCTTGCAGGAATTCTTTGAAGAATTTGATAAATACACCCTAGCAAAGACGTTCTTTGATCTGAGGGAGTATGAGAGGGCAGCGTTCTTTGTTGAGGACTGTCGCAGCAACAAGGCGTTTTTTCTCCACATGTATGCAAGTTACTTGGTATGGGCCCTGGATGTTTTTAATTATTTTCTTTTGAAGGTGAAAATAACACACATTTTCCTGATATGATCTGTAAGTTGTACATACTTCCCTCAGTGTTGTATGTTCCAGTATCACCCTATTAAAGGGACAGTTCATCCTGAGATTAAGTTAGTTTCAATAAAAGCAGAAACAAATGAGTGAAGGTTTTTAACAAAGTTATGGTTGTTTGAAGTTTTGACTTTTCCAACTTGTGTGTGAATGCATGCAAGAGTTGGTCAAATTCAACCTCGGTCAGGATTTCACTAATTCATTGTGTGCATACCCCTCATCACACATCAAGAGTTAGGTACTAGCCTGGTAGATTTCAATCCAAATAACAATATTCAATGAAGTGGCCTCACTGCAGTAGACTAATCATTCTCAATTCCTTCCCCGGCTTGCCTTAATGGGACGAAGGGAGAAAAGAAGAGAATGAGAGAGTGACTACTGGTAGTCTTGTGAGTACCAGACTCTTATCTTCAAGTTTGAATTAGCTATGTCCGAAAGCGTGGAAGCCAGTCTAAGGGTCCTGTACATTTAAAGGGCATATACTGTACTGGGAAGACAAAAAGGCCTTCAAAAGATGACCGTGAGCAATCTTCTTGCTAATGGTCTTTAATTCATTTATTGTCCGTTTTAGAAACTTGGTGAAAATTATTTGCCCTCAAATGATCCACATTTGGAGTAGTTGGTGATCAAATCACAATTTCCCGAAATGTTCGGCCCAAACATTTTGAGGATTTGCGAATAATCACAAATTACTCCAAATGTGGATCCTTTGAGGACAAATAACTTTCACCAAGTTTCTAAAACAGATAATACATGAATTTAACACCATTAGCAAGGAGAGTGCTCACAGTCACATTTTGAAGGCCTTTGTGTCTTCCCAGTACAGTATATGCCCTTTAAGGTTCTTGTCAAACATCCAATCCTCTCCAGGCGGGGGAGAAGAAGAAGTTTGATGACCTGACGGACCTGGTGGGCCCCATCCAATTCAAGACGCTGAAGAACGGCTCCCTCAAGGCGCTGAGGGTAGAGCTGGAGAGGAAGCATCGGGACGGGGGCTGCGATGGCTACGCCCTCTACCTGTGAGTCCTCTAGCCATCCATACTTAGCCCCACCTGTACCAGGCAAAATGGTACTTTATGGGATTTACATGTATGTGTACTATTGTGGAAAATGTCTGAAAGTGAGATATAGGAAGGTGAAGAATGAGAAAGAGAGAGAGAAAGAAAGAGAGAGAGAGAGCAATAAAGAGAGAGAGAGAGAGAGAGAGGAAGAGAGAGAGAGAGAGGAAGAGAGAGAGAGAGAGAGAGAGGAAGAGAGAGAGAGAGAAAGGGAGAGAGAGAGAGAGAGAGAGAGAGAGAGAGAGAGAGAGAGGAGGGAGCGAGAGAGATAGAAAGAGAGAAGGGGTGAGGCAAGAATAAAAACATTAATGGAATCCTGCAATTCAATCTGACTTGAGAATTATCAAACATGCCCATTTCTGGACAAAAACCTAAAAATCTGTCCCAATTTATTTTGTCTGTAATTCAGATTATATTCTGTGTAAATTGATAGTGATATCAGACAGTGATATAAAGATCCCTGTGTCTTGTTGGTAGATATGGTGTCATCCTGAAGAAGTTGGAGCTGCTGAAGGAGGCAGAGAAGGTGCTGGTGGAAGCCCTTCACAAGACTCCCCTGCACTGGGGTGCCTGGATCGAGTTGGCCTCTCTTGTCACCGACTGGGATAAGGTAGTCATTCAAATGATGAAATATATTGTTGAGAATCAATATACAGTCTCATATTCACCACAGTGGTTAAAACAAAAGACTGAAACATAGACTAACTTTATGAGGCGCAAAATAAATTGTGTGATGCGATCACAAAATCATTTATTTTCATCACAGAATCCCAAAAGTGGGTGATGTCAATTATTTGTGTTAATTGTTATGAGGACAAAGTCAATAAAACAGTGATTCCGAGGATAGAATCAATCATATCGATTCAATGATAATGTTCCATGTTGTTTTCATTTAGCGTCCCATAGTGTAAGTCCAGGTTTAGTGCACTGTTTGCATTAAACCTCTGTTTAGAGTACAGGCCTTAGATCAGAGTCTATATTTTACTGCTACTCTTCAGAGTAATCTGATTGATTGATCAATATGTCAGGAATATGATAAGGTAGGTTACGCAGACAAAAATGCAGAGTTTTGGGGAAGCAAAAGAATGTAATTTATTTCATGTGACTACTTTTGAATGTTCAGATTATCCCCACAACTGAATTCTCTTTGTGTAATTTGTGTGCATTCAAACCCATGTGAGCCATTCCATATAGGTGTAACACGAGTCACGCATGCTGTGTCTTACGAGTCACGTTTCAGGGTATAGATTATTGATTTACCTGATCGATTAATGGATTCAGCTCAGATATTTTCTCAGTTTTGATGTAGACCCTTGTTTGCGAATTGTGTGACATGAAACATGCGTGACTCGCGTGACGTGGAATGGCTGATGTATAGCTCTATTCCTTCTAAAAAAAATCTTGATCAAATGAGTGAAGAAACAAGATAGACATTCTATATGATTAACCTCCTTACAGCTGATAGGGTTGGATTTACCTGACCACTGGATCAAGGAGTTCTTCCTGGCACACACATGTGTGGAGCTCCAGCTCAACGAGGAGGCCTTGAAGAGATATACCGCCCTCAGTGAAGCTGGCTTCCATCGCAGCACCTACATCATCTCACAGATTGCGCTTACTCACCACAACCTCAGAGGTAGGAAGGAGAGGTCTTCTACCATTTAGTCTCATTCCAACTCCATCTAATATAGTCAAATCCTTAAAGACAGGTAGCCCTTTTGCAGGTTGAAAAAGAACTTCCCTCATAATATTAGAAATGGTAGCTGACTTTGAGCAGAATTATGTTGATCTTTTTAATATTACGAACTGTGTCCGATGTAATGTGAGCAGTGCGTGCAATGCGAGAACGGCGCAATTCAGTATATGAATGTAGACTATGTTGGCTTCGTTTCAAAGGTAAACACAGATGTGTAGTTTATCACTTCTGAAAAGGTTTGTGAAGCTCTGACTGTGAGATGTCATTCACATTATCTGTGGGGTACACTGCTGATTCCTGTCAAGTTTCATGACTCCTGCAAATGGGCTCTCCTTCACAGAACTAGTCCTTATGCATTCATTGACTGGAGAGTATACATATCACATAAAGCAACTAAACATCAGAGCGCAAGCACTGTTTTGCTGATTTGTGTTTTCATGGTCTTTTCTTTCAGCTGTGGATTCTGCAGTGAAGCTGTTCAGCCAGCTCCAGAAAGTGGACCCATTTAGACTTGAAAACATGGACACCTACTCCAACCTGCTGTATGTCAAGGTAAGCTAATTTCCCCCTTTAATCTCTTAAGCTAAGCTTGCCTAAGCTAAGCTAATCTCCCTCTCTCTCCCACAGATCTCACCCCATCAAGGGATGGTGTCAGAAATACATTTGCAGTGGATTCTTTGAAGGAAACGTCCACCACACTCATGTTAAGTTGGTTTAAATAACAGCAAAAACATTGAAGAAACAAATAAGGGAAGGATTGATGAAATGTATGTGTTTTTTGTCTCATCTGAACAAAGTTCGGCAGCGACCCTAGTAATCACTTTTCCTGTTAGTCTGTTGATCTGTTGGTCTGTGAGTCTGTTGGTCTGTTACAAAAATGTTAAAGTTTTTGTTTAACTTGCTCTCATTTGTTTATTTCTGCATCAATTGTGATCAAACTTGGTACAAATGATTCTTCAGTAATACCACATGTGTCGTCATAAGGCTGTGGGGTCAAAGGTCATCTAGTGGTCAATAGCTTAATTGATGTGAGGCCGTGTGCATCATTTTTCTCAAAGTTTTTGTTTGACTTGCTCTCATTTCTTTACTTCTGCATCAAGTGTGATCACACTTAGTACAAATGATCCAAATGATCCTTGGGTAATACCACAGGTGTTGATGAGGATAATGAGGTCAAAGGTCATCTCGGCACCATTTTAAATATTTGGAAAAAATACTTAGCACTGTTTATTGATTGCGAAATCAGGCGAGACTCGTGGTTCGCGAACCACCTTCTTTAAAAAAGTTTTGATTTTGATTTGTCCTTATGATCATGCTATTAATCCCAGCCCGGTCTTCTTTTTCTCTGCTCACTTTTATAACAGATTGATTAATCTATTTTTATTATTGAGAGTACCAGTAGAACAAAGGTTACATCATCATGCTATAACTTGTTATTAATGTTCACCTTGTTTTCTCTTGCTGCTCCTTTTGCGCAGGAGATGAAAGCAGAGTTGAGTCATCTGGCCCACCATGTATGCGAGGTGGATAAATACCGGGTGGAAACATGCTGTGTTATAGGTAAGACATGGCATAATTATGGGGGGTGGTTGGGGGGGGGGGGGGGGGAATTAGTAGATATGAAAGGAAAAACAAAGAAACAAGGACTCTAGGAGAAGCAGATGAAGGAGGATAAGATACACATCTCAATCAAAATAAAGGATTATGGCGGCAGGGGAAATGATCAATATTGATGAAATGAAAATATGTTGTAAATTAGGAGGCAAAGACAGGGAAGATTTGAGGAAAGATGAAAACAAAAATAAAGGAGGAGAGGGATGGAATGGACACAAAGACCAGTTAAGAATTGTGAGGTACGAGCAATGAAACAACAAATTGCAACAATGTTACTGTCAGCTTGATGATTCCTAACTAGTATCCTGAAATCAAATCCGAATGCGAACCCAGTCAAGGGAGAACGGTACTCTGCTTATCGTGTGTTCCATAGTCTTTACCACTACTATCCCTTCCAAGTACAAAGTTTGGCTTTTCTTCTTGCCATCCCAGGTAACTACTACTCGCTACGAGCCCAGCATGAGAAGGCGGTGCTGTACTTCCAGCGCTGCCTGAAGCTCAACCCCCACTACCTGTCTGCCTGGACTCTCATGGGCCACGAGTACATGGAGATGAAGAACACCCCAGCAGCCATTGAAGCTTACAGGCAGGCCATAGGTTAGTTCATAATGCTGTATATAAAGAGCAAATTACATACTGTTTACTCTGTTGATTATTGTCTTAGCTGTTGAACATTCGTTTGTGTTTGTTTTTGTTTTTGTTTTGTCTTTGTTTTTTTGTTTTTGTTTTTGTTTTTGTTTTTTTTGCTTCGTTTGTATTGCTTGTAGTAGTCTCTCTTTGATATATGTTTTTTTAAGTATGTATTTTTATGTAATTTGTGTACTTGGGTTCATCTTACTGTATGTCATTTAAATAATCGAACTTTAAACTCATGTGTTTTGAACCACATGTTAATCAAGGTAATCACATCTCACAAGCCATTGGCTTTCTGGTGATGCCTTATACTCGTTGTTCATGAAAGTTGTTTATTCTTGTTTGTTAAATGAATAAAGAATTGAATTGAATCGAAATATAGAGTACCGAAGTTTGACGTCATATCCAGACAACTCGTTCTAAACTATATTGGAAGAGCAAACATGGGTGATCATAGTGGAGACTCTCATTATGAGTGCCCGACACTAGCCCACTAGACAATGTCAGTCTCAGTTGAGTGATGTTGTTGAGAACCAGAACCAAGTGTACAATGGATATGACAACACCACTTTGGTACTCTATCAACTGTAGTTTGAATCGTTAATGACCATGCCCTTTACAATGAGGAAAATACTTATTATTTTGAAGGGAGACCAATCGTCCTAAAGAAACTAAATGTGAATTCCATTATGATACAAAAGAGAAATAGTTCTGCTAATGTGAAGATTTTTCTCCAGTGTGTTGCAAAATTTAAGATTGAATGATTGTTTCATATTTAATTTGTATTTGAATATACCACGGAGATGATTCATTTCACTGAATTCCACTGTTGCTCTCTCTCCTTGTCAATTAGAATGTATTTCAAGTCACATAAAATGAAAGGTGTCCTATACCGATTGACATTTTTCTCTGCAGAGGTCAACAAGCGTGACTTCCGTGCATGGTACGGATTGGGTCAGACTTATGAGATACTCCGAATGCCCTTCTACTGCATCTACTACTACAGACAGGCACAACAGCTCAGGTAATAAACAACATGGCACTCAAACAGAGTACTGAAGTAGTGTCTTCATATCCAGGTGTCTGCATCTTAACAACATCACTAAAGTGAGAGTTTTACTCTTACGACATTGTCTAATGGGCTAGGATTGGGCACTCCCAAATGAAAGTTCCTGCTGTGATTACACCTGTTTGCTCGACCCACATAATTCAGAAATAGTTGTCTTGGCAGCAAGATCATATGACATCACCAATAGGGTTCTATTGGAGAAGAGTTTATTAGAAGTTGGTCATTATCATCCATAGCTCTTGGGTAACGAGGAGTAGATGGATGAGAGAGAAACAGCATCATTCAATATAAATTGCATATTTCAGAAAGAGAATTTGGGCCCGTCCTATAACTAAGTGTGATTGATCTGCATCGATCACAAGTTCAATCCCCAATCTGTAAAGTACAGACTTACAATTGATATCAATCGCATATCTGTCACAATTTTATCAATCTATGTATTTTCTTTAACTTGTTTTGTATGTGCATATTTTAGATATTGTAAATTGCCATGATATTCAACTGAGGTTGCGAGAGGATGGTATTAAAAACTAAATTGAATTTAATTGAATTGATATATACATTCAAACCTGTCTTAGCGGCCACCTGTCTATAGCAGCCAACCTGTCTATAGTGGCCACTAAAATGATTCCCCTGGAGAGAGGTCATGTATTAAAGAACCTGTCTATAGCAGCCACCTGTCTATAAAGGCCACAATTTTTGTTTCCCTTGGGTGGCCACTGTAGAAAGGTTTCACTGTATATTTTTTTATTGATAAAACTGGTCCTTATCCGTTGTATCTGTTGTCAGGCCCAATGACTCCCGTATGCTGGTGGCCTTAGGGGAGAGCTATGAGAGACAGGAGAAGATCGCTGAAGCCAAGAAGTGCTACTGGAGGGCCTACTCTGTCGGCGACATCGAGGGAATGGCACTCGTTAAACTAGCAAGGTCAATGTACAAAAAAAAAATACCAGTATACATAGCATACAGAAAAAATGTTATGAAGGAAATGTTTCATTTTGAGTATTTTTGTCTCGTCTGAACAAAGTTCGGTAGAGACCTAGTAATCACTTTTCCTGTTAGTCTGTTAGTCTGTTGGTCTGTCAGTCTGTTAGTCTGTTGGTCTGTTAGTCTGTTAGTCTGTTAGTCTGTTGGTTTGTTACAAAAATGTTAAAGTTTTTCTTTAACTTGCACTCATTTCTTTATTTCCGTATCAATTGTGATCAAACTTGGTACAAGTGAGCCTTGGGTAATGCCACGTGTGGCTTTTATGAGGATGATGGGGTCAAAGGTCTTCTAGGGGTCAATAGGTCAAATGATAAGAGGCCATGTGCATCATTTTTCTCAAAGTTTTTGTTTGACTTGCTTTCATTTCTTTATTTCTGCATCAATTGTGATCACACTTGGTACATATGATCCTTGTGTAATATCACATGTGTCTATTCATGAGGCTGATGGGGTCAAAGGTCATCTAGGGGTCAAAAAGGTTTGAAAAAAATATTTGAAAAAAAAACTTAGCACTGTTTATCGATTGCGATATCAGGCGAGACTCGTGGTTCGTGAACCACCTTGTTTGTACAAGTCTTCTCATCTAGTGCTTTTGGGAGTAGTGGTGGTAATGATGATAGTGATGATAATGATCATATCCTCTTTATATGCCACACGTTAATTTATTCACAAGTCATACACACACATCCCTTACAGTGCCATTTTGTGTGGAACACAAACAGTTAATTGTTGTTACTGATTTGTTTGATAATTGATTTATTTGTTGATGTTCTGTTGCTATCCAGATTACACGAAAAGTTCAATGAGGAAGAGAAAGCTGCCTCATTCTACACAAAATATGTGGAGCAAATGGAAACCATGGGGGTAAGTGATCCATTGATCATAGTGCAAGTGCATTTATCTCAACCCAGGCTGCCTAGAGAATGGGATGGTGGGTGGATGTGGGAGGAGGTGGGGGGCGCACAATAGAGTAGCCACCCCTCCCACAATGTCTTAAATCTGCCACCACACAAAGTTTACTGAAAAAAAAATAGAGAGGGAAGTCGACAAATCTCAGGATATAACCTTTGCTACCATTAATCAGTTTCTTTGGCACAAAAGTAATTAGCATACCAGTACATGTTTGATATTTCAAGGAAAAAAAATAATTTGTACACTAAGATTGATATTTTTATATTTTTCAATAACTAACATGGTAACATTTAAAGTCATATTACAATCCAATGAATATATAAAAACTTGGTTCTGGGTACTTTTCTTCAACTTTTGATGATAATGTAGGAAATTAATCACAATGGAGGAGACTCCATTGATCCTAAACGTGTATTTGTTTACTTATTTTGTCTTTATTTTATTTTATATTCTAGAGTATCAGCACCGTGCCTATTGGTATCTGGATCATTACCATGTCAAGGAGAATAACTTTGGTGTCGAAAATGTATTTATCTATATAGGAGACTCAAGTTGTTAAAAATGTGCCTTGTTTGTTTCATAATTTTGTCCTTGTTTTAATGTTTATCCCAGACTGCAGACACTGAGGATCAATGCCAAGCCTATCGCTATCTGGCTCGCTACCACCTCAAGCAAAATAACTTCGATGAGGCCACCAATTTTGCACACAAATGCTGCGATCACAGTGAGGTGAGAAATCTATAGATAATTCATGTTGTCCATGAAAGACATACTCTGTATGATAGGCAGCTGCCAGTATCTCAGGCTGTTAAAGGCCCATGCAACTGGGAGGTACAGTATGATGCACGATTCCGTAAGCCCCATTCAGTCATACACAAACCCTGTACGTTATGCGTGCTCGTCGGTCTAGTCTAGCAATCTCGGAAAGTGTCCGAAAACGTCCGACAGTGACCCGAAGTCAGAGGCTTCACGTTCCGAAAATTCGCAGACTGCGAAAAACATTGTACCCTTGCTAGCTAGCCTGGCCTGCCGCCCCGCGTGGGTAGTCTAGGTTCTAGACGTGTTTTATCAGCCCGCATTCGTATACACAGCGCGCGACAAAACCCAGTGCAACGATATCGAGTGATCGCGCCAGCCCGGAGAAAAAAACGTCAAAGGCATGTAGGCAATTTGCTCAGAGCCGTTAGGCGAGACCGCGCCCACGTACAAAATACCCGCTCTGATTGGACACAGTGACAGTCCATCAGTTTGGTTTGAAACTGGCAGGGGCATGCGGCCCAGCCACTGAACTAGAAAGAACCTGGAAAGAACAGCCCCATTCAGAGCGTACACACGACTGCGCGGTCACAAAGGCACCGCGGCTTCACGCTCGAGTGAACGCGCCGCCATCTTGCTATGTCAATTATTCTGGCTGGCTGGGTGGCTGCCTACGCCTGTAACGTACGCTCGCAAAGCAAATCGAAAGAACTGGAGAGTAAAGTAGAAAGTAACAGTAAAGAAGAAAAAAAAAGTTGAGGAGAAATTAAAACGATGTCATTTTAATTTGGTTTCGTCGGCATATGTCTGTAGTAGAGTGTCATACGTAATACATAAGGCAATTTGAACCTATATTTGTCTGTAAATTATGCCTGAAGTGTAGTAGAGTTCACTGCGTGTACGCGTACTTAGTGCTCGGACTTAGTGAGCCATTGAGCACCCTATTCATGGGCAGATTAAAATCAGACCAAAATGGCTTTCAAATACATGTTCAGTGACAATCAATCAATCAAAGGCAAATTTTGGCACAGAAAAGGAACCGATATTTGTTTAAATTATTAACACAGTGCACTGTAAGCAGTTATTTCCAGCATGACCATCTCCCACTGGCCCCACAAAAGGTAAAAAAAAATCAGATGTTCCACAGTATCAAATGTCCCCCCTTATCTGCCACCTCTTTCCCCTCTAATGTATCTTCTGAACGTGTTAATGTAACACCCTAGTGCTTGTAACTTGTTCTATATTTTCATTTGGTTTCATTCACAACACCCCACCAAAATGCACGTCTCTCATCAATCACATCTTAACCAGCATCCCTCTGAAAATGCTTCAATTTAACACTAGACACACACAAACACACACACACACACACACACACACACACACACACACACACGCACACATTCACACACGTGCACACACGCACAAACGCACAAACACACACACACATGCACACAACACACACACACACACACTCACACACACACACACATATACACAAACATGCAAACAAACAAACACATACAAATACACACACTTCAGATTCATTCTCATTCAATTAAGACATAGCAACAACCAAACCAATATGATAAAAAAAAAACAATGGATGTTTTTAAAAATGGATGTTAAGCTTCAAATAAATAAGATACATGTATATGTATATTTTAAGTTGTCTAAAAATATCATACCATTTTGACAGTGGGAAATGATATCATATGTAGAATAAGCTTATTGGTGCTGTTGTCCAATACATAACCAGATAATGTGACTTATATAAATGTAGAGTGTCCATCATGTACATAACCAATATTATAATGCTACAACTGTAAATAATGGAATCATCATAATGCAAAAAACAGCATTTAATCTAGTTAATTGAACTGTAGAAGATGATAGCTTACATAGGCTCATTGTACAAGTCTAAAATCTGTAACAAATGTAATTGCAATCTTATCAAATTGGTATTTTGTCAATCTTGACCCCTGAGTTTAAGTTTGGCATGTTCGGCGGTATTCAAAAGTGGCTAAGAAATACAAATCTTCATGTGTAATAACGTACATGTATCATGTACACATACAACCAGAGTTGTTTTTGTCTTTGATTATAGCTTCGGCTGATCATAGTCCAGAGACTCCAGACATTATCATTTTTTAATCTAATAACTTACATGTACATATATTGAGAGTTAATTAATAAAGTATTGACTAAATCACACCTTGTATTTGTAACATCAGAATTTGTGAAAATAAGGAAGCACGACATTCAAGCAAGAATGCAACACAGGGTTTTTGAATCAGTTGAAAAAATGGAAACACAATGTTGTTTTTCATTCTCCTAATAATAGAAGCACCTGCAAAATAAATTTTAACATACCTGCACATTGAAAAGCATTTTTGTTTTTGGTTACAGGGTATATGGAATTGTTGGGGTTTTTTTAAGTGCACTGCAAACATCTAAGTTTTCAAAGACAACGTGGTATTGTGGTTAATGTTGCCCATAATGGATTTGTGCCTTGTAGGCAAGGATGTTGAAGTATATGGATATCCAGCTGCCGTTTAATTAATGCAGATTCATTGTACTCTCCTTCTAGTCACAAAAGAAAGATTTTCTCTATGATGTCCCATGGTCGAAGCCGCCGATTCTCTGGATGATTTTTGCCTGGATTTGACGTATAAACAAAATCGGATTCGCAGGAGAATTTGGAGAAATATCCTCACCCCATATGCTTGCGCAGTTGTGACATGAAATACCTATGATGCATCTATAAATATTCAATCAAGGAATATTGTTACAATATGGCTAAAAGGCTCTTAACGTGATATCAAGTTGCAGTATAAAAGTCTCAATTTTCCCAATGTTCCGCATCATATTCCATTAAAAGAAAATACATGAAACCTTGCTTTCAGATATTTTCCTTTCAGACAAGTAACATGAAAAACGTGCCCAGCCGCGCCCAAGCTAGTATATCCATCTCAAAAGGTATCAAATTTCGTATTGGCTTGTCCTCATTAACTACATAAAAAGCACTTAGTAACAAAATTAAAAGTTCAGCAGCGAAAGCTGAATGGCATATTATAAAATCCAGGTGAACTTTGATAAATGATAGAAAACGCTGTCGTGCGTGTGAGTGGGACACGGAAAGCGCGCGACGATTGACCGAGTAAGATGGCGGCGATCACGTGACTAGCCTGACACGGAGGCGATGCTCTGCTCGGGTGCAAATTCTTTCCAGGTTCTTTCTAGTTCAGTGGGCCCAGCGTAGGCTAGTCTATCTTATCAGACACAAATACGCTGTTTGCGTCATGAAACACGCACGATGATGAGTGATTTACTACGTAACGGCCTTAATATTTGAATCAGTTGTCATACTTTATTTTTTATGCAGAAACAGTCCAGCAAAACCAATGAAGCTAATATTTGAAAGATTTGATTACATTCCACATTCCACATGGTATGTAAGGACAGACTATGTTCAAAGTGCTTGAATTTCCAGGAAAACAACGTTCGGCTCTATGCATGAGTTTGTAAACGGGTGTGAATGCGCAATGGTGTATGTATGTATGTATGTGTTTGAGTGTGTGTGTGTGTGTGTATGTGTGTGTGTGTGTGTGTGTGTGTGTGTGTGTTTGTGTGTGCACACATATCCAGTGTTGCTGTGAATACCAGGCGGTTGACCAGTGGAGCCGAGCGCGCGAGCTATCACATGTTCGTACAGTGTTCAATTTCGCTGGTCCTAAATACGGGGGTTATAATGCCTGCAATCCCGAGAAAGCGAATTGCTCTGGAATACATGAATCACAAGTGGCTGGCTGCTGTAAAGACAGATGCTGGTAGCCGTTTTTCAATAGTCCTGAAACTCGGCATGAATCAGCAGTGTACCCAACGATAACATGTATAAAAGCTCCCAGGCTGAGTCGTAGCTTCACAAACATTTTCAGGAAAAGTGAAAAACTATACTTGTGTACGTTTGAAACATTTCCATTAGATACATAAATCCTGTTAACCATATTTGTTCTTCTGTACATCACAATGCACCTGATGCATGTTTGGCCACAAGAATTCACTTTTCACAATTTGCTGCCTACTCTCTACCCCCTTGCATTATGTAAATTGCAGGTCTCCAGACACAACCTGAGTGAGCATCTTGCTATGCATGAGTTTGTTTTTTGCATGTTTTTGACTGTGTTGGATAACAAGCTGTAGAGCATGCTGTGTTGGCCAAAATCATATTCTGGATTTTCTGGGTATTGTCCATGCATTAGCATATTAAAGACAAGGTCATCTCCTTAATCTTGCTTTCTTTCCACAGACAAGAGAGGAGGGCAAGGCGATCCTGAGGGAGATTTCCAGCCGACGCCCTTTGGGGCAGACCCCCCATACAGCCCCCTCCTCACGCCCCCCACTGGGAGGGGATGGGGGGTCCATCACACAGGGACCCTCACAGGTCAGCCGGACAGGGGAAGGGGCAGGCGACGTGCTGAGTCGGGTGTCACCCATGAACCTCACTTTTACTCCTTGATGCGATTGGAGTGGATGGGGTGGAAATGGGGGAGGGGGGGGGGGGACGACTTCATCGCCCAGGGGCCACCCCCTCTCACCCAGATCAGCCAGACAGGGGAGGGGGCAGGAGATATGCTGAGTTGGCAGGGTGTCCCCCATGAACCTAACTTTTACCCCCTAATCTGATAGGAATGGATGGGGTGGGAGTGGGGGACTCATCATCCAGAGAACCTCTCCTTTCGGGCCAATGCTGAGTTATGTACGTACGCTTGAACAAAAGGCATTCTTTATCATATTGTGACTAAATAGCCAAGCACCTACAACCACCAACAGATATTCAGATTGTTGAGCATTACTTTTGAGTCGCAGTAAGAAACTTCTACCATATTTGATAGGTTAAATTTATATCAAAATGGAGAGTACTGTTGTATTTTTATGATCATACAGCAACATTTGTACTCATGACCACCTTTAGGTAACTTGTGAACCTCACATCTATATGGGAAGTAAAGCCTTTGGTATTTATGGTATTCATAAGCTATTATGGTCACAAGTAAAGTGTCTCAGTCTCAGACTTTCCAGAAACCATACATATAAAAAAAGTAAGACGTGACATGTCACGTATAGGTTTTCAATTTCCCATTCTGCATGCAAGGAAAAGTCATCCCATGATGTGCGCTGCAGCCGCATTTTATTTTTTTTTTAGTCATGTCCGCTTCTGGGCCCTGTTGCATAAAACTTACCATTGAGAGTAACTTTGCTATCAATGGCAACTTCTATGGAAACCTTGAATTTGATTGGCTGTTGAGTGGTGTTACCATGGTAGTTACCATTGATGACATAGCTACCATTAATGGTAAGTTTTATGCAACGGGGCCCTGGTCAAGGGTACAAGTGTATGAGACCGGAAAAGGACATGACTGCCAAGAAAAAAATCAAGATATGACTCCGCAGTGTATGATGGGATGCCTTACTTTTAAAAGTCTTACTTTTGTTATATTGGTGTTGTCCAGCATGAGAGTCCACTGCATTTCAACCCTGGGAATGACAAGAGTGGTAATGTGGCAAAAGCATTTTCACTTGCTTGAACCATTAATGGTAATTACCATGGAAACATTACACCTGTTGCCAGGGTGTTTACTATCGATGGGAAGTTACAATAATTCTCCATAATGCATTTAGGGGAAAGGCATCCCATAATACATCGCGGAGCTCCATCTTGATTTTATTTAACAAAATGATTGTTCTAGGGATCTTAAAGTTGCGAAGATAAATCTATACAAACATAATGCAAATTTTGGACCCTGAGTTATTAGGGAAGTCTTCAGAACACATTATTTGTAATTGCTTGTAATTGACATTGATATTTCCACCTTTTCAAGAGTTCATAAAAAGTCATATTTGCTGTATATTCTCTTTTTATACCAACAATGTTATTTTGAGGCCATGTACTGTATAGTGATGAAGTAATTATTGATCATATGAATTAAATTCCATATAATCATGTATACCACAATTATTTTCTCATTTCCTCATTTTTTGGTTGTTTTTCTTGTTTTGTCATGCAGTGCTTAATTACAGCGTGTGTATGTGTGGGATGCAGGCTTGGATATTCCTTTTAAAGGGCATATACTGTACTGGGAAGGCAAAAAAGCCTTCAAAATGTAATTGTTAGCAATCTTCTTGCCAATTGTCTTAAATTCATGTATTGTCTATTTTAGAAGCTTGCTGAAAGTTATTTGCCCTCAAATGATCTACATTTGGAGTAATGAGTGATTAACTCACAAATCCTCAGAATGTTCAGCCCGAACATTTTGAGGATTTAATCATTAATCATTAATTACTCCATATGTGGATCATTTGAGGGCAAATAACTCAATACTCAATATGGAATAATTAATGATTAATGATTAAATCCTCAAAATGTTCGGGGGACTAGTTGTAGTGTACAATGGGTCAGGGAAGGGTGGGGGAGTAAACAAAGAAAGGCCACAGAGATTAATGAAATGGGCAACACTCACATATTGTGTGAGGTTGTGTGGAGCCTAAAAAAATGGGATTATGGAAATGAATGGAATAGCAGACTGTTAAGTGAAGGGCAGTACAAGAGGAGGAGTTTGAGTGATTTGGAAGTCTGCAGATAAGGATAACATGTACACCAAACATGTAATAGGAATACAATAGAGTGTATGAGTAGAGTTGCAGGTGTGCAACACTACGAAACAATCTAAATTTGCATGGACCCATACTCCACATCACCTGTGTTGTACTACCGGTATTACAAGTGGTGGTATGCTATTCTGTGCAGTGCATGCTAGTTAAAAAGGTTGCAGTGCTGGATCACTATGTATGAAGGGGATCTTTTTACCTGCCCCCCCCCCCCCCCCCCAAAAAAAAAAAAAAAAAAAATAATAATAATAATAATAAAAATAATAATAAATAAATAAAAATTAATAATAATAAAGGAAAAGACAAAAAAAAATGGAATAAAATGGACCTAAATAGACCTAATAAAATGACAGATTCAGGACTTTGGGCTGAAAACTATGACAACCCACGTGTGAGTAGCTCGGCAAAATGAGATGTCAATCTATCGAAACAGTAGAACGTTGATTATTCTCATCATTCGCATAACACACTTCCGATATATACTCATTACTTCAACCTAAAAACAATGACCACTCATAATGCAAGTTTATAGGTTTAATTTACTTGTGTTTGATTCCATACACATAAATGATTATCCACTAGTAAGCATAGTACAGCGAGACACTTTTCTTTGGAGCAGGGATATACAATAGAACAGGATAAGCATTTCACACAAAACTATACTTTACAATCTACATGTGTGAAATCACAGATAAATACTTTATACATGTATTTCAAGGTGAAGATGTTCATCTTAAATCTATAATTTGATATTTACAAGATGGATCTATATATATTTATGTGTATGTACAATGTTCAATAGTATAAAAGATTAAGATTGAGAAGCAAAGATAATAACAATTAGTAAACATGAAACAAAATTCATATATCACTGGAAATCTGGACAATTTAGAAATGTTACACAATAATCTGCATGCACATTCATACACTCTACGTCTTAGATATCACTATGTTGTCTATAAATTCATCTAACTCACTGCAATTAAATTGTGCGAGTGAGGCATTTTTAGTACAAGCGATAAATATCTATTATATTTACATATAATTATTTTCTCTTTCACCATACTGAGACAATTCGAATACTTTGGAGTTTTGAATATAGGACGGAAATCAAATGGAGTGTTAATTTTGAAGCATAGATATGAATTAAATAAAGATACATTCATTCAGCAAAACATGTAAGTAGCAGCCACTGATACAAGACAAGGTATTCACTCATTGTTACATCATTGTTTATAGGAGCTACGTGTCCTGTGTGATTAAACCTTTCCTGTGCCAGACCAAATGATCTTCGTTGGGAATTGCGTGTAATACTGGTGAACAAATATGGGCATGCCACATGGAGTTAAGAAATTAAAACGACCCAGGACACAATTGGCTACTGAAATGCAGTGGCTCTTTTTCTCCGTGAATGCAAGGAAGTATATTACACTTGAAAAAAAAATATGAAAAAAAACAAACAAACAAACAAACTGCAATGCAATTTACATGTAGTAGTGTAAAAACAGACCTTGTAAACTTATGAATTACAACACTACAAACAAACTGGCATGCAGTGTATGTAACACAATGACTGTAATTACTTGATGATCAATATGCTAAATGTATGACGAGGTAATGGATTGAAAAATAACAATTTTTTTGCAAAATTTTATGATATAAATTATGCAATGCAGAATATGCACTATTTGGAATGAGCAGTTAACATGACCTTTGCTGGAATAACAGAAAATCTGGAAGCGGAATTGAAATGCAGTCAATTTGGTTTCTTATCTGGCACGAAACTGTCTGAGAACATAAAAATAAACTTGATTTGAATTGAAATGATTAAATAGGTGGCACTATTTCACACACTCTCCTAATGCACCTGATATGTATCTGTTAGCACAATATACTTAATAATCTTCTCATTTCACTGTAAAACACTTAAGACAGCAAAAAAAAAGAAGTGATATTTCGTAAGGGTTTAAGACCCCAATCGAGATTCAGCATGATCCTAAATATACCTGGTTTACAGCTACATGTATTTTTTCATATTAATCTACAGCTAGTATCTTGACAAAACTCTCAAGTGTCCATGAAAAATGTCATTCTTCAAAAATTGATCTTGTTTGATAATTGATTATCAATCCTACAGGCAGTTTTCAAATTATTCACACCTAATGTTGATGGAACTCATGCAACACGGATTATGGTACTTCTTTTTTCTATTCATCTAGTTATCTATGAGTTCCACATCATACAAAATTAAATAAAAATAGTTTGGTTCATTCATTTCAAGGTGCTTGATAATGGATGGTAGCACATTGGAAGAAAAGGCACATTTCATCTGAATACAGGTGTGTTATAAGTTTTGGAAATGTCTGGTAAAGAGAGCACCCAACGTGTTGATCTTTAAAAACATTTTTTACAGACTTCCTCCAATCGATATAATCCCAAAATGCACTCTGTTCACCATGTGACATGATGTCTGATTCAACAGCTAGTTTAAAAAACAGCACATCCATATTCCATATGAATAGAAGTTAATCTCCCACATAAAGGCCTTATCATTACAATGCATACATGTATGAATAAGTGCAAATCTTTTTTTTGTATCATTACAATAATAGTGACCATTGCATGAAGGTATTTAATATAGCATACACTTAAAGCACACACTTAAAGCACAGTGATATCTTGTAAAATATCTTGGATGCATGTACATTATATGATTTCCATACATTTCATTTGCCATGAAGGCTAAATATGGGTTGATACCCTATAGCAAGACAGTCAATGTCCAACACATGGAGACTGGATATGCCACATATCGTAATCCAGGCTTCTCAGCATCATTAGCATGACAGGCCTGGGTGGTGTTTCATCAAGCTGTTCGTAAGTTACGAACGACTTTACGAACGACCGGTGATCCCCTCTTGTGCTAAGTCGGATTCTCAATGAACAGAGTGTGGTATTGCATTTAGCACAAGAAGGGATCACCAGTCGTTCGTAAAGTCGTTCGTAACTTACGAACAGCTTGGTGAAACACCCCCCTGGCCTTTTCTTTGGATATGCCCATGGACGTCCTCTCACACTCTATTCCTAGTGTGTACAAATTTGCATACCCGGTGCATTGTGGACGGATTGCTGGTCAGATGGCATCAGTGTGCAGGCAAGGTATACTAGGTATGGCTGTAGCTGCAACTGACAAGTCAAACTATACTGTAGTCTAATCTTCAGAGACACATCTTTTTGTTCATACACATGTCGACCCTAGACAATGTTATAACTCTATCTTTGGAAACATCATGGATGGATAACTGGTTGGCTATTCAGTATCTGTTTATGAAAACTAGCAACTGGCAACTCATACTGTAGTCTGATCATCTCTTGATATACACATAGACCCATGTTGCCTGACAGTGTCTTAACTCTGCCTTTGCATGTATCATGGACGGATTGTTGGTTGGTTGTTTTCAGTTTCTGTTAAAGACTACACATGCTAAGTAAGGCTGTACCTTACCAGACAAACGCTTTGATATAGCACTACAACTGAGTCCATGCATGCAGAATAGATTGACATCTAAATCAGACACAAGAAGTTGGGAGGAACAACGGGTACATGTAGAAAGTGACTTCAAGTACTGATGAATTTCTTTGCCCATGGGGATGACGTCATGATCAGGCACAAGAAATCGCAAGGGAAGGCACATCGGGTAGAAAGTGTCTTCAAGTATTGATGAATATCCTTGCCCGTGATTATGGGACACAATGCGTAGAAAGTGACTTCAAGTACATGTATTGATGGACATCTTTGCCCGTGGGGATGATGTCGAGATCAGGCACAAGAAATCGGGAGAAACATGGGGAAGAAATCATCTTCAGTGTTGATGAACTTCTTTGGCCGTGGGGAGTCAATAGGGGGGGGGGGGGCACATCGGGTAGAAAGATTAGGGGGGCACTTCAGGTTAAAAGTGACTTCAAATATTAGTGAAGTTGTATGTCTGTGATCAGGGGGCACAAGAAAGTGACTTCAAGTATTGATGAACTTCTTAGTCCTTGGGGGGCGCGGGGGGTACAGGGCCCCATCCTGCAGGGGTCTCTTGGGGTTGAGCTGGATGTCATGGATAGGCGAGTCCGGGAGGGGGTCTAGCCTGGTGCTGCCCCCGGGACTACTGCCCCCTACGGATGACGTCTTGCTGCCCCCTCCTCCTACCCCTACTCCTCCGATCCCTCCCCCAGCCATGTTCAGGTTGGGAGCGCTCACATAGCGGTTGGAGGAATCTTCTGGGACGCTGCCTCTCTTTTTCTGCATAATATACAAAATAGAAATGACATTAATAAGCAAACTGTAGTTTTCCTATGGACAGGGTTTCATTTCCAATCTCAAAATTTGATAGCAATTGAAGTCTATGGACAAATATTTTGAGCAAAATTATATTCGATTCTATATCATGAAATTTTACACAAATTACATTTTGTATAGCGGTCGTATCCAAAATGCACAGCAAATTGCTATGCGATAGATAGGCCTACAAGGAAAATTATACGCTCTATGTATCCTCTAGTGTGAATCTTACAGACGCTCTCCTCACTTACTATTTTCACTCCTGGAACTTCTTTCTTTATAAAGACTCCAAATACAAATGCACAAACAATATCATTAATGTCTAAAAGAAATTAGATATTTTGCAAGAATTGAGACAAATGACTGGTAATCTTTATATTGACTTTTAAAATCCTTTACGATTTAACAAATGTAGCTTTGACACTTGATGCTCTGATACGCCCCCGACTCTTACCTTGACTGCAAGGGGATTCAGAACTCCAATATTGGGGCTAGCACTGAAAACTTTGTTGAAATTGGTCTCTCTATTGATGAGCTCCATCTGGAAGAACCGCTTGTCATCCTAGAAAAGGAGGGAAAATGAGATAGAAAATTAACACAGACTTATAGAGAAATGGCATGCATAAAGAACTGTAACATTAGAACAATAAAGTAAAAGACATGATACTAGGTTATCTTATATGGTAATTACATTTGAACTGGATGGCCTTTGAAGGATGACTGCCAGGCTTGTGCTAAGCCTAGCTACTTTTACAAGTTAGCTTTTCTGTTCTGTTTCTGTCTGAGGAAAACAATGTCCACACTCATTGTCAACCTCTTACTCAATTTGTCAATGCAAGTCATTTGGAATAGAGCTGTATACAATGAAGATATATTTTAAATGTATGATTCATAGTCACTTATACAATGGAGAGAATAATATCAGGTTTTACTTTCTAAATGAAATTAGGAAATAAATTGCTACTTCAAGTATTGAATGCTACATGTGTTATATCATGTTAAGATACATCAAATTACAAATTATTTACATAGATGATTATCAGGAGGAATGTGAGGCATACATGTGTTATTGGAAACCTGAACACCATTCTTACACCTACAATGTATTAAAGAAACAGAAAGAAAATTCTTTGGCTTGTATGGCACGCCAGAAGGGAATCAAATATTTATATTCGACACCAACTAAAAAACTATTTTACACGGTAAAATCCTATTCGACAAAAATACATTTGACACAAAATATGTTTGACAAAAAATATATATTCGGCAAAATCCTATTTGACAAAAATATATTTGACACAAAATATGTTTGACAAAAATATATTTGACAAAAATATATTTGACAAAAATATATTTGATAAAAAATATATTTGACAAAAATATGTTTGACAAAAATATATTTGACTCAAAATATATTTGACCAAAAATGTATTCGACAAAAAATATATTTGACAATTAGACAATCTCTGACCATCTCTGAGCTGCTGATGTCGACTCGGAGTCACAGACTTGACGCTGGCGCTGGCGTTGGCCCGGGGGCTGCAGCCCGCGACCGCCAAGACGATCTAGATCTAGGGCTAGGCCGGCTGATGCCGCTGGCGCCGGCGCTGATGATGCATATGATGCAGTACCTGGCCTGGTGCCTGACTCCAAGTCCCCAGAGCTGGCAGAGGCAGAGGCCACGGCCGTGGACCTTGGTGTTGATCTTGATCTTGAAGTTGACGGTTGCCTCTGCCAACTGGAAAGAGCTTCCGTCAGAGTTTTGACACTTTTTGAAACGTACGGAGTACGGCGTATGACTACATTGTGCGCATGCGATATGCGATATATGAATGCTTAGACTGCACGCGCAGTACACACATTCCCATCATCATGGCGCATCCCCATCCATCTCATCCGAATGGTGATCTCCTTGAGCAAATTCACCAAAGTGTCCGAACTCTGACGGAAGTTCTTTCCAGTTGGCAGATTTTTTGTCGAATATATTTTTGGTCAAATATATTTTTTATCAAATAATTTTTTTTGTCAAATATATTTTTTATCAAATATATTTTTGTCAAATATATTTTTGTCGAATATATTTTTGTCAAACATATTTTGTGTCAAATATATTTTTGTCAAATAGGATTTTGCCGAATATATTTTTTGTCAAACATATTTTGTGTCAAATATATTTTTGTCAAATAGGATTTTGCCGAATATATATTTTGTCAAACATATCTTGTGTCAAATATATTTTTGTCAAATAGGATTTTGCCGTGTCAAATAGTTTTTTAGTTGGTGTCGAATATAAATATTTGATTCCCTTCTGGCGTGCCATAGGCTTGTGTATGGACTAATATTAGGTGATTAAATGTGAGTGTATAATTTGGCAACTTATGTTTTATTTTATTCATTACAAAGGTAAAATGTTCTGGTCACAACCTCTAGTATTACATGTACCTGAAAGTAAAATATGAAAGTAACGTAACATACCAATATTTAAAAAAACATATTTTTTTAAAATCAAATTATGTTACTTAATGATGGATATACAGCATATGGTATTTCGTGCATGCAATCTCATGTTGCTTAAATAATGTGAATGAACATTCAGTATAAAGTAGCGCTTGCCTTTTTAATGTTGAGGTCATCTCTTCAGAAAAAGGCTACAAAATCCAGAAGTTGGTAAGTCAAGATTTAATCTATATCCTTAAAGTTACCTAAGAACCATTAAGTAAGTAGAAGTACAGACTAGCACACATCATTAGATATTCTCTTTATCCTCGAAGCATGTACTATAATGAGAATGCATTAAGCATAATGAGCAATATCATTGGAAGACAACCGTAATACCAACAAACAAAAAACATGCTTAACCCCTTATAATAAATCAAATCCAATGAGGAATGAAAAGAATAATGAGAGAAACAGACTGGGCAAATGAGACATATTGCTAGGAAGTTGTGAATGTTACAAATCATACTTGAATCCTGACAAGTAACCTTCCTGAGCAACACTTTTCTAATAGATTTGTTCACTTTGTCCTTATTTATTTATCTAATTTTTAAACTCTCATTCTGTTCCTTTATTTTGACCAGTGACCTGCCCTGAGCTTTTGATTTATATTCCTAGAGCCTACATGTATTTCACTAAGATGAACTTAAGTGATAGCTTAATACTTTGCAAGCTAGAATTACTCGCTAAATCATTTGCAAATTTTGTTTTTCATGCATTTTGCATTTCACTAAGATGATTTTTTTATGACTACCAACATTTTTATTTGAGTCACTCACCTACTCATCAGAATCATTCTTCCCTTGAATAGTCTGTTAACACAGATTCAACTAGGATTAATACATGGATGTCGAACGACGGGGGACTTACGATGAGTTTCTTGACGGCCTGTTCTTTCTCTGTTATCATGTCCCTCAGCCGAGCTATCTGCTGAATGTCCTCAGGCCTGGAGTCGCGAGATTGGTATCTCTCTTCAGCCTCCTCCAACCTAGAGGCATTCACACAAAATAATAATATTCACTCAATTTCATAAACAAAAATGCATACATTTCAGCTTACAAATTGGCAACATTATTTTCTTCAATCAGGATTTGATATATCATATGCCATCCTAAATAAAATAAGTCTAAACAAGCACAATTCAGAGCAATTTGTAGAGTGAAAGGTCATTGATCAATTTTGATTATCCATTCATATACGTATCTGTTTAATGGGGCTGGTAGATCTTTATCATACAAATCACACAACCAGGTGATTTTAAAATGTTTATTTCAAGAGAAAAGGTGAATAAATAGTAAATGCTCCTGTAGTAATGTTTGACAAAGGGTGAGTAGAGGCAATTCCTTGAAATGGGTAAGTGCAGGGTTATGATTGGTAGATCTGTTCCGTACAAAATTACATGACATCGTTGAATGCTTATTTCAAGAGAAAAGGTAAATGAGCCATGAATGCTCCAGTAGTAATGTTTGACAAAAGCTGCATAGAAGCAATCTATCAAGGTGGGCTTATTCTACATACAAGGAAAAGTTGTTCCCTAATGCACTGTACAGCAAACCATGGGTTTTATTTGCAGTCATGTCCATCTCTGGGCCCTGTTGCATAAAACTTAACATTGACAGTAACTTTGCTATCAATGGCAACTTCTATGAAAACCTGGAATTTGATTGGCTTTCCAGCCGTGTTACCATGGGAGTTACCACTGATGGCAGAGTTATCAATAATGGTAAGTTTTATGCAAGGGGGCCCTGCTCTTGTATACTATGTATAAGACCGGAAGCGGACATGAGTGCAAAAAAATAATGTGGAGATCGCTGCGCAGTGCACTATGGGCCCCAGTCCCCTATATGGGGTATAAAGAATTCAGGGTTACGATTGGCCGCTTGAATGAGTTTGTTACTCACATGATCTGAAGAGCGGAGATCTTGTCCTTGAGGAGGTCCTGGGCCTTGTTGAACTCCCCCAGCATGGCCTGCGTCTCCCTCAGGTGCTCAGCGGCTGCCTGGTCTAGACTATCCTGGTGGGCCTTCTGCAGGGCTTGTTCCTTCTTCCTGTCGGTATTCAAAAGGAAACGGGGATGATTGATTGACAGATTTACCATTCAACACACATACTTACTGGGGAGACGGTGATGAACTTCTAGCATAGTTGCAATCAGTTGCAGTTGCAATCACTTGCAGTCGAACACACACTGACAGAGCTATCCCGGATGAAACACACTCCCTTTATAACTGTTTGTATATGTGTTTATATAACTGCATGTTTGCTACAGTGTATAATACATACACATTATAATATTTAAAAACTTTTCTTTATCATTAAGACATTTTACCTGTAAACAGTGACGTTGATACAATTATTCATTTCTCTTAATTCAAAATACATGTATACACAATATGGATCATTCTTATAGGATCTCAGGGTATTATTGATATTCTAGTACAGTTGCAAGGTATGGTGGTAATACATATCCCATACAATGTTAATTTTCTGTTATTTTCTCTTCTCAAAAATGTTCTCAAATTAACAACGAGACAATTTCAATTTCTGTATCCAAACTCTTGTTTTATAGGTTATTACGTTGATGTTGTGACTATTTGTTTTGTGCCCTACATTTAGCAGTAATTGAGCTATGACCTGGCCTTTGTTTGTATACATTCCTTTAATGTTTCTGAATGCTTGATGAAGTCAAATAAAGTACCTGAGCTGTGCAACAGCCTCAGACTTGATGCGTTGCACCTCCTGCGTCTTGAACTCCACCTCTTTCTGGAGCCGTCCCAGCCGGCCTCCCAGCTCCCTGGCCTGCTCCTCCACTGTCCCCAGGAGCCGGTCTCGCTGGCTGATGTCCTCCTGCAGCTCCTGGGCTCTCAGGGAGTGGTCTCGCTCCTGATTGGCCACAGAGAAACAAAGAAAATCATGATGATGATAATAGGCCCATTTACAATGTTTTCATACAGTACCACTCAATTGCTTTCTGCTGACAACCAGGGCCCTTGTTGCATAAAACTTGCCACGAATGGAAGTCTGTCATCAATGGTAACATCGCTCAACAGCCAATCAAATTCATGGTTTCCAAAGAAGTTACCCTTGGTAGCAAAAAATTCCATGAACGGTAAGTTTTATGCAACAGGGCCCAGATAGGCAACGTGTATACAACTGTATAAAGTTCCCATACACTAGTACACTTGACTGAGATCAGGCGTGAATGCAAAGAAAATCTTACTGTGGCTGCGTGGCGCAAAATGAAATGACTAAACCTTTCATGCAATACGGAGAATAAATTTTAGTTTCATACAGTTGAATACAAGTAAAGAGAATTTGCATTCATTCTTTTTACTGACAACCAGATACACAACTCTCTACAACTGAATTCAATTGATTCACTGCGTTCATGAAAGTCTCCTGATAAAACTGTAACTATAAGCGCTTCGATTATGAATTTGGGAAGCACTATAGAATTTCTGAAGAGGTGTTGTCATATTCATTGTCATGCAGGTCTCTGATTCTAAAATTCATCCCTCAAGAGAGATTTACTGGTCCGATATTGTCTAGCGGGATAGTGTCCAGCAATCCCAATGAGAGGCCTTGCTGTGATCACCGCTGCTTGCTCTACTTACATAGTTTAAAACTAGTTACCTCGACAGCACAATTACCTCACATTTTGGTACTCTATACATAGTACAAAGAGCTACGAATTACATTGATTCGACTCTTTACCTGTCTCTGTTTGAGTTCAATGGCTCTGTCCAGCTCCATCTTGGCTGCTGACATCTGAGTGCGGTGTGCTCTGGCCAGCTGGTCTAGCTCAGCAGACTGCCTCTGGGTTAGCTCCAGGCGAAGCCTCTCTACAACACACAAATAGCAGCAGGTTGAAGGGAAAGTCCACCGTGCTTGGTACAGCACATTAAGTATTTAAATTGGTTTTAACTATAGCAGAAAACTGAAAGCAACATACCAGTGAAGGTTTGACGTAAATCCCTCAAAAGTTAAGAAATTATTATTTTTCTGACATTTAATTCTGTGACATCAACGTGCGAGATGTTCTCCTATACTTAATGTGCCGTTTAATTCCATAAATTCCCTCTTTTTCTAGTTTCTGATGAAGGGTTTATTTTTTCCATAGAGATATACGTGTACAATCCTGTGTCTAATGATATATCAAATGCACAGGTAAAATAGTACATGAATATATCCTTTGGAAATTTTCAAGAAACTTATTACACAATTTATAGCAGAGTACCTCACAAGTGTTGTCACAAAATTAAGAATTTAAAAATTGATTACTCTGTTATCCTCAACATTAATTGAAAATGTTTGTACTTGTTTGTTTACTGACATGGAAGGAATGATGCTGTGCTCTCGTTCAAATGCAAAGCTGAAGAATGTTTTGATGGAGCCAATCCACTGGCTGGCTACATGAATCTATTACAGGTTAAAGAGTTGGTAACACCATGTCTACATGTATGTGTTACCAGAAGGTTTAGCATGTATTAAAGGGGAACACCAGTTGAAGAATAATTTGCCCTCCCGTCAAAGAAAACTAGAGAACAAATGATGCAATGTCTCACCCAAGCCCTTGCGGTGTTCGGTGGCCTGCATGTCCAGCTCACTGAGTCTGATTTGATCCATCTCGCTACGCAGCTTCTGCAGCTCGTCGGTGCGTGCCTTCTGCTCAGAGTCCACTGCGGACTGCTGCTGGCTGCGGAGCCTGTCCTCTAACTCCTGTAGGAGGTCAAAGGTCATCCCCAGACATGGAGAGAGTGAGCTTCTAGTTTACTTTTCATGCTGAGTGCTGTATAAGAATATCCATCAATTCATGCGTAGCTGGACCAGAGTTACTGCTTTTCTTTTTTTTTTGCCATTTCTATTTTAAACAAACATTTGAATGTGTCTAAAGTGTGACAAATCAATGCCTTACCTAGAAAGAGTAACAAACATGAAATAAAAACTGGATCTGTTTGTACACAAAGGCAACTTCTAACATACTAAACATGTTCATAGAACTTGGGAGTAAATAATTCAGGAACAGTTAAACGCACAGTCAGTAAGCATGATCTATGTGATACCATACTATTTGTAACATCTCAACATCAAACTGACCTCTAATTCTTTCTTGTGGCTCTGGACCATGGCCCCTCTCTCCTTCTCCTGAGCGGCCCGCAGGTCACTCGCGGTCTTGGCGTGGCTCTCTGCGGCCGCTGCCATCTCAAACTTGAGCCGGTTGATCTCCTGGTCAGCCTTGCGCTGCATTGCGGCCATCTCCTCCAGTGACCGCTCAGACTTGCTGGTCAATCGCTCCTTCAGACTAGAGATCTAGAGGTGGTGTACGAATTGTAATATGAAAATTGCTATATGGGGCTGTACACTGGGAATCTAGGAGCAGTCGTCAGCTGTCTCATAAAATGGTCATATGGATCCTAATTAGACTTGCTGACAACTGCTTGTTCAAGAGGATGCTATGTAATACATCAATACATCAATCAGGTTGGGCTCAGATACATGTTATTGTGCTTCGCTGTGAACGCAGGTATGCATCGTAACAATTTAACAATTGTACATCACTAAGTATTTTATATGTACGGGAGCTGCATCCTCAAACCTCCTGAGTTAATTGCAAGTCCAATCCCCTCTCTCTAAAGAACAGAGTTAAAATTGATACTAATCGTATAACAAGTTTCGATCAAGCACAATTCTTAAGTCCCGGCCTACATTACCTCTTGAAGGAGCTCTGTGAGTTTCTTCTGCCAGCCTTGTTTGCTGGCGTCAAACTCCTGGGACTTGAGGCTAGTCAGCTGCTTGAGGGCAGCCTGTTTGTCCTCGCTGTGTTGCTCAGAGAGCTCGCTGCGCAACTTCTCACACTCTTTCCTGGAAAAACAAAGACAACGCACACGTGACAGCTTTGGGTATGCAGCGGGAGAACTTAGGTGTTGTTAACAGGAGATTTAAATCAGCAAGACAAGACAAGCCCAGACAAAAAAATCAGCCCAAATACGTGAGCAGTCTGTTCAGCTCATGAGTCCATAATGCACTTCAGCCAAGTGCAGTACCAGCAAATGTTTTTTGAAACCCTGATGGCTTTGAACATCTTGAGACATGGCAAATACAGCTGACAGAAACAAAAACAACATTCGCAGACGGCAAGAACGAAAGATCTCGTCCTACCTTAAAGTGTCCGTCCACCTGGCGTCCAGATCCTTGGACAGTTGGTCCAGCTTGGTCTTTAGCTCCTCTCTGCCTTGAGCCATCTTGGTAGCGTGGGTGTGCTTCAGCTTTTCAAGCTCCGTCTACAAAAGCACAGCACAGATTAAAGATTTCTCTCTTTAACCCTTAATATCGAGGAAAGATTTTTTTCCTCTATAAAGTTGTTGCACAATAAAATACAGTAATGTTGAAAGTTCATTTATTCAATCGGAGGCACAAAAGAAAAATTCAGTGCAGTATCAAATATTTCAATACTATGGTGCGCATAGCATCATACTAATTATAGACAATGTTCTGGACTGAGATTCACTGAAGAGTCTGAATACCTTGAATGATGAGGCCTGACTCCCTGCCTCCCTGCCCTCCTTCTTGGCAGTCTCCAGCTCCTGCAGGACCCTGGCATGGTTCTCCTGGAGGGAGGAGATCTTGCTCTGGGCTGACCCCAGCCCCTTCTCGTTGTCTCCCAGGATGCCCTCCAGCCGGCGCACCTCGGCCTCGGCCTGCCGGAGCTTGGCGGTGAGATCCGCCTCCATGTGGGTGAGCGTCGTCTGGAGCTTGTCCCGCTCGCCGCTCAGCTGGCTCCTGGTGGTCTCCAGCTGGGACTCCAGCTCCTACAGGCAGGCAGTTGTTTTTTTTTTTTTGGGGGGGGGGGATGGGAAGGGGGAGAGACAGAAACAGAGAGAAACAGAGAGAGACAGAGAGACAGAGAGAGACAGAGACAAAGAGACAGAGAGAGGGAGAGACAGAGAGAGAGAGAAAAAAAAGAGGGAAAGAGACAGAGAGAGAGAGAGAGAGAGAGAGAGAGAGAGAAGGGGGGAGGGGACAAGAGAAGAGAGACATAACAAGAAAAAGGGGGGGGAGAAGAGGGTCAGAGAGAGATGTGGATCAGAGGAAGAGAGACAGATGGAGACAGGCACATACACAGAGCAAAAGAGAGAGGGAGAGAGAGAGAGAGAGAGAGAGAGAGAGAGAGAGAGAGAGAGAGGTTTGGGAGGAGTAGAGGAGACAAAAAGAAACAAAAGGAGAAAGTCAATGTGAATGATCACTCGCTAGCACCATCTACCTACTCTTTTCACATGTTTATATAATGTGTCATTTTGATGGCAAAAAAAATAATACACTAATTTTTGTGCAAACATCATGCAATATTCAATTCTGTTTTATCATAGAGTGTATTGTATTCAAAGTGCCAAATAATGTCCTTACAGTCATGGGTAGGGGTTTGATCATGACACAGAACCGAGCAGTTCAACTCAGAGACGGGATAGTTGACATACAGTCAGACAGATGATTATTATTAATGATCATGCCAGCTTAACATCTGTCGAGAGCACTACTAAGTACCTGTTTCAACCTGGCTAGCTCTGCAGCAGCCTCTCTCTGCTGTCGCTCCAGCTCGGTCCTGTGGGTCAGGGCGAGTTCGTCCGCTCTGCTCTTGTTCTCCTTCTCCTGCTTGTCCAGGTCCTCCTTGGCCTGGAGCCTGGCTGCCTCCAGCTCCCTCTCGTACCGCTCCTTCACTACCTGCTTCTCAATGGAGAGGTCTTCCAGGGCCTACCGAATAAAAGGGATGTTCAGTTAGGTAGTGATGAATGGTAATGATGAACAAAACAAAGAGGATTAACTTGGTCCTGTTTACAAGACTTTTTCACCACCTGCTTCTCAATAGAGAGGTCTTCTAGGGCCTGGTGAGAACAGGAAATAGTCAGTAGCTGAAGATGAATCTAATGATTAATACGGGAAGAGTATTCACAAGGTTATATCAAAATTGCTCCTTCACCAAATAAGACTCGTCAGAAGGAAAATTACCATATTATATACAGGATTTGGAAGAGTTATCTGGGCCATGTTGCATATGTTTTCAACTATTGTAAGTTGCCATCAATGGTAACTACTATGGTAACAGCCAATGAGCTCTCCTTATTGCACCTGTTGCCATGGTAGTTAATATTGATGGTAAGTTACAATAATTGAAAACCTATATATTATGCAACACAGTCAACATCAAAAAAATTTAAGTGTCATACAATCACATGATTATCTTATCCATACAAGAGGTCTTGTAGACATGTACCTTGTTACAGGCAAATGGAAAATACTGCCACTATTTTATGTAAAGTTAAAAGAAAAAATCAGGATCTCAAAATAATGTAATCATTGGAATCTAACAAGATCCACACCTATGATGTTAGAACAGTTCTACCATGAGTACAGGGTCTGTGATCTTTACCAACACTAATACTAGCCATCATCAGAACATCAATCAGTCAGTGATACAGAGAAGGAAGGGGGGGGGGAGACAATTGTACCTTTTCTAGCGATTTGAGCTGATTCGACTGGGTCTGACTGAGAGACTGCTTGCTGGACTCCAGAGAGGCCCTCTCCTTCTCCAGCCATTGCACCTTGTCATGTAGTCTGGCCAGCTCAGACTCCAGGTCTTTGATGGTAGACGTGTTGCTGAGTTGTGTTGCCTCCAGTGTGCCTATGAGATCTGCCAGATGCAATAGAGCAAAATACACTGATGAACACATAGACATTGACAAGACAATACAATGCTACAATTCAACTATTCAGTATAAGTTACTGTATATTAGTGTATGTATTGCATATTAGCAATTTTGACTTTAAAAGGAATGACATGTATGGGTCTCTTATGAAATCAATGGCCTCTTTAGAGTGCAGCATGGTATTCTGCAGTCGTCACTTCCATAATGGGTTTTGTAATCTTTTATATATACCTTTTACCTTTTATATTGATAATATTTTACATACATGCATACATAAGATTGCAATGAAGCCAGACAGCACATTATTTTCCTCAGTAATGCACTTTCATATTTTGTTGTGTTAAAAAAATACATGGGGGTTCACAGAGATTCAGCCCCTAAATGTACTAAAGAGCCCTAGCTAATTAATGCAGCACATTCCTCATTTTGATCATGCCATGACATCATACATTCAAAATTCAAGATTTAACGAAAAGCAGGCCCCTCAAAAAATGTTAATCCCCCCCCCCTCTTTATTTTGTCCAGTGCATAGAATGTCTCAAAACATCGTAAAGCAAGCCCCTCAAAAAATGTTAATCCCCCCTCCTTATTTTGTCCAGCGCACAGAATGTCTCAAAACAAGAAGACATTAATCATTAAACTAGCACTGCGATAATTCCTCTATCACTCAAATGCGTAATATACACATTTTGACCTACTTGATTTCTTGACCATGTCTGCAGCTTGTTCCTTGCATCTTTCCCTGGAGGCTGCCAGCTCACCCTCCACTTCTTTTAACCTTGTCATTGCACTGCTCGACTCCTTCCTCGCATCCAGAAGCTGAGCATGCATGGTGTATTTAAAGAAAAACAAAGGAAATAATTTTAAATGCAGTGATAATGGTTACCGTATTCATAAAGAAAGTGAACAAATCATTTGTAAAAATTCTCCATACCAAACATAAGAAAAAGTCACCCCATAAGGGCATACAGTGAAACCTGTCTATAGTGGCCACCCAAGGGAAACAAAAAGTATGGCCTTTATAGACAGGTGGCTGCTATAGCTGGGTTTGACTGTATTTGCAGTCATACTGTATCATCATGTAAATTAAAGGATCTTAACACACGAAACATGTTGCGTTATGAGATGATTTTCCCAATATGCAGTATGGAGAAATTCACCAGAAAAAAGAAGTAAAGAAAAGCATAGAGGTCAAACAAAGGGAAAATGAAGTTGTACACATCTTCTAAAATTGAAGTTTAGAAAATATTTATATGTGTACTTACACATTTAAGTTACAATTTCATGTACAGCAGGTAAGTTTTATTCAACCATCCTATGGGCAAATTTACCACACTGTTATTTCAACATAAGGGAAAGAAACCTTATTTGTCTTTATATTTCAAGTATTGAACCACAAGGATTGAAGGGGAGTAGAAAAATGTAAACAACAGTTATTTGAAGTCAATATAGACATTCCTGGGGACTAAGTAGCCCAGATTTACCATTCTATTCTACCTGTCGGCTGAATCCAGGAAGACCCTCTTCTAAGCCCAGAGTATAAAGAATCAAAGAAACCTACCACTACATTTTAAGGTGATACAGTCCAGTGACAGCAAACAAACAAGGTATAAGCCTATTCAATGAAGCATGCAGGGAAGTCAGAGCATGTGTTTAAATAGAATAGAGAAAAGAATCAATCTTCCCTTAACTGTTTTGTATAGCAATGCACGCTCAGTTTCCACTTTTTAGATGCAAAGCAGTGAAAAAATACACTGGGGTTCGGAAAGGTTTCCTCCCAAACACCGCCACATTTCCAAAAGATGGACAATGAGAGGGAATTGCAATGCAAAGGGTAAAAGGCTGGATATTTCTTTGCCCTACGCTATTTCAAAATTTAAACACTGAAAATAGCAGAGGTTACTAGTATATCCTAGGATATATTTGTTGGCATGGTTCAGTATGTTATCCCAATACATCAGGCTTGAAAAAAAAATATTTTCCCTTCATATAAAAGTATCAACTTACATGTAAGTATCAATTTAGACATTTTCAGGAGAAAATGTGATGTTTCTGATTGAATATTCCTATAAATCCTTATAGATTTAGATTTTACTGGCATGTTGATGTCATGTTGCCTAAGGCATCCCAAAGTCACCAGTAAAAGCTACATCCGAAAACTCAATTGTGAATAAATGAATGAATGAATGAATAAGTTTATCCTAGAGCTACAATAATCATGTAGGAAAAAATATTCACTTTATGGAATGTAAGTAACACATAGGAACCTTTCAAAATCATTCTTCCAATCAGTACATGTTTGCATGATTAATGAGGCACTTTCAAAAACTACATTGAATGATTTTTCCTCATGCTGGAGGTTAAAATATATTTCATGGCTACAAGTGTCTGTTTACACAACTTCCAGCCTGAAATGTAGCCCCTGCAACAACCAAAAATTCCCCTGGTAGTCAACTTTCCCTTTCAAGCAACTTCTTATGACTACACAGGGATTCACGTTACCCTGGAGTCTATTCATCCAGAAAAGAGTTCACCAGTCAGTAAGCAGAACACAATGATCTCTAAATAGGGGATTACGATCATTTAAGGAATCTATGGCCTCAAAGTACAGAATGTCATCCAGCATTCCTCTCTTCCACAACAGCAGCACTAATACAAATAAAAGCGCTTGATCCATCAATGTTGCTTTAAAATATTTACTGAATGCAACACATCACTCCTGTAAATCTACACTACAACAGAATAATGATGTTATGAAGAGAAAGAAAATGAGAATGAATTTTAAGTGACTACAAGTACATCATAGTATACCACTGATGGGGATCTTGCAGTGACTAAACTATGTATTTAAAAATTTGTAATTTCACTCTCTTCTTTAAATGTTTACATTTGTGTACCTTTTGTCCTTCCTAAGATGGGGCTCATTGTGATGGGGCCAGGTTTGGAACACACTGAATAACCTCTTGATATGGATGGCATCCAACAACACACATTTGACAAAATGCATAATTCATGAAATTACTTTTAGCACCAAAGCACCTTGATCTTCATTAAAAACTCATAACTAAAACCTGTAGACAAAAAAATCAGGGAGCTACATGTGAAGGAAAAAAAAAAGTAAGAGGCAAAACTGGCAACCAAGATATCAGGATCAGTGATGAAAATTTTCAACATGGAAACATTTATTCATTTGTCAAATTTCTACCAACCTACTTCTCCAAATTTCTCTTAACTTCATGGCTTTTGTAAAATCAAAATCAACATATTATCTCTTCAAGTACATACGGTACCAGGAAAAGGAACTACTGTAGCTGAACTCACCTGTTTAGAGAGATTGCTAGCATCACCATCCTTGCTGTCTAGAGCAGCCTCGGCCTTAGTCAGCAAATCCTTGTACTTGGCAAGGTCTTCCTCAGATACAGCAAGTTCTGCTGTTAGTTCCTGGATCTTGGCGTTGAGTTTGTGTTCTTTCTGGGCATGGGTCTTCAGGAGCGACTCCTCCTTCACTTTCCACTCCAGACCCTGCTTCTGTAGTTCGTTGTCTCTGAGAGCAACAAGCTCCCTTTCGTGAAAGGCTTTGAGTTTATCGAGTTTTGACTCGTAGTCTTCAACCAGTTGACTCTTGTCTTGTGATAGGACATCGCGCTCCTCTCTTAATCTCGATACCTCAGCTTCGTGTCTTTTTATTAACTCTGCTACTTCATTCGATGAACCAGATTTCTGAGCATCAAAACTTTTCTGCAACGATTCAATCTCCTCTCTGTGCTTCAATTTTAACCCCTCTAATGAAGCAATTCTCTCTTGTTTTAGTGTCTCCTTTACATCGTCAAACTGTCTTAACCTCTCTTCAAAATCCCTTTTTACAGCCAACAAGTCCTGGGACAAGCCCAGTAACTTCTGAGAATGCTCAGCTCGGAGGTTGCCCTCTCGCACGTCAATTCTTTGCTTGAATTCGCTGAATTCAGCCTGTGTTTCTCGCTTCTGGCGCTCAAAGTCAGAGGCCTCTATTTCAAGTTTGTTGACTCTCTGTTGGAGTTCGAGCTCCTTGCCAAGCTTGGATTGGTACTGAGATATCTTCTGCTTTGTCTCACCCAGGAGCTGTTGAATTTCTTCCTCATGTGCATCCTTCAGGGTCTGAACAGAAGCCTCATGCTCATCATTTTTGGTATTCAGTGCATAAATAACCTGTAAAAAATGAAATCACAATCAAAAAGTAACATTATGACAATGTGAATAGCAATATATGCATACTGTTTCACAAAACTCTTCGCAGCAACTAGATGTATTACAATTACGTAAACACTTTTTGAATGAAGCCAAGCAATCATGTCAAGCCATTTTAGTTGTAAATCAGTCCGCACCATGTATAGTAGAGTAGCACTCGAAGGCATTTGATAGATAGAGAAGAAATAATGGAGAGTGGATAGATCTAGGCTTTTTTATTTCGCACTGACTGTTGATATAACTTTGTATGAATTCAAATACTGACTCATAGTCATACAGTGTAGAATATAATTGTTTTGAATAACTGAATAAGTGCAAAAAGCAGAAGCCTTCATAGTTCACAATTATCAGATAAGTGCTTGTTTATCGCTGTCATACCCACCCTTCCCTGATCTACGTCGACAATGGGTGTGCAACCACCTCAATTTTTTTTTGTCAAAAGGGCACTAATTTACCATGAATTTGCAATGCCAATGGGTTTACCCATCGAATGTGAAAACCCATGACTAATTAGTGACGATATCTGTTGGTTGTGAAGTGCTCATTACCAACATTTTTAACATCGTCAGACAATATCTTTTTCCACTCTGGAGTCTCTGAAGATTAAAGTTTGAACATTCAGAATAATCAATTTAGTAGACTCACCAATTTTCAACATGTAGGCCTAGGCTATTTAGGCTTTGCCTAGCTTAACGGTTAACCTAATGTTAGCTTTGCCTTTTTGAGTTTGGCTTGCCTTTATCTGCCTGACTTTTTACATTTGTTGTTGAATGGCTGTATCACTTTCAGACACTGTGGTCTGGACTAGTGCTAAATTGTGGTTTGACTTTCAATTTTGAATTCAAAAATCAAATTAATGAAAATAAGGCCGATATTTAAGCAAGCCAATGACAAATTAACGGTAAAATCAATATAATTCGTTTCACATTTAGCGTAGTATAAGTTCAATGTAAGGTTTTCAGTGCGATATGCTAATAATATTAAAGACAAATTGATATGGTCTATAAAACAGAAACAGAGTCAGTACACAGACCCCACACCATACACATTTTGAAAGGTGTGGGACTACTATCAAATACGGTGAACTTGTCGTCACGTATTCTTAGTCTCTTACGAACCCCCCAAAACGTCAGTTTAGAATAAGGAAACTTACCTTTGTAAGCTGCGCAATCTTCTTAGACATCTTCAAATGAAGTTCAGGACTGACATCAATAGGTGCTGGTCCGTTAGACAGACCAGCACCATATTTCTGCTGTTGTTGGAAGAAATTTTGCGACGACATCTTCGCCGCCATGTTTACACGATCGAACTATTTTGAAGTTGTTCGGCGGAATGATATAAGAACTCGTTTTCTGAATTCCTACAATTCCATCACTTTCTAAACAACACATGTAACTCAAAAGCTGTGATTGGTATTCAAAGTTAATTTAGATATTAAAAGAGGTACACCATTGTCTCCCGATTCAAAGGATTTCATTCATATGTTGCATATTATGAACTTATTTATTACACAAGTCTGGAAATAGTTCCAGTTGGTATTGCAGTCCGTATTTCGATATCGCGATATCGGACTGTGCGCGAGCGAGCGAGCGACAAGTTGTATACTGTTGCTATGCCAATCTACAGTGATATCGCAGCGAGTACAGACCACTGAACTACGTAGTGGTATAGTTCAGTGGTATAGACGGCAGGATCGTGGCCAGAGCGGGGCGCGGTCGAGAAGAGCTCGCGATGTAGAAATTACTGAAATTATAATCTACTAAAACAGATCACTAATACAATTCACTTAGTGGGGAATTAGAAAAAGTCAAATAAAATGCTAAAAAATCAAATGTTTAAAAATATGTAGGATTATATAACTTTTACAGGCCTAGTGCATATACAGAAGTCTTTGGAAACACCTCCTTTAAATATCATCAGCAGCCCCCCCCCCCTCACCCAAACATACACACACACTCTATGTCACACGGTAAACCAATGTTGTCGTTCTTCTTTATAAGTTCTCCAAAGTGCTACTTCTTTTAAGTGACAAAAAAATGGACTATGATCGAAGCGTTTCACATGCATCCTTGCCAAAACAATTAGGCCTATGTTGAATTGTAGAAGAAAAAAATAATGAGCATGCTTGATTGGCATTTGTAAACGCACACAATAATGTAGGATTAAATTAACTATCAAAATACAATACAGTGTAGGCCTATAGGCATGTAGTGTTCTAGGCCTACATCATAAAGAAAACCTACCCCCTTCTCTCCGTTTCCTTCCCTTTCCAACAATAGTAATCGTTGATATTAATCCTCAAAAGAACTTTATTCCAAGTTACGCTCCGTTCCCACCCCGAGTTCCATTCATTAATTTCAAACATTAATCAAACCATTTCAACCAATCAATCGGCGGGGAGAATCTGTTTCACCACTGATCTAATCCGCCAATCGATATGTAGGCCGGTTATACCATAAACTTAGTTGAAACAATACTCGGTATCATTTTAAGTTTTTAAGTTTTTATATGATAATTTATGATGGAAAGAGGGCGGTGAGGACTAGGGGGAGATGTAAAGGAGGAGGAGGAGGAGTAATAGAATGTATGGCGGAGGAGATAGGAGAAAGAATGAGAGGAAGAAGAAGAGTGGTGGAGGAGTAGAAAGACACTTCTCCGTATATGGTTTACCCTAACCTGAGCTCCCCTTCCTTTTCTCACTTTTCGTTAATTTATTCTTCAATAAAGTGATGCTGAGCAACCAAACCCTTGTCTCCGTCTCATCTACCTTAACTCTTAAAGTGTCATTGTCATTGTCAGTGTCATTGTGAATTCAGTCATAAGTAATACACACAAATCCCATAGAGCAGCGTTTTGTCAGGCAACACAGAGGGTCGGTGCAAAATGAACATTGCTCGTGTGATGCACGGTCAATTCACATTTTCATCACCCTAATAAACTTTGCAACTGAATTTTCCATTAATTGTCTTCAGGGATCGTCCACTCGAGAAAAATAGGTTGGTCAATCAGGCATGTTTTGAGCACTTTCGGCGTGTATAGCCGAGGTTTGAGATGCATATCGGCGCTGATTGACTATCTAATAGACATTAAAGGGAGTATACTGTACTGGGAAGACAAAAAGGCCTTCGAAATTATTTGCCATAAAAGTATCCACATTTTAGTAATTAGTGATTTAATCACAAATCCTCAAATATTGTTCGCGCAGAACATTTTGAGGATTTGTGATTTAATCACTAATTATTCCAAATGTGGATCATATGAGAGCAAATAACTTTCAGCAAGTTTCTAAAATGGACAATACATGAATTTTAGACCATTGGTAAGAAGATTGCTCACAATCACCTTTTGAAGGCCTTTTTGTCTTCCCAGTACAGAATACTCCCTTTAATCATGGTCATGCGTCGTTGTAAGATGATGGCGCTATTTAAATCCAAGTAAGCAGATATTACAAAGAAATTTTAAGAATACACCCAGTAGTAGTAACGATAGCATGCTTAATGAACGAAGAACAAGTCAGGCATTCATTCATTCATTCATTCATTCATTCATTCATTCATTTACACGGGATGGAGCACGCTATCCTTACTACTACTGAGTGTATATATGCCTAAAATTTCTTTGTAAAATTGAAATTACCCCTGAAAGCTCTTTTACTAAAAGTAAGGAGATATTCTCAAAAGTGAAAGGAACATTTGTAACGATAACACATTTTCTTTTGAGCATTTTCTTCTTTTTCATCTTGTTCTCCTTCTCGTTCGTCTTTTGTATTCTTGTTTGCTACTTGTTTCCTTTTTCTTATTCCACCTCCTCGGCATACTCTCCATCATCCCTTACATCCTCAAACTAGTTCTTATTCTATCTTCATTTCTGATCGCTCTCCTTTGGTTACCTTCCTTGTTGATTTTCTAACCAAGGATGAATGAGCTCAGCCAGCCTGATAATTCCCGCCGGCTCTCCCTGTAACGCTCTCATTCCTCAACCATTATCCCCCTTCCCCTCCATCACACATATCTCTCCTCCTTCTACATGTCCGCCTATTTATGCGAGTTACCGCCAACAGAGTTACAAATTACTGTTTGTTTACTCACAGTTACGGCCATGGTCACGGGCACGGATCACTCAAAAGGTGCTAAAATATCGCCCACGTAGATGGAATTCTCGCCCTTGTAACAACTAACTGGAGCAGAAGGAATATGAAACATGTGTGTCTCGGCGTGATTCGTGTCGCTATACTTACAAAATGTTATAATTTGTATCTGATACGATGTTAACTACGGGACGTTAACATGTCTATTTCACGGTTCACCGGTGAATGGCATTTTACACAACGGGAGCATCTTTTTCATCTCGTTTAGATGAAAATTATGGGCTTCTTAAAACGATATTGTAATGATATTCGCTGGGTAATCTGTTTTTTATTGGTATCATGCAGATTCGACCACAGGACATTATCATTGTCGTCGGCAATAATATTGCAAATCAAAATCAATGAACCAAAACTGGATCAACAATTGGAACAAACTGTGAAGGAAATTGTGATTCTGGGCCCAGGGTTTCTCCTTCCATACTCCATCTCTTTGCGTGCACCGAGAAAGATATTTGTTTGCATTTAGATGTAAGCGTTTAGTGAATCACGCTTCGACACAAGACACATGCAGAGAGCGCGCCGTTTTTGCGGTTTAATTACTTCTCTTTCGCTCTGCTTTGCTCCCTTGGGTTCTGGAATAGTTCCTTATCATATAGATGTATATACAAGCGACAAAACCCGCATGGGTAGTTTGCCAAAAAGGGCGTCGTAAGTTCAATGTGAATGAACTTTGGCAAAGGGCTTACGGCCTACCAAATACAATGGTCATAATGAGACGATAATGATACGCAGGCGAGACAGTCGTCAAACTAGAATTAATATTCAATTTTTTTTTTCAATTTCAATTTATTCATATTTCTGTTCAATACATGTAAAATAAAAGCAATAATACATCAGCATAGTCAGTCTTTGACATAAACAAAACTAGCATAATGATGCAAAATATTACATAATGGTCAATATCAAACATACAGTGGATATCGGTAAAGAAATATGAATAGGGCCTATTTAAAGCAAGCTTGTAAATCGTATAGACCCCAAAATAATGTGGATTAAAAGAACACTTCGGAGTACGGATAAACAAATTGACCAAAGAAATGAACAAAAGAAATCATAAACAACTGAAGAAACAACATGAAAACAAATCGAGAACAAAAATCAAAAATCAAAAATCAAAAGGCGTACGATTATTATATATATTAATATTATATTAATATGAAATTAATATTAATATTAAATAACTATGAAAAAAAAAACAATTGATAAGGATAGTGCGCTTTTTAAATGAAAAATAGATGAAAACTACTACTACATGTACCTTAGTCAGGGATGTGTTATGGAAGGATATGAAACAACTTTCTTTCTTTGAACCCATGCGTGGCACCGCCGAAAAAAAAATGTCTCCTCAGCATGTGCTTTTCAGGTGTTTTAATAATAACGAACGTAACAACGGTTTCTCAGATAGAACAACAGAAATGCAAAGTCTTATTTCGCTTGTCCAGTTCCGTTGGATTGCAGAAATACTTTTGTGACGAAAAGAGATATCAACGAACACAAATAAACATTTTTTCTACTAAAATATTTCAGTTGCACGCAAATGCACGCAAACTCTGTTAATGAAAATAAACAGCTTAAGATATAATTTTGATAATGATTGAACCCCACATTTCCGGAAATCTGCGGAAAGTGAAGAAATTTGTTAATTGTGTAAGTAAGAATATGATCTTATATCTCCGTTTCTACATCAGACAAACCTCGGACAAGCTTTGGGGTTCCCATTGGTAACGTATTGTTTGAATTGCGTGAATAAAACATTTTATTTACGCCGTTGGCATTTATGGCATTTTGACTGCTCATACGTCACTGGAGGCGTGCGGTTTTTTTTTTTTCAAATTTTCGTCAAAATGAGACTGTACTGCGGCAAACGAATGTGAAATTCGTTTTTAGTGGATAATTTGACATAGATTAGTGGGAACTTATTTATCTAATTTAGTAACCCTTTAAACATATGGTGAAGACCGATAAGCGCAAAATGCTGCTTTAGCAAACATCAAAGGTTCAACTTTGGAATACTATAACTAGATATCAGAAAATTGAGTGGAATTCATTTTTACACACAATATAAAACATAAACATAGGTAAATTTTTAAAACGTTTCAGTCCATTAGTGAGAAAGATTTTTGGAATATGAACCAATACGTAATTGAAGAAAATTTTAAATCTTAGAAATTTTGTTTAAAAATGACATTTTCGCCCCAAAATTTCATTAAAAATTACCATAACGCCATATGCAATTGGTACCATAATCATTTATTGTAGAGAATTTAATCAGCTTTAAAATGATACATTATAATGATGAAAACAAATATTTTTTCGATTTTTGAATGGCGGCTATTTTTCAGAATGGCCGACGTTGCCTCCCTGAGCAAAATTCAAGAGGGCTCAATATCCAAATTTGCTAAGATAATTTAATTCTTCATGTGTGACAAATTTGGTGCTTTTAAACAAAAGTGAACAATTATTCAGCTATGCCGCTGGACTACATATAATGCCTTCCATTGTGCGATTACAGACATAATTATACAGAAATACAATCAGATCAAATAATCAAATGTTACGCTCACAGAAACTCAAATTAAAAAAAAAACATTTCAAACACATCTGTACGGTCAGATTTCTTTAATGACGTGAGTGTATTGGTCACATCTGCGAGTAAGTTCTTAATCACGAATTAACATCGGACCGTGATAAAGTGGTGGAAAGGGAAGTGGGAAGGGTGCAATAACAATATAAGAAGAATTACTTTTAAACTGCAATGCAATACACCGATATATTGAAAATCTAATCTTGAAAGACATGCTCTTTGTCTCTGCATGTCTCTGTCTCTCTCCGCTCTTCATATCTCTTTCCGTACCCCGTCTCTATCTCCCGTCTCTCTCTCTCTCTCTCTCTCTCTCTCTCTCTCTCTCTCTCTCTCTCTCTTGCTCTCTCTCTCTCTCTCTCTCTCTCTCTCTCTTTCTTGCTCTCTCTCTCTCTCTTCCCCCCCCCCTCTCTCTCTCTCTCTCTCTCTCTCTCTCTCTTTCTCTCTCACGCCCCCTCGCTACTTCTACCCCCTCTCTATCTCTCTCTCTTGACTATTTTTCTCATTGAGGTGATAGTGAATTCGATTATGTCGTGGATTGGGGATAGGAGTTGGCATAGACGTAGTCACCATGGTCACTTAAAAAAGGTTTTTTAAGCCATTTTAAAAACAGATCGACTAAACGGTGGAATAAATAAACTACATTACAGTATTCTAAATTTATCAGCACTGCTACTTGTGAGGATGTAAAGCAGTAGTATAGTCACGTCACTTGTACGTTTTATTCATTGATGCAAATTGCATAGTCATAATTGATTGAGTATTGGCTATAACCAAGGTCAGTGAAGTTAATGTATAGTAACGATAAAATAGAAAATCACTTCGCAACTCATCACAATAAGAGAGTCTATACTGAATCAAAATGAGTTGCGCCGTGAAAATCGGCAGAGATAATAAAGTAATTGGAAGAAGGCGCGCCGAGAGCCCAGCTGACGCGCCTTCTTGCCAATTAATTTCATCGACGTCTCCAGTCACACATGACCTTCTGATTGACAGGAGAATCAATATCTCGAAAGTGGGGGCGTGACCAAGGCGAGGGATTCAGCCAATCACCACGCCTCATTTTCAGTGCCGGATTTGTTTACCCCTCAGATTCACACACAGTTGCGCTTTAGAATTTGTGTCTTACAAAAAATTCGAACACCTTATTTTAGAAAAATGTAAAGAGGTTATTTTTCGCCTTCCCCCGAATCATACATTCTTGCGAAGGGATTAAAAGCTGCCAAGAACATCTCAGCTTCAGATATAAGTCACATCCTGATCTATAAGGGTAAGTTCATCTCCTAATGCATCTCGGCCTTCGGCACTCACTTACAACTGCCTCTTAGCTCATCAAAAACTATTCACCCCATTCCCATCTCTCCCCCGAACACCTAATTACTCTGACCACCATTTAAACAGTCTCTCTCTGTAAGCATCGAGTGAATCCACCCTTGAAATGGGGGTATGTAAAGGACTTCCGAATTAACAAAAGCTGACATAAGCCTCCTAATGCCCCACACCTCCGCTTCCAAGAGCTTTTGTATCGTTAAGCCAGACCCTGTATTATAAAGCGGACTCATCAAGTTGTTCTTTTGTCCCTGTTGCTTGCGGAGCGGATTTTCGTGAGAAAGGGGTAATTTGCATGATTGTGTGTAGGCCTAAGTGGTGGTGGGGGACAATTTTGTGGCTTTATAGACACACCTGCCCCTGCCTGGCGCCAGTCTGTCTGGAAGTCTCGTCTCGAAACAGGTAAGAGTTCCCTCCTCTCCGACTTTCATCATTTTCATCCCATACCACATCTTATCATCATGTTCAAGTTTTTTTTCTATTCGAACCCACTACTTGGAATATTTATAATGATTTAAATGCATTATCGAAATGATTTTATCGATGCCGGTTATTAATACACCTGCGTATGTAATGATGACTTTAGAAAGGTAAGTATTATGACTGAATAGACTTCAGTCAAGAGCTATGATTTGAGTTTGATATAACATATTTTGGGGAGGGGTTGGTTGCAACTCAAATTTGAGTGATGTATGGATCTGTTTTTACAAAGAATTTGATCTTGATTTGTTTTCCTAAATGAATATTATATTTTTATGCGATATTCTCTTTGTAATTGTACATGAATTCGATAAGATTTATTATGTTATTCATATTTATTATGTTATTCATAACACCGTATGTACTCATTCTTGTTCTTCTTTCTAGCTTTCATCACAACTATCTCACTCATCATCATGATGCTTGGATCAAGTATGATGCCCGTGCTTGTCCCGCGTTCGTCATCCATCTACCATCACCAAGCACCTCTTCCAGTAGGGATGTACCCACCGGGCCTCATGTTCCAGCCTGGCCAGATCTACCCCGGTCTAGGTCAGCAGGCTCCCGCTCTATTCCCCCACAGCTGGAAACCGGCCTTTAGTTACGCGCCCACCTCGCCTCCAGGGCTGCTCCACCACCAACAAAAGTTAGCTTCTCTTCTCGGGGCTTCAGAGGCGGCACAGCAACCGTCTCCACTGGTCCCTCCGTCACCACCATCGCTCAGTCCGAAGTCGTTGTTTTCTGGAAGCGAGAACTCGCTGTCGCCTCCGTGTAGTCCCGTTTCTGCGACGGGAAACGCCAGTGAGAAAACGACCTTCACCATCGACTCCATCTTATCGAGCACGAAGAAGCGGAGGACATCGTCGTCGACGTCGTCGTCCCATGTTCATAGCCCCCGAGCAGGTTTCTTCGGCGACAGGCGCATGACACCTTCGCCCGACTCGTTGGCGCGTAGGAGCTCGAAGTCGACGTCGCCCGTTGCATGGGGTAATTCGCACTACAACGATCAAGCCGTCGTCAGCCCGGTAGATGAAGCGTGTGCAGCCGAAGGAATACAGGCGAAGACGACGAGCCACGATGGCCAGAGAGCTCAGGCGTCATCGGAGTTTGGAGAGAACCGTTTGCCAGGTATGAAACAAAACTCTTTTCTCTCTATTCCGACACACGTAGGAATGTGATCAAATGCCGAAACAAGTCAATCAATTTCTGACACGGTTTGTTATTTTACTCACTTTCTAATCGCAATTCATCTCAATTAATGTAATCCCATTGGTCTTCGTCTAATATCTAAATTCACATTGCTCAACCTATCCGTCAACATTCCCTTTCACCACTTTTGTCGAAACGTTGCCATCATGTGCATTAATATGACCTACACACCATAATGGCAATGGCGGAGAGAGGGTTGATACGTCTTAGTTTGTAGATATTCACTTGCTGTTGCTGTTGTTGTTATGTGTTGCCCTATATGTTGTTTTTGCATGCCTGTTATTTGGTGTTTCAAATAGTCGCGCATTTCTTCAACTGTAACTCCCTGGTTATTCTTGCAGATTGATTGCGTCCATGAACATCAAATGCCATATTCTCTAGAAATATGTATTTTTCCACAGAAAATGTTATATGCAATGGTAACTAAATGCAGACTTTTTTGCGATACCTTCAAACTTTCGCCCACATTTAAGAAATTGTCATTTTACTTCAAAACATAGTTTGCATACAAAAAAGAAAATGCGATCAAAAAGAGTACTCAGCCTGAGATGTCCCATTTGTTAACACTTTGCGCGCCGCTATAGCATTTTGTGCTGAAAATATTGCTCAGAAAGATAATAACACCAAAGTGTTCTACGACATATAGGAGTCCATTTTGGGGTCTCACATACTCACAGACACGCATACCATCTTCATCAACATTACAGAGTTAATTAACCCCCTGTAGCTCTCCCTCAAATTAGACCGCCGCGCCGATCGGACCAAGAAGTTTATCTCTTCCTTATTCAGCTGTCCGATCTGCACACGGGAACAGGGGTCCCTTTGTCGGAAGATTATCCGTTATGTGGAAGCTTAATTTACTTTGATCAAACGGGCTGGTGACTTTGATCCCCACATCAAAATGCTCGCGTAAGGCGATTGCAAATCTTCAACTCAACAACGTGTTCTGAATACCTCTGCCCCAGACGTATTAATCAGCACACAGTTATAGATCGGGGTCTCAAGTAGTATCTTTTTTATCTTGGACTTCATTAGCGGGTCTGCATCAGTCTAGTTGGTTGGAAGGCGAATGAGGGAGAGGGGAATTTGGCTTTATTGCAGTTGATATACATTGTGTACAAGGATATTGCACAGACAAACCATCTAATGTACGAAGCACGGAGTGGCTTTTGTTCCTGGAACAAAATGTTGAACTAAAAACCGTTTTATGAATTGTATTCGCGATCTTTTCCCATACTTTAAATCTTTAAGGTAGGTGAAAAACTCTCCTAAATATAATATTAAGTATCAGAATTTTTTTCTTCATTAACGTTTTAGTTCTTGCATTTATATAAACTCTGTAAAAAATAGGGTTTTTTCATCAAGACGGGATTCAACCATGGCTACATGTATATTGCATGATTTGTGCACGTGTTTGAAGTATTCATTTGAAATAGGCTTACATTCATTTTATACAATCAAGTTATAGTTTACTTATGGAACGACCCCCTCCCTCTTTCTACCACACTTACTGAGATTGAGTAGGTCGCTTGAATGCCCCCTCCTGATGGTCAACGATAATTTAAAAATATCACGTAATATGTGTTTGTAACTTTGTACATCGTCATCGTCACGGTCGTTTCGCGCGTAATGGGGCGAGGCTAACCCTCGACCGCGTCGCTTAAAAGACCCCCGCCATTTTACCCAGGCTCCTCCTCCCCCTAAAAACGCCCTACCCCTGCCCCTTCCCTGGCTATAACAAAGGGGGATATTCTTGTTAAAAGACACACTAAAATGGGGGTTTTAATTGAATATAAACAGGCCACTCGACGGGGCGTTTTTGAAGACGGTGTGAAAGGTAGCACCGGGGGCAACACGAACCAAGGTCGTAGGAGGGGATACTGTGCCGAGCAGTTGGGCGTATTGAGAGATTAAAAAAGAGAGAGAGAGAGAGAGAGAGAGAGAGAGAGAGAGAGAGAGAGAGAGAGAAATAGAGAGAGAGAGAGACAGAGACAGAGAGAGACAGAGACAGAGAGACAGAGAGAGACAGATAGACAGAGAGAGAGTATTTTGTACGTTTGTGTCAAAGCGCTTGGCGGATCTCACAAAAGACGCCCGGACTCACTTAATTGAGTGATTGTAAACGGATCAATTATTGAGTCGCACAAAAGAGGCAGTTAATCGATTGTCACTTTTCGTCCCCTTTTTTTTTCAAAGATTCAATTTTCGTCTAAGCTAGTTCCATCAGAGGTGTCGAAATTCAAAGCAAGGTTGTCGCTTTTAGTCCCCACAGTTTACCGAATGACTGATTTAAGTCGACAGTCAAACCGGGTTGCGCTTAGAGCTACCATTCATTTCTAGCCATAGTACGTTTCAAATACAATGATTGACAGGACGTTTTTCTGATAAAGGAAACTGGCGAGAGGGACGGAAAGGAGGTTCCGCATTATCTTGTCTGAATGTTCACACGTATAACCACTAATGTACAGAGGAGCGCAGAGGTTGAAAGATGGACAGGGCACTGTGATACTGAAATATGAAGGGGGAAGGTTTGATAGGCAGTCTGACAAAGGGAGGGGATGGTGTTGGGGGTGATTGTGCAATTTGCGTCTTAGCATTCTGCTCCAAAATCTCTTCGCCACCTCCCAGCACGCACACCTGCACCCATCCAGTCCATCCGAATCTGAACCCCGATTGCCTCATGAAATGCCAATAACCCGAATAATACACTCGCCGCTTTCATTCCCGGCGGAGTCTTTCATCTTCATTAAGGTGTCTGGAGGAAAATAAACGCACTTACCTGCATTCATGACCGGTAAGAATGTTCTTAAACGGAACCAATTTACACAGCCCTCTGTGATAGGATTACGCCACCGGCTTAACACTTCGGTTGAATGGACTCTTCCTGTACAGGGAAGCCCGCACATTTAATCAACCTTTCGCGCCGATTATTGACACGTACGTGGTCGGTTGGCCTGGACGGAATCATTAGGGGCGAGCGAGATTTAGAAAAATAGACGGCCAGGTGTGCAAGCTGATATGCCACTTTAGTGGTCAAGTATTTATCCCTATTCATGCAAAGAAAGTATCTGCCCACGTAGAATGATAGTGTTGACTATACGTGGTTCAAAATAGAAGTTTTAGCGCAATCTGGCGTTGCAAAGTTAATTGAATTCTTTGCACTTATTGTTTACGCTTAAGTCCACCCACCCCTTATCCTTCTTGACCTAACAGAATCACTCCATTTTGTTTTGTTTCCATTTGTCCTTCATCCTAGTATCAACTTATGACGTATTTCTCTCCTGTTGATGTTACGAAGACACTGACTTGATTCATTCGTTAAATTCAATGGTGTTGTGACGCTTGCAGATGAACTTGTCCATTCTTGCATTCTTGTCCTTTTTTGCGTGTATTTATCATTTCATAGTCATACTTTCCTTAAAAACAACAAACATTTGTCATATCGATTGTATTGATATCGACCAAAGTAGTGACACTAATGATTAGCAATGGTATTTATTTACCAACAGTGATAGCGACAGTATTGATAAAACATACATCATCGTCATTGCTGTTGTTATCGATAAAAGACGAATCAAGAATGAAAAGAAAGGAACAAGAAAAGGATATGGAGGAGGAAGAAGCAAGCAAATGCGAACAGTAAGAATCACTGCATCGTTAACATTAAATTCAAAACCACGGCATCATTAACTATCGAAACACTTCCCATTCATCATCCGCAGGTAAAGACTTGAAGCGAGACCGTTGCGATGACGACGGGGAGTGGCACCACCGCGCCAAACGAGTGCGCACCATCTTCACGCAGGAGCAGCTGGAGCGACTTGAGCTGGAATTTGACCGTCAGCAATACATGGTCGGCACGGAGAGACTCTACCTCGCCGCCGAACTCAGCCTCTCAGAATCACAGGTATGTCGGTTCTTCCATTATGCGGCTAATTGAATGTTGCTCTATAGAATTTATGTGTACTACTTGTGCAAAAATGCACAAGTGTCGCATAAAGAGTTAAGGAAAGAGAGAGAGAGAGAGAGAGAGAGAGAGAGAGAGAGTCAAATAACACAAGTATACATCACAGAAAGCAAGCCATTTTAATCAACTTGAAAATCTGAATTCGCCCAACTCCTCAAGCACAAAATGTTCATGTTTCTTAAATGATGATCAATTAGTGTTATCCATTGCTTGGATTTTTTTAAATACCTCATTTGCATTTCGGTTTTTTTTTTTTTTTTGTATGAAGAATTCGAAGTATTTGACCACCCAGATTCAGTTACACCTAAAACTATGCCCGAAAATTCTATGACTGGCATAAAGGAAAGGGATTTTTTTAATGTCATGCAGGATTTTTTTTTTTTTTTTACAAAATACATGTGGAATCACGTACATGTATATCGCAATGGACATGATGGAAGACCAAACAGCTCCTCATATTAAATACATTGTAATAAATCATTAAACAAATATATTTTTCGTATCGTTTCAGGTGAAAGTTTGGTTTCAGAACCGTCGCATCAAATGGCGTAAGCAGAATCTGGAGAAACAGCAAGTTCATCTGGCCCATATCCGTGCCTCGCGCGACACCCATCTCGTCAATGACCAGGGGAGCGAGGCGGAGGACGAACTAGCAGACGAAACCGTGGTGACTACTGCCAACTCTGCGCAGCGCGGGTTTCTTGAAGATCTCGCGCGCGTCCGTAGTGGTCATGTGCCGGAGAAGAGCGACGCAGCGGTGATGGCACGTGCTGCGGGTGCCGAGACGGCGCCTCCCCATGATGTGAACTATTCAACGCCGAAAACCTCCGACGATAGCTCCGCTTTATCCACTAGCGATAGCTTCTCGGCCGCTCTGCAACTCGAGGTGAAGAAAGTAGAACAGCGTCTGGCGATGAGGCTGTGTCGCAGGAACATGATGCAGGCGACGTCAACGACTTCGCCATCGGTGTTGCCGTCAACGAACACGCTGCCGAGTGCGACGCATCTGAGGTTGATGTCCAACATTCACCTCATGGACAATGTACGCGATGTCGACTATCTGTCAGCGGCGAAAAGAGACTAACATTTGTTAATTTATACGAAGATAACAGAGACAGAAACTCAACGTTTGCCAAAGATAACTAGATCGTGTATGTGACACGATGTTCGTTGTTTTATCCTGCTTCTCTCAAACCAGATATCTACGAACACTGAGGGGATATGATTTCATCGATTATATTTTCGTAGTTGTCTTCATGATCATTTTAATCCTTCTGAAAGTAGAGTGTTAGGTATTAGGTGACCGAATCACGCTGAACAGCAAATTCACGAGGACGATTTCAGTGCGGATCTCTTCTTTTTGATAAGCCTATAGATAGATAACACAAATGTAAATATGACGTAGATTATTTTATTTAGGGGGAGCTGCAATAGATCAGAATTATCTCGCTACACATTTTCCTTTTCCTGGCATTCAAAGCACAGTTCTTAACATGCCTAATGTTGGACATGTAATTACCAGATGATATATATATATACGAATTATGGGAATTCATCGCAAATCTGTATCATTCGTTGTGTCTAATAACTTAATCAGACGTGGCAAGTAATCGTGTTTACGATTAAGTTTAGCATAGCAATTTGTGTAAAGTTCAAGGCCCTCTGAGAAATAGGAAAAAATGTCACAGTGTCCCCAAATAACACAAAGGTCATGCTATACACGAAGAGGAGTTATTAGTTGATCACCTGCTGGTGCATAATACAACATTAACTTGATCATTGTTTTTTTTCTTTTATATGGCACTCGTAATGCCTGGGTGATGTCCATGTTTGTGAGCTGAACATCCTTCTATAGGGTGTACCGCATTGGTCGTTCATGATAATGATAATGAAATGATAATGACGATGATAATCGTATTTAAACGATGAAATCCGTTCCGTGCCAAGCAAATTGCTGCTCTATGGGATTTGTGTGCATTTCTAATGGCACATAACGAGTTAAGTCTCACCATGACCATTGATAACCATGTCACGTGTCCACGTATAAAGCTTCCTAGCTGTATGTTAAATGTAAATAAATAACTCGTAGCAACATATTAAGCACGTATTTTCTTCTTATAGTGTTGGTACTGTATGTGGAAGGGAAGTTGATATTCAAAGAGCGACGGCAAAATTGAGGACGAGAGAGCGCGAGAGAGGAGAGAGAGAGAGAGAGAGAGAGAGAGAGAGAGAGAGAGAATGAGAGAGAGAGAGTGAGAAAGAGAAGGAAAGAGAGAGAGAGAGAAAGAGAGAGAGAGAGAGAGAGAGAGAATGAGAGAGAGAGAGTGAGAAAGAGAAGGAAAGAGAGAGAGAGAGAAAGAGAGAGAGAGAGAGAGAGAATGAGAGAGAGAGGGAGAAAGAGAATGAAAGAGAGAAAGAAAGAGAAAGAGAGAAAGAGAGAGATAGAGAGAGAGAGAGAGAGAGAGAGAGAGAGAGAGAGAGAGAGAGATGGGATGGGGAGGGGGAAGGGGGAGTGGGTGAGAGAAGGGGGTATGAAAAGAACAAATAGAAAAAATAGCGCGATAGAAAGAATGCAAACACTTTTATGGCAACGAAAGAGAGGAGATAATACATGTACAAAGCGATAGAGAGAGGGTCGAGTGAGTGTAGGCAGGAAGAGCAAAAGGGAGATGAGAAAGAAAACAGGGTTTGATGTTAAAGGAAGGGGAAGGACGGTAAAGGGTGAGGGAAGATGTAAGCATACGGGTGGGAGAGAGAGAGGGAGATAATGTAACCCCTAAAAGAGAAGTCAGAGAGAAATCAAGACGAAAAGTTTGATGTAATGGAAGAAGAAGAAGGGAGGAGGGCAAAAGGAAAAGGAAGATCGAGAGGAAAAGATGGGTATAAGAGAGAGAGAGAGAGAGAGAGAGAGAGAGAGAGAGAGAGAGGGGGGGGGGGAGATACACAGCGTGATGGATATAAAGGATAATGATACAGGGGAGATACAGAATAAAAGGGAATGGAAATATTTTAGGATATAAGAGAAATATAAGAAATATGAGAGATGAAAAAGGAAAGAGAAAACATGTCATGTTAAATTGCTAAGGAAGAGAGAGATATAATAACAACAAAATACTTATCATTTTCTCTTCTTTCTTCTTTCGTTTTTTTCTGTCACGTTTTCTCTTTTAAATTTCTTTTCTTTATTTTGTATTTTACCTCTCTATTTTTCTTCCACTCTTTTCCACTTTCTTTTTACATTCCTGCCATTCCTTCTTCAAATATTGAACGCAATTGATATTAGCTAAATGCAAGGAGAAAGTGACAAAAATAATCAAGACTAAATAGTAAAGGAGAAGATAAGAACAAAGAACATATGCAATAACAAAAGACTGAAAAGAAGAGATATCTCGATGATATTTCAATAAGCAAGTTACAAATGGGTTTACATCGTGTTTTTTTTTATTTAGCCGTCATACAGAAATATTCAATATCAGCGAGAAAACTTTAATGGCATAATACGAAATAAGGTGGACACTACAAAAAGGAATGAACGGAAAATCGTTAACCACATGTTGCCACTTAAGCAAACAAGCTGCACGCACGAATTGAAATTACTCGCAATTGAATGATGAAGATTGTATATTCATGACGACATCGCCTTATAGACACAGCGAGCAAAGTCGAGTTATAATTGTGTTTGACACGTAAACTCAATATTTGGCTGATCCTTACGCCTCTTCACATTGGGCTTGCTCCGGCTGAACTTGCATTGACATTTTTTCCAAAGCTGCGCGCGCAAAAATCAGTGTCAGACAAGTATATGGCTCAACAAACACATTGATGCGAACCGTCACGTTCTTCGGGAAACTTCGGTAATAGTTTTTCGATTGTCTCAACTGATTACTGGTAACGGGTGTTCACCTCACTTCTCGCTCCCGCGGGAGAGCTCATGTGTTGGGAAAACTCCCCGCGGATATGCACCTGTGGGGATTGTGAACAAGCAAAAGAAGCCTAATTAAAATTGAAAATAGTCTGTTTTGAGTCAATAAATAACGCGTGACGAAAATCAATGCGCGTTTAATTGCTCGTAAGAGGAATAATATTTTAAGAATTGGCGGCCAGATTCGTGCTTTCCCCCCTTTGCCTTTAATTGTACATTGACTGAAAAATATTGAGCGGCGTAATAACATTTGAGAGAAATGGCTTATAACCCCTTTGACCCATCCCTGCCTCTGTCTCTGTCTCTGTCTGTCTGCTTGTCTCTCTCTCTCTCTCTCTCTCTCTCTCTCGTTGTCTCTATTTCATGTAATTTTCTTTTTGCTTCGTTCCGTTTTTCACCTCGTCTCTCACACTTTCCCAAATTGCTATTTTGGTTTCTACATTACGGGAATAGTTTACCCTTAAATCCTTTGGGTTTTTTTCAGTGAAAGGAGACATACGACATAAACATATCAATGAAGGTTTGACGAAAATCGGTCAAAGGAACAGAAAGATACTTGATTTTAAAGCTTTGATTTTGTGACGTCACGTGCGAGGTGCTCTTCTATGATTATGTTGTGTACAATTTGTTTTTTTGGAAAATGTGTGAAAAGGATATTTACAATTTCACCTGTGCGTTTGATATATATGCATATATATTGATAGCATTTCTTCATTAAAGAATGTAAAAAGGCAATTTATGGAAAAAGTAGGACAAAACATATGGGAGAGCAACTCGCACGTGACGTCACAAAATCGAAAATTTAAAATCAAATAACTATCTTTTCCTTTGACAAATTTTCTTCAAACTTTGACTGATATGTTTCTTTCATGTGTCTCCTTTTATTGTAACCAACACAATCCCAGAATAAACTATCCCTTTAATGCTCCCCACTCTCTTTCTCCTTTGTTTTCTTTGTTATATTCGTGCCTTCTCTCCCCTCCCCCCCCCCCTCTCTCCCTCTCCCTCGCTTTCTCTCTCTCTTACACTCACACGCATTACACACACACACACACACACACACACACACACACACACACACACACACACTGTTATACATACATACATACATACATATACCAGCCCTGACCAACCGCTCTTAAAAGAGAGCTGATAAGCGGGGAAGGGGGGGGGGGGGGGGGGGGTTTAAGGTGAAAAAAAAAATCGGTCTACGCTTATACCGTTTTGCGGGAATTGTTGCTACTCTGGGAAAGGGATGGGGGGGGGGGGCGGCCGATTCGGCCCCCTCTCCTTTCAATACATATTTGCACACGCGATTACGCACGGGCACACACACACACACACACGTACACACACACACACACACACACACACACACACACACACACACACGCACACACACACACACACGCACACACACACAAACACACACACACACAGCATGTTTTTTTTTTTTTACTAGCCTTTGACTTTGAGAAAGAGAGGGACGGTGGATATAGGGGGCAGGGAGATGGATACATTTACATGTATTTTTGTTTTCCTGATTTGATTTAACTCGCGAGTGTCTCCTTCGAAATTGACATTGCTATAATTGGCTTTCTTGTTAGTTGCCTGATTTTCTCCAACGTGTTTTCCCTGCTTCTGAGTTGTTTTTACCTGTAATGAGACTAAATGACATTTGAACCGTATTTCCCCTCACATATATCATTTCTTTGGTCTCACCACATTTTGTGTTCTCCATTCTGCATGATTTAAATAAGTTGTTTGTTTCAAATGTTGAGCCAAAATCAATTATTAGGAATAAATGATCAGTCAAAATATATGCATGTTCATCTTCGCAAGTTATTCGCAGAAATTGTAATTTTGATCATTTCATGCCAAATAAGGACCAATTTGCGGCACCAATCTTGACTTTTACAAGGGGCACCGAGATTTCAGTCCGCGGCACTGTTAGCTAGAACAGATTGCAAATGTGTAAGTAATAACAAAGTTCCAATCAATTACACTCTCTGTATCCCAGACCATCACCGCTATCTATTGTACATCCTGCCTGTACATTTTCTGCAACAGATTGTTTAAGTTGCCATTGATCCAGATATGATTCGATCAATATCTGATGCAAAGTTACAATCAATATAAAGTGCAGCTGATGTTATGAAGCGAGCCCGCTAGCTGTCTGCGCTCGTAGATGGCGGTAGGTAGTGCGCGGACCCATTCAATGTGTCAATCTGTATCCTTCGTAACGTGCGGAAAGTTGTTGGTGGGTGAAGAGTCATGCGCGATGCGGTGGGTGTGTCGTGACCACTGAACTATGTGGTATAGTTCAGTGGTCGTGACCGTGTCTACCAGGGAACTCCGAAATCACACTCGTACATTCCTGTGTAGCTAGGCAATATCAGTTTAGAAATGTGGGCTGGTATTCTGAAAATTGATAAATGAGCTTTCATTCCTGTGTCCCTTACGATCCATAGTAAATAAACCAGAGCAGTAAATAATCCTGATCCATACCAGGGCCCCCTGGTACAACAATATTGAACCACTGAGAGAGCTTCCATAGGTAAACAATACTAATAAATAAAATAAATAACGTCAATAAAAGATTAAAGTTTGGATTTGACTTATCCCTGGTGCAGGCGTTTTAGAACACCAACTATTTTTAAAGCTTTGACAGTGGGTGGAGGTAGAGGGGTGGCAACCCTGGAATGTGCCACGAGGAATTGCTACTTTTTGAGAAAAAAAACACACCTATCCATTCCGAGACCACTCAAGGGTTTAAAGCCCTCTTTTCGCAAGACTCTTTCGCTATCCACGAAAATGCCTAGCTCACTCTTGTACTGCTTTTCATTGGTTTGAACAAGGATATTTAAGCACATGGATATCCATCCCTTTGAACAAGGTTTGATGCCGCCACTTAATATTCATGACTAGCAGCTGCTCTCAACAATATGATGCATACGCGATTGAGTCACGTACTGGATTTTAATATAGGACATACAAATTCCTATAGATGCATACATTTCAGCTTTCACTGCTTAACTTTTAATTTTGTCACTAAGTGCTCGTTAATAAGGACAAGCGAATAAAAAATTTGATTCTTTTTTAAATGAAAATACTAGCTTGGGCGCAGTTGGGCATGTTTTTTTCATGGTAGTACTTGTCCGAAAGGAAAATATCTGAAAGTAACGTTTCATGCAATTTTTTTTTATGGAATATGATGTGGAACATTGTGAAATTGAGATTTGTGTACTTCAACTTGATATCACTTTTAGAGCCTTTTTGCCACATTGTAACAATATTCCTCGATCGAATCTTTATAGTCGCATCGTATATGTCACAACTGCGCAAGTATATGGGTGAGGATATTTCCCCAAATTCTTCTGCGCATCCGATTTTGTTTATGCGTCAAATGCAGGCAAAAATCAACCAGAGAATCGGTGGCTCCAAACATGGGAGATCAAGGAGAAAATCTTTGTAAAGCGTTCTTTTGTGACTAGAAGCAGAGTACAATGAATCTGCATTAATTAAATGGCTGCTGGCACTCCATGTGCTTGAGCTATTCGAAGTTGTATAAGCAATGTTGATTTTGCTTTAAAAACTACAAGGCAGCCAGCACATTTTGAGTACGACAGGAAATTACATTAAGTTTTACAAGAAAGGAGATCACAAAAATAAGATAAGTTCAAAATAAAGGCAAATATTTCAGGTGAAGAATGTTGCATGTCATGAAATCTTTGTGCATACTATAGGGATTCGTACCTTCCTCCTTCATAGTTTCTTTTTTATCGGACCGTTTACAGTTACCGTAAGAATTGATGATATCAAGATTTTGCTAAAACAGGGCGGAACAGTCCTCTCTGTAATGGCTTCAAATGGGAATAGTGGTCCAAGGGTGACGATTTTCCGGAATGGCAGAAGTTCTGATGGAAAGGTTTGTGAAAAAGGATTCAATTTTATTTCATTTAATAGTGCACTGTAATTGGTGAACGGTATCCGAAGGCTGTCGTGATGATAGCAGTCCCACACGTTCGATATCGTGTAGGATAAGCCATTGTTGAACATAACTGTAGATAACTGGGGCGGTATTCCGAAAATCCACAGAGATAAAATTTTTATCTCCCCTAAGATACAATGTCCTTAAAATATTTTATCTTTGGTATTCCGAAAAACATTTTAGGAAGATTTTAACCAATATTAATGAGCGCATGCCCTGCGCTCATATCCCAGAGGCAGCCAGTAATAAACGTCCTTTCATGTCTTTTGCATACATTAACACCATCAAGCTGATGGTGTGATGTCATGAAACTGAAAGGGACGTTGCGCATCAATGTCTATCAGCGCGCCTTATTGCATTTGATGCGCACATGAGCAAAAAGTTGAATGCGCGAATTATTTTTGCACGTAATGGTATGGGCCTAGGCGCGTACGTCTGGAGATAAAATTGCTTGGGAGCAGTTTTATCTTTTATCCTAACTTTTTTTCCTAAGTGCGTTTCAGAATACCGACTTAGCTCATTTGCATAAAAATTTTATCTCGGAGGCTCATTTACATAAAAATTTTATCTCTAGCTCATTTGAATAAAATTTTTATCTTTTATTGTAAGTTGGCTTTTCGGAATACCAAAAGATAAAATTTTTCCTAAGTCCCTGAGATACAATAAAATTTTTCCTAAGTTCGTTTTCGGAATGCCCCCCCTGCTCGCGGAAACTGAAGCTGAAGTCGGGGCAATTGCAATGGACATTGTTTTGGCGCATGACACTTCAAGTTTATTGTTTATTTTATATATTTTTTCATATCAGTCATGCTATGCATCAATGTGTATTTGGTGTGTGTGTTTAAAATTGAACATAATTTTTTAAGGCATGTCCACTATCAAAAAAAGTGTACGATTCCAGCGATTCAATACAAAAAAAGAAGCTTGGGTGCTGTCGGCAAAGGAAGTCTTACCTTTTTACTGTATTTAGGTAGTGCATTAAAACTGCTGCCAGTCAGATGTTTCACTTGACGATTAATGGAAAACTAATGAAAAAACGTTTTTTTTCTGGGATGGTATTGAAGCATGTAGAATTATTTCATTGTCATACACATTACGTATGAATGCATGATTTGGTCATTAAATAAATAGAATGTCCCTGCTTACCTCTAGGTGATAGCATGCCCAGAGTCAATGGAACGACTCCTCCTGGTGGCCAGTAACTCTCTGGGTCTGACCGCGACACACGTCTTCACAGCTCAGGGAGGTCTCATAGAGGATGCATCCTTCATCAGGTGGGTTGTGCAGGCGAATATTTAAAGATTTGAATTGATTTCAATTCTTCATCTTCTTTTTATATACTGCTCAATGCCCCATAGTAGGGACCAACCAGGCAGGGTCGTTGGGCAGATCTTGTTGGCACAGGAGAGAGTTCTATTTAATGTTTGCTTTCCTCGTTTGCTTGAGGTTGAATTGCTTTCTTGAAGTTGTTCTTGTCTTGGATGGTTGATATTTCTACATTCACATCCACAAACCAAAACAGTATAAAATTTGTCGTTAGATACATGTATCACCATTTGATGATATAATGATGATGACCCAATACTACACACATGCATTTGGTTGATAAAGATAGGATCGCTTACTGATATTCAAAGTATGGGTGACCTGAATATTAAAAGGGAACACTGTAGATATCACAATTTAATGTCACAATTTAGGACCCCACTGTCAGGACAAAATAGGAGGATTGATTTTGATCTTGCTTTAAATGGTCCTTCTTACCAAATATGACTTTGTATGTTATCTGTTAAAAACAATATAGTTTTGCAGATCGTTCAACCATTCAGAAAATATAGGCGTCACTATTCACACTTAAACATTGGAATGAATGGTCATGATTGTTTTTCAGAGGAAGACTGATAAATTTGTTGTATTGTGTCTTAAAGTAATTCTGTACGTGGTTTAAACTTCTTCTAGAATCTCTAGAGCTTCTTTTTTTGTCAATTTAAGATGTACATGTACTGTTTCCTTCTTTGCAGAGATGATGAAGTCCTCTACATATCAGAGAATGAACCATTTGTAGGTAAGAACCTTGAGAAAAAAAGAATTATATCGACGTACAAAAAAATTGCAGGCATACACCCAGTAGTAAGGATGGCGTGCTCCATCCTGTAAATGAATGGAAAACAAGTCTGAAAGAAATCTTGGAATCAGATTTGAACCTGCAAACTCCTGCTTACCAGGCAGCGACTTAACCACGCAAGCTATTTCTAGTTCACGGATCAAGACACAACAACATGGAATCAAATACCGAAAGAGTCTCATTTCATCTGACTCATTAATATTCATGAGCAGTCAGCCTTAGGGACCATTCGACTAGATTTTAGTGGACGGGCTTTCTGGGGTAATTTCAATTTACAAAGAAATTTTAGGCATACACCCAGTAGTAAGGATAGTGTGCTCCATCCTGTGAATAAATGAAAAACAAATCAGAAAAAATATATCAGTTCATGTGATACCAGCACCTGCACCAATGGATGAATGGTTGGACTGAAGGTTAAGGGCACCTATGTATTTTTGTTAATGGTAAAAGATTCTTTATAGTTCACCCTGAAGATAAGTTGGTTTCAATCAAAGCAGAAACAAATTAGTGAAGGTTTCACAAAAAATCCATCAAGAGGATAAGAAAGTTATAATCTTTTGAAGTTTCAATTTTGGGACGTCACATGCGAGGTGCTCTCCTTTTTTTTTCTCATTGGAGTTTGTGTATTTGTGTATTTGTATATGTTTAGATCCAAAGTTCAGTCGTTCGGGCCAGAGTACGGTGATGATGTGCAGTCATGAGAAGGCCAATGGGGTGATGCAGAATGACTGGATCACTCTCAATGTCGGAGGCAGGCACTTCATGACAAACAGGTGAAAGACAGACATAATTTTCAATTAATTGTTATTATTGTTATAGTTATTACTATTTTAACTTTCGTTATTATTATGTTATTATTATTATTATTATTATTATTATTATTATTATTATTATTATTATCATTATTATTATTATTATTATTATTATTATTATTATTATTATTATTATTATTATTATTATTATCATTATCATTATTATTATTATTATTATTATTATTATTATTATTATTATTATTATTATTATTATTATTATTATTATTATTATTATTATCATTATTATTATTATTATTATTATTATTGTTATTATTATCATTATTATTACTATTATTATTATTATAATCATTATTATCATCATCATCATTATCATTATAATAATTCTTATTGTGATTTCAGGAGCACATTACGAGGCCGTGACTCTGACAGCATGCTGGCCAGAATGTTTGCAGAAGATGGTGAGTTTCCTCAATTGTCCAAACATCGTATTATGCAGGAGTCATGCTGCTTAGTTTCTGGGTGGAGCAAAACCGGCCCGTAAATATGTGGGTTCTGTAAAAATCAGGTTAACATGTCTAAGTAAATGAATTTTCTAATACAGGTTTTTATTTTATAAATTAACCTAGTGTCAGTCTCCAGACTATTTTTTTTTTATCAATAAACCTGAATGAATTTATTAAGATTTTTCCGGTTGCTCTCCCTAATATTGCTCTGTTTCAGTTATTCAATATCGTTCGGGTATAGAGCGAATTCCTGCCGAGTTTCACAACTTTTGTAAATGGGCCACTCTGGTAAGCCGTTACTTTATACTTAACCTGCTTGACCCCCTTTTTCCCTGTCAGACTTACCGTGGAGCAGTGCAGTCGACCACACCGGTGCCTATCTAATAGACAGGAGTCCCAGGTACTTTGAGCCGATCCTCAACTTTCTCCGACACGGCCAACTAATCATGGACGATGGACTCAACCCAGCAGGTAATACAGTGAAACCTAAGCGGAATCTCATAAAGTGTTACGACCTATCTGAATCGATAGCAAGTCCAATTCTCCATCTCTAATGTACAAGGTTACGATTAATATCAATTGCAAGTCTGTAGAAGACAGGGTCCTGATTTTAAGGTGCATACACATGGAATGACAACAAATGCCATAAAAGACTCTACTTTTAAACTTACATTGTACGGAAGCCAACAATAGACTATTTTCGTAATGTATTCACAACTTTCCTCCTAACTGCGTAGTAACGCGTTATTGCATTCACCTGCATCTTGTCATTCAGATTCAATGGATGAAATGCACTTTAAATCTGTTAGCTGTTGCTACTTGGACAAACCTCGTACAAGCTTTGGGGTTCCCATTGGTGACGTATTGTTTGAACGGCGTGAATAAAGTTTGCATACATAACGAAAAAGGTTTATTAGAAATTATTTTGACTTCCGTACAATCTAAGTTTAACAGCAGAGTCTTTTATGGCATTTGACTCCTCTGATGTCACTTGGAGGTGTGCGTTTTTTCATTTTTTTTTTTCAAAATGAGATTTTATTGCGGCAAACAAACATGAAATTTGTTTTTAGTGGATAATTCTACATAGATTAGTGGGAACTTGGTCTTCTAATTAAGTAACCCTTTAATCATCATTATGTCGAGTGATCTCTTGTGTTACAGCGAGTATGGGCGACAAGCAGCAGTAAGAAACTGCTTTCGTGTGAACGTAATTATTAATGACCACCTCTGTAGAAAGATCACAAGTCTATAAAGAGCACGTGTTTTTATATCCCTGGAACAGCGCTTCTTCAGGCAACCTGTATTAAACTAACTTAAGTATCAGGATCACCTGCTCAGAAAGACCATCCTGTCGCCCTAAAGTGGTTTTATATACAGGAATATTGCATGTGATTTCCTCTCAGTGTTGTGTTATCGATCATAGAGTCCGACAGATTGCATTGAGATGGGATTAAATGGCTAATTCACATTTATATATGTATGCTTTTGAATGGGATAATGGGGGAATTTATATGGTATGAATCAAGCTTACTTGTGTGCAAATTCTGGTCAGTACAGCAATCATTTAGATTGACAGGTCGTGGGAATATTTATTAAATGTTGTGTGTGTTGATCTGTGGAGGAGTCCTTGAAGAAGCCAACTTCTTTAGCAGATAGTCTCTTCTTCAGCTGTTAGAGGAGATGATTCCTGCTGAGGAACCCCAGAGGGACCGCACTTCTTTGAAATACTGGGAGATTTGTTTAATATTGTTTGTTTTGATCTGTGTAGGAGTCCTTGAAGAAGCCAAGTTCTTTGGCATCCAGTCTCTTATCAAATCACTGGAGGAGATGATTCAAGCCAGGGAACCTCCGGGGGACCACACTCCTATAGAATGCTAGGAGTTAGTTTAATATGGTGTGCTTTGGTTTTTATAGGTGTCCTTGAAGGAGCCAAGTTCTTTGGCATCCAGTCTCTTTCCAAACCACTGGAGGAGATGATTCAAGCCAGGGACCCTCCGGGTGACCACACTCCTATAGAATGCTAGGAGTTAGTTTGATATTGTGTGCTTTGGTTTTTATAGGTGTCCTTGAAGAAGCCAAATTCTTTGGCATCCAGTCTCTTATCAAACCACTAGAGGAGATGATTCAAGCCAGGGACCCTCCGGGGGACCACACTCCTATAGAATGCTAGGAGTTAGTTTAATATTGTGACTGTGCTTTGCTTTTTATAGGTGTCCTTGAAGAAGCCAAGTTCTTTGGCATCCAGTCTCTTATCAAACCGCTGGAGGAGATGATTCAAGCTAGGGAACCTCCAGGAGACCACACTCCTATGAAACGATGGGAATTTGTCCGGATGCTGCAGTGCGCTCCTTCCAAGTATGACCTCAGGTGCCAGGTAAGCCTACAGAGGAGAAGCAACTCTGTCTTCTTCTTGTTAATGTCTTTTTAATATCTTGGTGATGCCATGTTCATAGGCTAAATAGCCTTTGGGAGGTGGGTGTGGAGGTGTGAGGGGTTGCTTTATCATCTTCCCATTTGCTTTACTTTGGAAGTTAAATGGCTTTTTTAACCCTTTGTGTGCCAAGTAAACTGCCCCACTATGGGATTTGTGTGCATCAATGGTGAAATAGTCCACATTAAGAGTCAATGTGTGTTGTCTTCTTTTAATTGGGTCAGTGTTTTCCAATGATTGAAGGGAGAGGGTGCATATACTCTCAACACAATCTTGGATTTTTCTAAAGATACATCTCATTTGTGTGGAGTTTGAACCAGCAATATCCTCCCGATTAGTCCTACCGGTGAACCGTTTTGTAATGTATCACACATCTCTCCCCCTGAATGAGTAGCAACATGGTATTACATTCACCTAGATCTGATGTTGCGGTTTTAGAGTGAACTCTAAAGCCATTAGTCGTTGCTAGTCGGTCAAGCCATGGGTAAGCTTTGGGTTACCATAAGTAACATATTGTGTGAAAGACATTCGTAACATTTGCATCTGTGTAGATATCAGAAATGGTCTGTTGGGCCACACTGTCCTTTCAAATAACATTCCTCATTTAAACAAAATACACTCATTCTGCCCTAAATCCTGGTAGTTCCAGGCATACTGGAATAAGTATATAATTGTTGTGCAAATGTTTAACTTATAATTGATTACCGGTTGTCAAATGGTTTTGCTCAAAATGGGGGAAAACAATAACTTGTAGACACAAACACATATTTCAGGTATTCTTTAGGATCTGTGCACTATTGAATTGACACCACTAAAGAAGAAATTTTAGTATAATAACTTTTTATTTCATTGTTTTATATTGAAGAAAGGCCGTTCAATCTCAGTAAATAATGAATATGTCTTTAACCTTGAACTTTGACAGGGGATGAAGATTGAAGGAGCTGAACTGGCCAACAATTTGTCAGCTTCCATATAGAGAGGGCAAGAGGCTTTTACAGTGTGTCCCTAAAATATGGACACCCCAGTTTTGGGGGTAAATTTCTCAATAATCTAGGATTATATGCATTTTTGTATGCTTACCGCAGGGGGAAGTTAACCCTGAAAGTAGCATGCTTTTACGAGAAGCAGATTAGTTCAATTTTATCAAAATGTGATTAAAAAAAATCCTATTCACCAGGCTTACCGCTTGGTTTATGACAATGACAATACGAAGAAACCAGTACACAAGGTCTCACATTTATTTTTCTTGCTTTTGTCCCGAAAAATGTTTTTAGGGGATGAACTTTGAAGGAGCAGACCTCTCCAAGCTAGACCTGAAGTACATCAATTTCACCATGAGCAACCTGTCATCGGCTAACCTGTCTGGGGCGAACCTGTCTTATTGCACTCTAGAGAGGGCCAATCTGGCCGGTGCCAAGTTAGACGTAGGTTGATTGTTGACGTCATCTTTGTCGTTTGAAGTTTATTTTATTCCACATTTATGTCAAAACATAATTTTGATTCATATTTAAATCCATTACAAACAAAATGGATAAATTGATTGAATACATTACAATGTAGAATAAATGAGCAGTACTTTTCACAGGAAAAATAGATAAGACATAAAAAAGTGCAAATGAAAAATGTGGGGAGCCTAGATATAAAGCAGCCCTTTTGAAAGATTAAGCTGCTGTGTAAACTAGTGGTATATTTATATCTAGTTACAACAAATAATCAATATGATTTGTATTGTTGTTACTCTCCATAGTGATGATATTGATTACCTGTTTTAAAAACCATAAGAGTCATGACATAATCTTCATTATTTGTGATGATTGTCCGTTATTTGTTCTACTCAGGGTGCCAATTTACGAGGAGTGAAGATGGTCCTAGCCAACCTTGAGAACGCATCGCTACGAGGCTGCAATTTTGAAGACCCCGCTGGAACCAAGGCTAATATGGAAGGTAAGAGAGTAACTTTTATAATCGTTTTAGATCAATCATGTCACAACTTGCCAGATCATCAGCTCCCCCTTCGTCTGTACCGGCATGACCTAGATCTCTGTGACCAAAAAGTTGGTGCAGGCCCAAGCATTTTCTACCTACTTGGTTAGTTGCTTCATCGCCAGGGCAGCAGAGGTGACCGCTTTTTTCTCCAGTGCACGAGTGTAGTTCATATCTTAATTTTGCTTTCTATATTCAATGTCTTACTCAGGTTATTTGGTGTTAAATCAAAGAAGAGGAAAACATGTTCATAGTTTAAATATTGAAACATAACATGGGAAGATTTTGTCTTTTTTTTTCTTTTTTTTAAATATGATGCTATTGGCTTAAATAATGAATTTGACTGATTGCATGATTGCTTTACTTGATGAATCAATATCAAGTCTGAGTCCCAAGACTGCCCAAATCATTGACGATTACACACTCAATATCAACACTGTTAGATAAATGCAATTCAAACAATGCTTTCATGATCCCTGATGAATGTTTTGTTCAGAAAGCCAGCTGGTGGTGATTATAAAGCAGGTTGTTCAAATATCAGAGAAAACCTGCCCACAGGCTCATCTCCTCTTCACCCATCGTAAATCATCAAACCTGCATCAACAAATGACCTGCATCTAGTACAAGTATGCCCTCATCCAATCAGAACATCAAACCTTTCTCACTAACTGACCTGAATCTAGAATGGGTCTGGCCTCAACCAATCAAAATGCAGGATTTATGTGGCCTGTAACAGATACAGTTCCATTAACAATCTTTCATGGAACATGACCCAGTAGGCATGGCATGATTGGGACCGTAATAAAAAGGGAATTGTGCGTAAGTGGGAAACCTGATTCTGCTAAAAGAATGGTCCTCATAGATGCTGGGTACGACCACACATATACTCTTTCCTTTATGGGCAGGTCTGCTGTCTTGATGGGTGGCGGGGGAGGGGAAGGGGGAGGGGCGGGGAGCACTTTCCTTGATCTTTCGCTTAGCTTTTAGAATGAGTAGTGACAGCTCTGTTTATTGTTCACATAATGAAGTTCAAACTGTATTATGATGCAAATGGGAGGGTGATAATCACTGATATTTTATCACAAGAAGTCCTGATAAAGACAGTCCAGATTAAATGCTCTCTAGTGCACATGGCTTTTTATTCTCATATCCATACAATAACAGTGATTTAGAAGAATAAACTACATACTGAGCTTAGTTCACTCACCAGAGAATTTTGCCTCATTGGATCACGTCCAACATGTCTGACACGTCCTACACTGACCTAATAGATGACAAACACAAAGCGGATTCTTTGGAATGTGATACGATACTCTTCGGTGGGCCACTGGAAGGAAATTTTTTTCCTTCATATAAGTGACCGATGAACCAAAATCTCAGTGGAATGGGGGTATTAAGTAATTCTAGATTCTGTTTATGGTTTGTTTTATGGTTTTTACTTGATAAAATGAATAAACACTAACACTATGATATACCCAGAAAGTATAATGTACAATGAGAAAAAATCTACAGCTAAACCAAATACCGTGTGAGAAATCCCACTTGATGTGAAAATCCTTGGCCTTTGAGGATTGTGCCGCGATGATTGACAGTTGGAAGTTTGTAGGGCTCATGATTGAATGCGAATGAACCAGGATCATGAACATCCCTGTCATCGATTCTTCAAGCTCGCACAAACAGGATTTGTGTACTTTGGGACATAATATATAATTAGATGTTGATGAACCAGGATGAAAAACATCCCTGTTACCGATTCATCAAGGTCACATGAACAGGATCTGTGTACTATGTTTCATGATGCATTACAATGCTTCATATGATAGGGATCTTTAGGTCGGAAAGTACCAGTATGGGGTGATAAGGATACATGGATGTGTAAATTATAAACATTGATCAGTTATACCTAAATTCAAAGTCAAGAGTATCCCCTTTTCAGGTCGACAATGGAAGAAAGTGCGTGTACTTTATATGAATGTCCCTACCAAAAATAGAACTGGTAACTTACTTTGAGAGGAATCATATTGATTGCTAAATTTCAAGTTTTGGACAGGACGTCCAATACCTTTGCGGTTCCTGTAGCTGAGAGACCGAGACTGCAATCAGCATATGGTGGCTCTCCGCTCCAAACTGTCAGTGATAATGGGAGCGGTACAGGCAATGCAATGCAGTATATGAATGTAGACTATGATCACTACATTTCAAATGTAAACAAGGATATTTTGTCACCTTTTCCTGAAATGGTTTGTGAAGCCATGACTGTGAAATTTCATACACGTTATCATTTAGGTATACTCTCTGCTGATTCCTGCTGAGTTTGATGATTTTTGCAAATGGGCTACCCTGTCTTTCAGGTTAATAAATATGAATTTCACTCTCCATATCAAGGATTTGATAAACCTGATACCCTGCTCTCTCAGCATTGTTTGCATAGTTTGATTTTATTCAGCATTTCATGAATGTATCTTTATGATGACCACAACAATTTTGCAGAATCACTTTTCCTTCAATTCCATGGATACGTACCAGCTTTTCATGCAGAAAATAATTACAGTCCCTTTTCAGGACTACTCATAGTTCAATGTGAACAATTGAATTTATATACACCATAGAAATGTTCTCTTTCAGCAATGTATGGTTTATTCATTGCCCACATATATTGTATTAAACAACTTGGTGTTTTAAAAAAAAAAAATAGATTGTGTGGTAATGAGCACTGCTGAGCCAAACATGTAATTGTGTGAAGGCGATTTATTCATAGCACAAAATATGAATTTCAAACCAAGGTTAATCCTGTTTGAACACACATGAATGAACGTCATACATCGAACTTGATTGACAAGGGGTAGTATCAGCTTGTATCATTTACATCCTGTTGACATTTCACCAGTAAAGTGCAGAGCGGGGGAATACTGGGTGGAAAGTATTTTGATGTACTGAGGCCATCTGGCTGGTACTTTGAAGCACGGGGAAATACCGTCTACCTGCTGGTTAGTATTTACACGTACCACCCGATATTCCCCGCTTTGCAATTTACAGGCCAAACCTGACATATAAACAGGATGTTATAGCTTATTTTGAAAAAACAACAACAAAATACTGAGAAGCACTTTAGAAACAGAACACATTTTTTGAAGTTCATGACAAAGAAAAATATTTTTGTGGCAAAAAGCATGATTTAATCACAAAGACATAAAAATGTAATTTCAATCATGCTAGGGACTCATTTTGATAATAATAAATAATAATGATATTGCGCAAAAAGTATGATTCAGTAAATTGAATTATGTTAAGGATTCATTTTAATTGATGTGATAAAACCCTGTACGTGGCATTCTTTAAAGCACTGTTACTTTTCACCTACTGGATGATTACCTACTCATGGAAAGAAGAAAAATAAATAGAAGTCACTAATGATATGTATTTGTATTAAAATATTTAAGGAATGCAATTTAACACACAAAATTGGTTGATGTACAAGATGCTTTAACAACATATCCATGTTACATGTTGGTGACATTTGGAGTTTGACAATGAATTTTTTCCAATGATTGTCGTCAGCTTAAGCTCTGTTCTAATTATTCCCCAATTATATTTGATATCAAGTTTTGAATAGCAAATCAGGAATTAACAAACAGACCAGAAACATGACCTGATTCATAAGGTAAAACTCCAATGAATATGTAAAAGTTAAAAGCTGAATATCGGATCCACAAGCAACCACACATTCTGCTTGTCCTGTTAGCATTTCAATGCTGAACTAAATGGGGAACATCACAGGAATGTATAAGTAATAAAATTGCTGTTAATGGTACAAACATGTGTTATCTGTAAACAAGTTCAAAGATGTGGAATCAATATAAAATAGAGTTGATTGTTTGTGAAATGAATGTGACAACATGTAAACCAATTAAAAAAAACCCAATTTATTATGATTAAAACTTAAATTGTGCAGTGTTGTTGTATGCGTAATTTTATCTGAAAGGTTATGGGGGAATGGTTTTCTATAAGGAAAGTACAGTGACTCAGCAGAATGAAAATTTAAGTTAAATATTAAATAAATTCATGGTTATGCCTTAATTTACATTTCTCCCCCCCCCCCCCCCCCCCCACTTTTCTTCCTATATTTCCCAGTATTTCCTGGGTAATTGCAACATCTTAATTGTACATACAATGTGCAATGTTTTTCAGTAGAATATAATCAAGTTCACCAAAGTTGCAGAGCCTTGATAAGGTTGTTTGGGGGGAAAGGAACAGAAAAAAAACTATAATCTTGATCAGCACATGATACATACCAACCTGCATAAATGAGAAACATACTTGTACATGAATCCTGATCAATCAGGCATGTCAACCTGAATAAAAACACATTGCATTTCTTGTCATTGATGCTTAGTACACACATACAGTGGTCTCCAGAGCAGAACTATACTGCTCCATAGTTAGTGCTTTTTTTGTGCAACTCTACCCTCCCCCTTCCCCTTTATTATCCCATGACCTGTCCTATATCTACAAACAATAGTGCATCGTAACAAATGTTCTGTTTTAACGACCCTGTAGCTATTTGTTATTTATTTTATTTCTTTTTATTGAAGGCAGTAGCATACCTGTAGAAATGCCAAATGAAAACAAGGCATCTGTGACTGTAATTATGCGAATGGGAATAATAATTTATAACCATACTAGCACTATTTTTCTGTTGCTTTTTGTAAGTGCATGATATCATGGTTCCAGTCATATTGATATGTACAGTATCTATGTGCAGATTGTGTCCATACTGAAAATGATCTACATTTTTGCATTGAGTTATAACCAAGGCCCTGTTGCATAAAACTTACCATTGATGGTAACTTTGCTACCAGTGGCAACTTCTATGGAAACCTTGAATTTGGCTGTCGAGCGGTGTTACCATGGTAGTTAACATTAATGGTAAGTTTTATGCGACAGGGCCCAGATGTACTGTATCACCACAGACAAAGGCTCATGAGAGCTGCCAATGTGCAATTTCCAATATGATTTGTCATATTTAGTATACATGTACATGTATGATATGGAAAAACTCTTATTGACTGTTACCTCTCTTTGGAAATAATCACCCCCCCCCCCCCAAAGCTTATCTAGGCATTGATACTGGGGTTTCTCTCTTTTTCTAGTAAATATAATTTATGCTTTTAAAACACAAAATTTTGGAGAGTGATTATAGTTGGGCCAAGTTTGGCAAATTTCGCTGATGTACCATAAACATGCAGAAGAGGAGTGGCTTTTATCTATAGAATGTCTAATTCTGAAGACAAACAATTGTTAACATGTATAGGTTAGCCCTTTTGCATATCACAAATGTACACATTGTGTACATATTACTTACTAACTATATTACAGTAGTAGTTGAAAGTGTTTTAAGGGAAATAATGTTGATTGCTAGAGTCTGAATGAGTGTTGGATGAGTTGTCCCAAATCAGCGACTCCTGTTGCCTAGAGACACAACACCGTATCATTCATCACCATTGTGATGCATGGAAAGGACTACCGAATGATAAACTGATATTTGCAATACAGTTTTATAAATGTAGACAGTGGTCGCCACAAAATGGATTCTTCAAACATAAACAAGTATAGTTTTTCACTTTTTCTAAAAAGGTTTGTGGAGCTATGATTGTGAGAGTTCATACATGTTATCTTTAGGGAATACTGCTGATACATGCTTAGTTTTAGGGCTTTTGTAAAACGGCTACTCTCCTTTTAAAGAGCAGGGAGAAAACTTGGTGGAGAAGTCGGGTACAAACTTGGTGATGTGATACTGCCACCTCCTAGCTCGCCCAGACGCGCACTTTATGTAGCCTACAAACTGTTATTACTGGCTGTTACCATGCCATACAAAAAATTAAGAGTAGGATAGCGTGAATAGCTTTTGATTATATGGCCTCTAAATAACAAAGTGCACAAAATGCTGCTGTCCCAGTTTTTAAGTTCTCAAGTGACCCCCATACTCAATGGCTTCCACTGCGTGCTATTTTAAATGAAGTTTTAATTTTTCTTCCCAATAGACCATTTTTGTAATTTTAAGTATGTCGTTCAGACAAGACGTTACTGATAGTAACCCCAAAGCTTGTCTGAGGTATGTCTGACTAGCAACAACTAATGCATCACAACATCACAACAATGGGTTCTATATAAATATTCACTGTAATTATCATGTGGACAAACCCAGTATACCATAGTGATTCCGAGGACAAAATCAATTATATTGAATCAATAATGCATTCCACCCATTACAACTGAAACATGAAAATGATATAATACAGGTAAATGGAATAATGCGTTTTTACACAGTTAAGGGTATAGTGGTGAATACATACCATAGTGATTCTGAGGACAAAATCAATTATATTGAATCAATAATGCATTCTACCCATTACAACTGAAACTTGGAAATGATATAATACAGCTAAATGGAGTAATGCGTTATTACGCAGTTAAGGGTAGAGTGGTGAATACATTGAGAAGAGGACTTATCGGAAGCAGTTAATGGTCTAACTGTTCCAGTTTTTATTTTACTGTCTTATTCTTGAACACGTGCCACTACATCATCGTTGCTCTACAGGGGGTGGAATGTTGGTGAAACAAGGCTCATGTTCACAACGGTAGTTTAACTTGAACCGCGTAGTAAATGTAGACAAACTTTGTGGTATGCAGTATAAATCAGCTGATGCTGTCACACAATCATTAGTTTTTATCACAACAGTGGGTTCTATATATTTGCTGTAATTATCATGTGGACAAACCCAGTATACCATAGTGATTCCGAGGACATAATCAATTATATTTAATATAAAATGATGTTTCCTGTTGTTTTGTTTAGCGTCCTATAAAGTTAGTCCCAGTTTAGTACAATTATAATGTTATGTATGGAAGAAAGAGCCCTTTTTAATTAATTAATTGGAATGTGTTGCCCTTTGTTTTTATATTGCTGGTTACAAGATGCTTTTAAAACCAACCTTAAGACCGTGTTTTCTTTTCTTCTGTTTATGATTAGAATATCAGTACCTTCTTTCTGGGCTTCTGAGAAGTGCAACCTACCTAGAGCGTTGACTCATTGCACTTGCTCCCTATCATTATTCTTATTGTTCTTGTAACATGTATGTTATATCATCCCTTTGATATTGCCGTCTTGTATTTGATACATCATGTATAGTTTTACTGGTACATGTATGAGGATTGCGTTGCTTTCTCATCCAAGGAAGACATTGGCCTTTGCCTTTTCCCTACTCCCAGCCCAATAAAAGATACATTTATTGCCTCTTTGCCTGCCTTTCCTACTCACTATCTATTTCTTTCCGTCTCTTTCTCTTTTTTTTTAATGACAAATCGGTTCCCAGATGGCTGGTATTTAATACGATTTAGCATCATCCTAGCTTATAAATACTGGGTTATATAAAAACAGATCTCCATGTATCTTGTTTTGCTGACTGGATGGAAGAGAGATTGGTCTACAAACACACAAACCTTATTAATGGATTGGGGTTTAACCCTTTTATGAAATTAGTTATCAAATCTTTTCACCAGATGGAATAATCAACAGATTGTAAATAGGGACACATACATAAGAGGGCAACTTACAAGTGAGGTCTAAAAAATTGAACTTTAAAAATGTCATAACTTCTTAATATCCTTCAAATGACAGATTTTTGTCAAAACTTCACTAATAATTGGCTTCAAATTTTCTGCTTTAATGAAAACCAAACTAACTTCAGGGGGACTTTCCTTTTACCTAGTCATCAAATAGAGCCTTTTATATCCGTCATTAAAAGAGTCCTGATTGGTTGAGAGCTCTTCCAAATTTGTATTCTGCAGAATCAAGCAAATGACAAGCAGCTTTTAATGCATACGGCCCACTGTCCTACTCGTCACTTTCAGGCAAGTGAAATTGCGACTGCAAGATTTCAGGATAGCGATTAAGATTGTCATTCCTAAAGATATATTTGATTTTTCCAATTTCCTCCGAATCTAAGTTAGTAATTCAAATTGGCAGCGTATACTACAGGTAGCATTCTGTAGATTTGAGGGTAGTGCTTAAAATTGTTTGATTACTTTCGGATATGGATTTTGATTTTCATCAAACTCTCCTCAGGTTTCAATCTAGTGATTAAGATTGTCAGCCAGGGAAATATAAGACATTGTGTGCGGGGGTACTTTTTGTCTCGCCTGAACAAAGTTTTTGTCTCGCCTGAACGAAGTTTGGCAGAGACCTAGTGATCACTTTTCTTGTTGGTCTGTTGGTCTGTTACAAAAATGTTAAAGTTTTTGTTTAACTTGCTCTCATTTCTTTATTTCTGCATCAATTGTGATCAAACTTGGTACAAATGATCATGAGGATGATGGGATCAACGGTCATCTAGGGGTCGAAAGGTCAAATGATATGAGGCCGTGTGCATCATTTTTCCGTTTGACTTGCTCTCATTTCTTTATTTCTGCATCAATTGAGATCACACTTGGTACAAACAATCCTTGGGTAATATCGCGTGTGTTGATGAGGATGATGAGGTCAAAGGTCATCTCGGCACCATTTTAAATATTTGGAAAAACTACTTAGCACTGTTTATGGATTGTGAAATCAGGCGAGACTCGTGGTTCACGAACCACCTTGTTGATTAAAGCCTCTTGTCTTGAAATAAACTCACTCAACTATGCTTAATGCATTATACCATATAACATTTTTGAAATGGGCTGTTTTGTTATATATTCTTGTTTTCTTTTTTTAGCATTTTGGGTTCTTGTCTAATTTGTTAACTGCTGTCAGCAAATTGAACAATTCATTCTTTATGATGTGTTGGAGTGTACTAATTTCCATCAGATTTCACAGTGGTGATTAATTAGCATATCATTACTTTGATATCTTTGGTTTTTCTCATTTTTCTTGGGTTATAGGGTTTTCATGAATATTGTCATCATATCACTCATTATGATTTGGGATTTTCCTCTGACTTTCACCCACCTTTCGCATTTTTTTCTTTGGCCTGTGAATTCTATTTAGTTCAATTTATTTCCATTTTGAAAAACAAAATATATGAAACCGCATCATAATACAAGTTAAAGAGTTTATGGTGGAACAAATTAAATTCACACAGGCTTGTGATTATGGTCCATTTACCTGAAACAAAGAAAGGGTTCAATTTACTTAATTGATGTATTTAGTGGAACATACATTTATCACAGACATTCCAATAGTAGATACAAAAGAATGCTAAATGGTGAGAAAGAAGATCGCATTTAATTAATTGCTACTTGCAAGAAAAGAAAAGAAGAACAAGGAGCAAGTGCAGCTTCAGTAAATGCAAAAAAAATATTAACAAATACTAATAATGATTAAAAACAATAATGAACATATTGCCTTGTTAATAAGTGCCCCCCCCCCCTTCTTCATCAATGACAATGGATATTTCACAAACCACAGCAAGTCGAGCTTTATAGTGGTAAGCACAATCTACTCTGAAGTCAGCATTTTAAACGGTTAACTTGCTCCCAGAAAGAGGAGTAGAAATGAAATGATTTTATGATTGAAGGCTGAAGCGCACGTTCACACACGCTATGAATAATGCATGTCCTAGGACCAGAGCCCCTTTTAGTCGCACTGACGTATATTTCAAAAAAAGAAGAAGAGGTTTGCTGCCAAAATCTCTGCAAACTCAGCACAAGATCTTGATTTGATGGGCTGTCGACTGGTGTAATTCAGAGAGATTTTCTTATATACCAAATTTTAAAAAAGATTGCTGCAGATTGAATTCTTATATCTTTCATCTCATGACGTGAAGTCATACATTATCATAAAGGTGGAACATGCAACCTTCTACTTTGGCAAGTTGTATTGAGGCAATTTTATGCAAACAAAGTGCAGTAAGAATCGATTCATGTAGTGCAACAATTCATCTTGGTGCTTGCTGCATGGAGCCCTTTGACGTACATGTAATGAGTAGAAGATTTGATCGTGTGATGTACTCCGTTTGTTGATAGATCATAATACTAGAGACATGTGGATGTGAAAGGTGGAGGATACACTGTATTTGGCTTGCCAACGGTCAACACTGTTATAGTGTTGAATCATCCTCATCACTAGTACTAGGTGTTAAAAAAAACTGTTGACACTTTGGAAAAATTTTAAAATATAAGTTCTAACTCAAATAAAGCTGAAATTGACACACCATTAGGTCAAGGGATATCATCTTTTTTAGAAACAAGTTTCTGTGACATTTTATCAATTAGTTTTCTTGTAATAATCCTTGGAATATATAATGAGATTTTCACTTGTGATCAAATTTGGACCTGAAAATTTGTGTGTATAAGATAATTAATTCAGAACATAATAATGGTTATTGTGCATCATACATGCCAGCCAGCAACTTCTTTCCTGCCTGAAGCATCGTGCATTATTGATGACACTGTGATGGCAGTTGCTCGTGGATTAACAGGTGTGATACACGATGGTCATTGTTTTATTCTGTATTGATTAAATCAAAAGTAAAAATCTCATTAAATATTCCAAGATATATTGTGTACAAGAAAAATAATCGATGAAATGTCACAAAAACTGTCTCTACAAAATTTGACATCCTTTGCCTTTATGATGTGTCAATTTCAGCTTGATGTGAGGTGAAACTGATTTTTAATCATTTTTCAAAAGTGTCAACAATTTTTTTGAACACCTAGTAACCTGTTGCTCACAGTCAGAATGGTAGGCTTTGTGAAACCTGGTCCAGTTAGGATGTCAAAATTCTCCATAGAAGTGCAGTTTCTAAGTTATAGGGTGCAAAGGGTTTGGCTAAATCACGCCGTATAAGGAAGTGCTTTTATGGCCGGTCATGTACTGTCTGTATAGCAGATTATGCAGGAATCGTGCTGCCCAGTATCTGAATGGAGAAAGGCCAGCCCGCATATATGGGGGCTCAGTATAGAATTGGTTAACCCTTTGTGAGTCAGATGATATGGTGTTCAATGGAAGGTGCATATATTAATGGTGAACTAATCCACAAGTGGCGTGCTAAGGATTGAAGTTATCATCTTGGAAGACTCACTCGTAACTCATTTACGCCTGTAAAAACTGCTCTTGATGTTTAAAAATTAAACATTTATTAGCTTGTATTAAAGGGCATATACTGTACTGGGAAGACAAAAGAACCTTCAAAAGTTGTTCGTGAGCAATCTTCTTGCCAATGGTCTTAAATTCATGTATTGTCCATTTTAGAACCTTGCTGAAAGTTATTTATCCTCAAATGATCCACATTTGTAGAGATTAGTGACTTAATCACAGATCAACCAAATGTTCGGACCGAACAATTTGAAGATTTGTGATTTACTTCACAATAAGTAATCTGATGCTGTCATATAATTGATTTTCATCACAGAATCTAAACAGGGGGTGATTGGAATCATTTGCTGTAAGTGGACAAACTCAATACACCATAGTGATTCTGAGGACAAAATCAATTGTATTTAATCAGTATTAATGTTTTACGGTGTTTTATTTGGCGGCCCATAGAGTTAATCGTGGTTTAGTTCACTGTTTGCGTTTAATCTCTGTTCAGAATATGGGCCATTGGGAATATTTTAGGAGAGCAAGGCTTGTGATGACATGTGCCATAGGCAGTATGGTAAGTAGACTTAGGGAGTTTAGTTGAACAGAATTAGAAACAAGTATCTTAAATATTGGATTTTAATACAAATTTAACATGAGCCATACCCCCCATCCCTTAGGATTTGGGTTACTTAATTATCGCATTGGAATAATGTCAGCTACAAAGCTTGCATGACTACAACTTCAATAGGGATAAATGATATTGAATAGAAGTGGTCAAATAGATACAACCATTTCTATGAAGTCTTCTAAGTGGGAAAGTGCAGAAAATAGACTAGTTATTCTCGAGCATGTAAATGGCACCACAAATTATGCAGGTTCAGAATAATGAAAGTGCGTTGTGCATCTTGTACGTGTTTGTTCAAAAGAAGAAAGGTGCTGGTAGGAACCAACAGGAGTGAAGTTTGATGCTCAAGTGAAAGGTCCAAGTAGCAATGTCGGACAGAAGCAGGTATCAAAACGATTTCTCTGAATTCACAGTTCCTTCCTTCCTTCCTTCCTTGAAAGAAGAAATGTGTCAGGAATTTGTCACAAATGACATGCCCATTTTTACTGGTACCTGTAAAAAAAATACATGGGGGATCACAACAGTTTAGTCCTTGCAAGGTCAAGGTAGCTGTACATCATTGTTTTTATGGATTGGGCAGACAAATATGATCCCCCCCCCCCCTAAAAAAAGGAATAAAAGGGGAAAAATATGCCATGTGTCCAGTAAAACAATAATACTGGAAAGCATTGAAAGAAAATTCACCAAATTTAACCACGTCAGTTTCTAAGCAAAACAGATTGTATTGTTATTGTTGGTGTTTTAATGGAAATAAGAGGCAAATGTGTGTCTGATAATCCAAAGTTTCCGGAAATTGATTATGATAGTTCATGCTGGATAGAAGACATTGTCTACCTATTCTCTCTCATGTTTCAGGATCAGCAAAACTCTATACTCATTCTCTGATTAAAGGTTTTAAGATAAATTATGTTGTAAGGACTATTGCCTAAATGTTTATACTACCATTTATAGAGTGTTGGGTTGTGTTACAGACATTAATCTGTTTCGAAAGAGTAAGTTTTGCTGTGATTTTTTTCAAAGTTGATAATCTCCAGAAAGTGTGGTTAATTGCGACGATTGACTGTGAGATGACCAATCACTTTTGAGTGTCAGTGTTTCTTGGCATCCATGCTTTTGTCATATGCCGTTTCAATGAAAAAAAAGGTAACAATGCATGCTTTACGCGTACGCTATCACATCGCTAGATTGCAGAAGCTACATGTACGTGCCAAGGTAAAGGTCATGAAATTCTATGCCAAATACAGGTTATATTGGCCTATCGATATTGATTTTTTACATCCATGCTTTTGTCATTATCGCCATTTCAAAGAAAAGACAGTAAAATGCACGCTTTACACATACACCATCACATCGCTAGATAGCAGATGTCACATGCCAATGTAAAGCTCATGAAATTCTATGCCAGATACAGGTTATATTGGCCTACCGATATTGTTTTTTTTACCTCCATGCTTTTGTCATTATCGCCATTTCAAAGAAAAGACAGTAACAATGCACGCTTTACACATACACCATCACATCGCTAGATAGCAGACGTCACATGCCAAGGTAAAGCTCATGAAATTCGATGCCAGATACAGGTTATATTGGCCTACCGATACTCTCATTCATGATGAACTGTCATCCACTCAGTTCCACTTCTCGAGGTGTTCAACTGGGACAGTCAATACTACATGATGAGCAGAGACCAGTCGGACTTGTGGTATAGAAATGGACTTGAGATGGAAAGGGTGAAGGGGCCGAGTATATAATCACTTCAAAAGTTGTTACAAGAATTTGTAAAATAATTTCTCATTAAATGGTAGCTAATGGTACTCACCGGACGTGATCTATCGTGACTAAGGTGACTTTTTCTTTTATCGTCATCCTTAAAACTGTAAATTCTAGGTGTTGTTAGTCAGTATCTTCATACCTACAACAAGTACTGGTCAAACAAGTAAAAGATTACAGGAAGGTCATGTCACCACTGTCTGTAACTTTGCACCTGAACAAGTCAGTCAAAGTTCAAGAGAAGAAATGGGAATTATGAAAGAAAATACTCAACAGGGATCAAGGTGAAAGTGGAGAAGACCCCAAACTTGCATTGGTTGCCCTTTTCTCCTGATAGTCGCCTTCCTTCCCACGTATGATAGGAAAGAACTATCAATCACCTTTCAATGTCACCTATCAGATGGTGTGTGGAACAGGGCAGTAAAGGAAATACAACATCCCACCCCAAAGCAAGGGGAAGTTGGATGCTAAATAGAATGCATGAATAATGACAATGAAGAAGTACCATGCTTAAAGAGCAACCTGTATAAGCTTCTGAAAAGAGTAAAGAAACTAGAAGGAGAAATAGATGAAGCACCATTTGTAGCCAACCTGCATAAGCTTCTAAAAAGAGTAAAGAAACTAGGAGAAATGGATAAAGCACCATTTGTAGCCAAGAAGGAGGATGGCATCTTTAACCCTTTCTGTGCTACAATTGAACCAATTCACAAGTAATACATGCAAATCTCAAATGGTTATCTTGTTATTTACTGAGCCTGCATGTTAGCGGGTTTAGCTATTCTCCACTCAGATATTGAGCAGCGTAAATCGCTCAAAGGAAAAGAAATTTATTAGATTTTAAAGTTATGATTTTGTGACGTCATGTGCGAGGTGCTCTCCCATATGTTGTGTACAGAATAAGTTCATAAATTGCTCTTGTTCCATTTTTGACAACAGATTTTTTGTCTTACAGGTAAAACATATTTCTAAGGATATATCAAATGCACAGGTAAAAGGATGAATATTTATTTGAGAAAATGCACCTTTTTGAAAAAAATTGTACACAACATATGGGAGAGCGGCAATTTTGCTGATGCAATACAGATAGTTGCGTATACGAATGGGAGTCACTCAAATGATGGGATATGTGCCTCGTCCTGTTATACTGGCTATTTTGTGGCAAATTTTTGGATTGAGACGTAGTAAAAATCCTGCAATATTGCTGTAAGCGAATCTTATGAACTGCGTCCACAGAATAGCCGTGAAAGTTAAGGATTGTGCATTGCTCTCTGGCATATGAAATCAGTAATCATGACGCTCATATGGCCTAGCAAAAAATTTCACCTTGCACTTGCTAGGGGTGTGAGGAGAGTCCGTCATGTCCAAAATACTGCAATGTTACTTGTCTTTTGGGGGGTTGTATATGAACGGTGTTTTAAGAGGCTCACTGAAAACTTTCTTAGCGGTATATAGCAATATTATCATGATTATGCCTCATGAGCAGGGTTACAGAGTTCCACTGACATGTGCCATGCCAACATGTGAACTTATCAAGCATAGTTCGCAGAGAGCACCAACCTTGGGTCGCCACGAGTCCCACTTAGTTTGATGGAAATTAAAGGGATAGTACACCCTGCAATTAGCTTGGCTTCAATAAAAGGAGACACATGAAAGAAACATATTAGGGAAGGTTTGATGAAAATCCGTCAAAGGAAAAGAATGTTATTTGATTGTAGAGGTTTTATTTTGTGATGTCACTTGCAAGGTGCTCTCCCATATGTTGTGTGCTACTTTTTCCATAAATTGCCTTTTTTATGTTCTTTGATGAAGGAATACATTATTTTCATGTGTCTAATGGTACATCAAGTGCACAGTTCAAATGGTAAATATCCTTCTGAGAAAATTTACATTTTCCGAAAAAAATTGTACATAACATACATGTATGGGAGAGCATCTTGCATGTGACGTCACAAAATCAAACCTTTAAAATCAAATAGCTTTCTTTTCCTTTGACCATTTTTCTTCAAACCATGACTACTATGTTTCTTTCATGTGTCTCCTTATATCGAAACCAAAATAATTTCAGGGTGAATTATCCCTTTAAATTATCATATGTAGCGATACCCATCATGCTGAAAAAAGCAAGTTTAAGGGAGGAAATCCATCCAAGGAAGGTCACAAAATTTCACCATCTTCCCATCTTCAGGCAGATTAATTGTTGTATTTGACAAATTAGACACTTTTCTTCCTTTTATAGTGTAAAAATAGGAAAACCAAGGAATGAATAATTTGAGCTACTTTTCATCAGTCTTGTCGAAGTGTCAGCTCATTCATCAGATTTTCCGAAGCTGAGGTCTTAAAGGGATACTTCACCCTGAAATTATTTTTGTTTCATTAAAGCACTTTGCATGTGACGTCACAAAATCAAAATTTCAAAATCTAATAACTTTCTTTTCCTTTGACCGATTTTCATCAAACCTTCACTAATACATGTATACGTTTCTTTTATGTGTTTGCTTTTATTGAGACAAAAATCATTTTAGGTTGAACTATCCCTTTAAGTTCTTAAGTTCATGGATAATAAGTACTTGTATATCAAAAATGCATTTACATTATAAGCTTGTTCAAGCTTGTAGAATTCATGGTAAACAATTTTCTCCATACTGACGCAAGGTTCAATGACTTTTCACATCGCGCCTTTAGGCAGATTAATTGTTGTTTTTGACAAATGAGATATCCCCCCCCCCTTTTTTTTAAGCATGAAAAAAAAAACAAGGAATGAATCATGCAAGCAACCCTCAATCAGTCTTGTTGAAGTGACAGTTTACTTGTCAGATTCTTGAAAGCTGGGTTCTCAAGTTCACTGTACGCTACAGCGAAACCCACATGCATCATAAACCTGTTCAAGCTTGTTGTATAAATCATGGTAAACAAGTTTCTTCTTTCTGATTTGACATTCTTTTACTTTTCACATTGGGCCAACTTGCCTATCACAGTTTTATTTCCTGAACTAAGTGGGCCACTAGATATGGAGAAAGTGCTCTGTTCAATTTTCAAAAGGGTAATGGGGGTGGTATGTATGAATTTTAGGCCCAAAATCCAGGGCCCCACCTTATAAAATGTTACGATTCATCTGAATCAATTGAATGTATATAGCATAACCATGATAATACCGCTAATATTACCAATGCATGTCAGTAAGCAAGTTTCCAGCGAGCCGCTAAAAGCACTGTTTACACACACCCCAAAAGCCTTAATATTGCTGTGTTTTTGACAGCTGGACTCCAAACCGATGATGACATGTTCTGCTCAGCCATACGAGCAGTGCGAGTAGCGACCCACATGCCATAGCACGATGCACAAGGCGCAACATTAACAGCTATTTTGCGGACGCATTTGATAAGATTTGCTTACCGTAGTATCCGCGAAATAGCCGCATAATAAGCGGATAAAAGGAGGAAGCAACTAACACATTATTACAATGATTCCCGTTTATATGCGCAGCTATCGGTAATGCATCGGCAAAATTGCTGCAAATGTTGCACCTTTTTTGCGGATAGGCATTTTTTATGAACGGGGGTTATACACGTGGGTGTCAAGGCAAGCTCCCATATATGGCTAGGAATCGCTTTCAGCAGACCGGCACTGTTGACACAATATACCACAAGCTGACAAGCTGCCTCTAGCAAGACAGTGGTCGGTGAGGACATTGTCATAGACGTCAGTGTGGTCACAGTCCAATATCGTGATTGGGAACTCCAACATTTAGACAGAATATGATAGCATCAACCAAGTTGAGGCATTGCTGCGGTGCAAGTCAAACAAAGAAACAACAGAAAACTTTGCTCGGCTGTAGATAGAGTTACAGGCCGTGGCCAAGAAACTTCCATTGCGCAGTTAGTGTGGAATCATATCATAGCAGCTTTGCATGCACTGCTGAATGGGCAATTTCCTTCAGTTTTGCCCTTGCCCTTCCACATCTCAGTGTATGAACCTAGAATCCATGAGAAAGCCAGGGGACATCGGTATGGGCTTTCATCGGGATCACAGAATTATTTGCTGATTCATATCAGGTATTAAAAAAAAGCTTTTCACATTTCTGAACAATGCTTGCAAAACAGTTACAACCTTGAGTTGTAACTGTTTTCCCAAAATGTCAAAAGTGTTTTTTTTATTACCTAGTTCATGTAGTTGTTTTATAATGATGTTGATTCCAATGAAAACCTTTGCCAATGTCCCTTAAAGATTGTCCGTCCCTTTTGCAAGCTTAAAATTTGAAATCGTCTATCACGATCGTAAATTGAAGAAAGTGTGATTCAAGACCATTTCTAAGAATATAGCATGTTGAAGCTTTCTGTATATGTAAAAAATTTCAGCCGTTAAATTTCAAACCGACTTTTTTCGTACTACGAAAAAAGTATTAGTCTTTGTTACAGTATCTATGTGGTTATTATGCGTGTGTGAAATCCTAATTTTATGAGTAACTACCAAACTTTGGAGATGATTCCTTCCATAGAACAATTTTTTCATAATACGTTTCATAATTTAATAAACAGATTAATCAATAAAGCAGATATTTCAAAACAAACTGCTAAGAGCCTGAGGTAAAGACTATTAATCAGACGTTGTTTACGTGCATTATTTGAATTTTACACTACGTATCAGTTTCAAATTGTGAATATAGAGCTTGCTAACACTTCTCTATATGTTTTGCCAATGTTTCGATGGTTTTGTGGTGATCTGAAAAAGGGACTGGCTGTCTTTAAAAGAAATGAAAGGAGAGTGAAAGGTTTTCAAAACCAATATGCTCTTAATCCTGTAAACTTACCTATAATCCACATGATATCTTTTGTCCGGAATAAATATGAACAACAAAGAAAGAGTTTATTTCTAAAAGGAGTTGAATCCACTTTTAAGACTAACAAGAAGAATAGGTGTCTTAATCTGTCTTTGTTCAGGCACCTATTGGAAACTGAAATTGGAATGTAATTATAGTTGGTCTTGCTTGTGTAATTCGTCATTAATTCGTACTCCACCAAAAACAATCATGCTTCTCAATGTGCTGGTATAATTAACTTGATTTTTAAGAAAAATGGATATAATACCTTTTGGAAATAGGCTCTTCATATATGGGAAGTAGACGATTGGACTTTTTTTCTGCAAATCCCTGGTATTTGAGTCATGAATATTGTATGATCATCACAAAGAACATAATACCTTGTAGCATCAGGAAGAAGGATAGAGCTGTCAAAGGATTTTGTCAGATAATCTCGTGATATGTTTGCCATAGCTAAAAATTCATATCAAATCTCAAAATGCAAAACACTTTTATGAGGTGCTAAAACCATGTATTAAGCTGTCGCAATTATTTATGGGAGTTGATACCATAGATTTCCATTTTTCATTCAAATTAATGCAATTGTAGATACTTTCCATATGAGAAGAAATTGAGCATTATATACATTTTTGTTTAATGTCCATCTTCGCATTCAGAAGCTTTATCATTCTTTCACCCAGTCTATAAACTTTCAAGTTAACTTTTGTCTCATTTTTCCTTTCATATCTATGCTCAGTTGTACAAAGTTCTTGGGTCATATTCATGAAAAAATTCTAGTTAGTCACTAAAAATGCAATCAGTATGCATTAAAGTACACTAGTAAGGGTGCATAAATATGTCCCCTGGGACTTGAAGTTGTCACATATATGTACACCTGAAATGATGTGCACTCTGACATTTGGGTTTGTCTACAGTAATGGGATTTTTTTTTTTGCACAACTGAATCATTTAAAATTATGACCACCTTGCACTGCCAAAATATAACAGAGTGTTGAATTAATTTCTTCCAAAATAACTTCAGTCAAAATCCTTCTCTGAATGTTCATTTATTATATATTTCTAAACTAAGCCTGTATATATTTGCCATATCACGCTGGTAACGGGACAGACGAGTGTGTTACAACCACATCTGTCCCGTTACCAAATGTGCTGTGGCAAATTTGTACAGGGTAAATTTTCTGAAGCGTACAAAACCTTGTAAAGTGCAAATCAATACATTTCTTTGATATTTTATTATTATTGTCTGGTTTATTTAAGAGACAAAAAAATGGAATTTAAGAGATTTATGCAAATGTCACAGTAAATGTAATAGAAATGTACCCTTTACTGTAGACAAGCCCATTTCCAGTCGCTAACACACTCTAGTTGTATAATGTCTCTGCCTGGCAAGTTTGTCTCTGCTGCTTCATTTTTCAACAGGTTGATCACTAAATCTTATTTTTTAAAAAACAGCACAAGTAAAAACAATTATAATAAAGACAACAATATGTGCTCGTGTCTACTATGATGATTGAGGTGTTTATTTCACCCTCTTTTGTAAGAATTATTCTCAGTTTTACCTAAAGTATACAGTGTCAGGTCAGGACCCTCTTTTTCCAAAATATTTGTCAGCTGTGTGTTGGCAAAAAGAAATAAAAAGGCAAAATCATCAGTTCTCATTTCTAGGTGGACTGTAGTAAAGATTGAATTATAGTGAAATGATAGCCAAAAATGATGCTAGAGGCTATCAAGACAAGAGGATAGTTAGATACACTGTACCATGCAATTGGCAAAAGTCAATTTCCTTCTTTACAAATGTGCAGTAGATATGAATCTATATATCAGGTATTTACACTACTCTTTATTTACATTTGATTAATATTTTTTCTTCAAAATTGCATCTTCTATCACTGTGACATGCCTCTATTTTTAAGCAATTCTGAATTTCATATATATATTTTTTTAAACATCTTTGAATGTTTTATTCTGTATTATTATAATTCAAAATACTGTACCGGTACTTCTAAAGGCTGCGTATGACTAACTTACCTTATTAATAATGACTAATTATATGTAATGTTATTTCTTTTCTCTGTGTGTGCATTGCTGTCTAGGGGTGAATATGAAGGGTGTTAACCTGGAGAATAGCCAGATGGCCGGGGTGAATCTGAGGGTGGCCACCTTGAAGAACGCCAATCTTCAAAACTCCAACTTGCGATGGGCCATCCTGGCGGGCACGGATCTTGAGGTAGGTGCACCAGTAGACATGGTCGGACAATCCACTGAATCAAATACTCCTAGACTGCAGACTGGGATTTGTTCATGAAGCTTTGTTGGGTGATGGATGTGAAGACATTTTACAGTGTGCTCAAAACAACTATCACAGCAGATGCACACAATGCAATATTCTATCACTACCTTCTCAGAGCTGCATATCTGTTCTGATGATGTTAATGGGTATTATATTCCACATACTAAGAATGTTGCTATATGATTGGTCAAGAGTTGATCACGTGATGAGGCGTAGTTTTTCCTATCAGATCACCTGGGAATAAAAGTTCGTTACACTCTAGGTGATAGTACTTTTTGGTTTCGCTGATCTCTTCACCCCTCACAGTCCTAATGCGTGATTAATATTTTGAGTACGCGCGAAATAAAAGTGCGTTACACTCAGACTATCACTTGACATCTAACGCGTCTTAACGCGCGTCCTAATGCGTGTCCTAATACGCGTCCTAATGCGCGTCCTAACGCGTGTTCCCCATGGCAGCGGCTCGGGGTTATGGAGATAAGTAAACATTACCTTTTTACGTCAAATTGTCATTTTTGGTATAGATAGTTGGTTTCAAATCGCCTACATCCAGATCGCCTCGGAAGTGATAGTTCGTCCCATCACCCTCACCAACGCTGATTATTTGCTTATGAACATGATCGACCATCTAATAAATTTCCATTTGACTCTGTGATGGACTTGAGGTCATTCATACCAGCAATAATCTGCTCATGCGCATATTGCAACGACGAAGTGGCTCATACTTGTTGTCATGTCCCAAGAGTTGAAAAATGCTGCGGAAGTGTTTGTCTGGCGATTAGAAAATGGTACGCTACTTGAGGAATGAAGACTCCCAAAATGTATACCTCCCCAGGGAAGACTTCCCACGGCATCCTGAGGCCATCCATTATGTATGAAACATTACTAAGCCTACAAAGACGATAAAGTGCATTCAGTTGCATCTTCTAAGACCTAACTCAGCCAGAAAGGTTCCGTGAGTATGGCCCCTGGGGTCTATCACAAGAAAGTGAATTTGAACTTACAGGGATAGTTCATCCTTAAATTATTTTGGTTTCAATAAAAGGAGACACATGAAAGAAACATATGTGAAGGTTAGACGAAAGTCGGCCAAAGGAAAACAAAGATATTTGATCTTAAATTTTTGATTTTGTGACGTCACATGCGAGGTGCTCTCCCATATAGAGTGTTCTAATTTTTTGATAAATAACCTTTTTTTTAGTGTTCTTTGATGAAGGAATACATTCTTTTCATAGAGATATGTGTGTAAAAACATGTGTCTAATGAAATGCACAGGTTAATTGGTAAATATCCTTTTGAGAAAATGGACATTTTTCAAAAAATTGTACACAACATTTTGGAGAGCACCTCACACGTGACGTCACAAATTGAAAACTTTCAAATCAAATAATTTTCTTTTCCTCTGACTGATTTTTGTCAAAGCCTTCACTAAAATGTTTCTATCACATGTCTCCTTGTATTGAAACCAAAATGATTTCAGGGTGAACTTTCCCTTTAACTTAACTCCATTTTAGTATTACTGGAAGGACAGTCTGCATGTATTTTTTTTGTATTAGAAGGTCAAAGGCCATGGTCAGAAATATGGACATGCACACATCCACACACATAAAGTAGTTTGCTGGCTCAAACCTTTGTCAGTCAGTCAAAGGGTCTGAAGTCACAGACTAACTTGTATATGTGCCCAACTGACCCTACTACAAGACACATATTTTGAGATGGCGCCACAATAAAGTCACAATAGACGTATGCGTCTATTGTGCACACATGTACACTCCAGCTCAAAGGAATTGGCATAGGGAAAGGGAAAGGGAAGAAAGGGAAGGACCCACAGTTTTAAACCGCGGTATATTTTGTCCAGTTCAGCAGGAAACATGATGCAGTTTAGGCTAAATCATCGTGTTTCATGCTGAACTGGACAAAATTTACCGCGGTTTAAAACTGCGGCTCCTTCCCTTTCTTCCCTTTCCCTTTCCCTATGCCAATTCCTTTGAGCTGTAGTGTACATAAGTCTGCTCTCTCTCTCTCTCTCTCTATTTGAGATACATGTAAGTACAACAGTTTAACTGTGTTTGTGCTGGGAAGTCTAGTGACCAATATTCACCGCGGTTGTTGAACTTAAACTGTGTACTAGACGTACTAGCGGTTGTTGAACTTAAACTGTGTACCAGACCTAGACTAACTTCATGGGATGCAAAATGAATCCTTTAATGCTGTCACAAAATTATTGATTGTCATCACAGAATCTAATAAGTGGGTGATTTACAAGTATTTGCTGTAAGTATTATGTGGACAAACTCAATACACTATACTGATTCCAGAGACAAATTCAATTATGTTGAATCAATAACAATAACAATATTTCATATTGTTTTATTTGGCGTCCCATATAACAATATTTCATAGTGTTTTATTTGACGTCCCATTAAGTAAATACAGGTTAAACCTCAGAATCTCTGTTCTGCAATTATTTGCTTTAATTATTATGTGGACAAATTCAATACACAATATTGATTCCAAGAACAAAATCGATTATGTTGAAGCAATAACAATATTTCATATTGTTTTATATGTCGTCCCATAAAGTAAGAACAGGTCAAAGCTACTAATCTCTGTTCTGCAATTATTTTCTTTAATTATTATGTGGACAAATTCAATACACAATAATGATTCCAAGAACAAAATCGATTATGTTGAATCAATAACAATATTTCATATTGTTTTATTTGGCGTCCCATAAAGTAAGAACAGGTCAAAGCTCAGACTCTCTGTTCTGAATATAGACCATTATTTTCCAAACAGCACAGCCGGATAGATCAAAGATACAGCTGACCACTCGTGAGGGCGTGTCTGGTTCATAATTTCTAGGTCGAGTAGTATCTGACCGGTGTATTGCCAGTCACAATCAACACGAAGCGCATTGTGAGGGTAGCTGGCTATCCTTGCTTGTATATACCAGCAAGAAATAATGTTTGTTACAAGTATGAAGTTACAACAATATAAGATTGATGCAGGTACTTGTGGTACACACTTACTTTTCTGTAATCATGCTTATTTGTTTGAAAGTGATTAGAAGGGTAGGTTTTTTTTTTCTTGACTTGACTTTGCAAATTTAACTTTGCTGTTTATACCAGAAACTAATCCAACTAGTTAGCTAGCTTTGAAATATGGCAGTCTGCATTTCCTTTGTGCATTAGGATCATGTTATGTCTGCCAACAGCGGGCTTGAGATAATGATGTAACCCTTAAAGGGATAGTTCACCCTGAAATAAAGTTGGTTTCAATAAAAGCAAAAACATGAAAGAAACATCTTAGTGAAAGTTTGATGAAAATTTGTAAAGGGATGAGAAAGTTTTGATCGTTAAAAATTTTGATTTTGTGACGTCACGTGTGAGGTGGTCTCCCATATGTTATGTACTGGTATAATTTTTTTTTGAATGTCCATTTTCTGAAAAGGACATGCATCATTTGCCTTGTGCATTTGATACATCATTAGAAACATGATTTTACACATAAACCTCTGTGGAAAAAAAACTATTCCTTTATTTTTCATCAGCCTACAATATGCTTCTTTCATGTTTCAATTATTCCTTTAACCCAACATGGATTCATTCTTGTACAAGTAACACACACAAATCCAAAAGAACAGCAGTTTATTACGAATACAAAGTGCTAACAAGCATTGGGACTTTCTCATTATTTTGCCATTTTTAAAAGCTTTTCCATCAATTTGCCTCTCTACCTAGTCTGTTTGTTACATCAAAGAGTTACAAGGGTGATGCCGCACTTTACTGATGTCACAACTGTTTGTTGTTGTTGAATATTTCATTTTGTAAAGTCACTGTCTGAATGGAGACGTGCCTGCACATTTTCTAGCACGACAGAAACGCATTCTCAAAACGGTACTTGTCACGGATGAACATCCATTATTAGATATGGAAAAACAATTTTGAGTGAATAAAGGTAGTTCTCTAAAACTGTGTGTTATTTCAGGGGGTCATAATTCAAAATACAATTGCATGGTCTAAGCAACATATTCATAACTTTTGAGGGTTATAGCAATTCTAACTATCACTTGGTTTAATAATTTTCTTTAGGGCTGTGTTCCCAGCTTTGTTCCAAGTTATTAGAATATGTGCCATCGTTTCTCAAGAAATAGGTAAATAGTGAATTTTTGGCACATTGCCTAGCTTAACCCTTTGTGTGCCACATGTGTATGAATTTACAAGTACCGGTAGTACACAAAAATCCCCAAAAGGTGCCATTTTGTCAGGCAAACAAGTACTAACTAGGTTTTGTCTACTATTTTACACTAAAAAGAGGAGATTTAAGTGAGCTTAGGGGGACACAAAAGGCGACAGGGGCTTGTGTACATGTCCATTCAAACAAATCAAAACGCAGCTGAACTTCTAAGAGGCATTTTTTCAACCATGACACATGGTGGTGTTAAAGGGGGTGCAGCGCTGTTGCAAGGAAATATGTCAAATTGCTTAAATAGCACAGAAAGCAGAAGAAAAAACATATTCTCTTATGATATTAGAAGCGGAAAGATTTGATGGCAGCTGCTTTAATTACAAACATGCTATCTGACTTTCCTACCAGTAGGTAGATGTCCTGATTTCACTCGGCCTATTGCCAGACTTTACTCTTTGTCTCATTGAATTGTTTATTTGTTTGTTATTGGATTCTTTTCATGATTGGTCTGTGGTCAAGAATCTACAGCCTGCATTTTTAATCATGGTCAGTTATTGAGATCACTTGGCTTGTTTGTGGGATATCAGATTTCTCTTGAATAGTTTTAAGTAGTACATGTGAACGTCACAAACAAATCCTTTTTGGCAGAACTTCAAGATGCAAACTTCACATGCAGAGTTTTTAAACAATATACATGTGTGTGTGTGTGGAAGTGTTGCACAATAGAGCATGCTAATGACCCTTTTCATTGCCAATTAATCTTTCTCACAACATGCACAAATTATTTTACGAGAAAGTTCTACTGGTGGACATCAATAAAATGATGGGTGCTGTGAATAAATGACTCCAGCATAGGATAGTAACTTAGTTTATTGTACTACTCATCTGAAACAATTAAAATGAAAATAAATTATGGTACCACTTTCATGTAAAGTGCATACCATCATCATTAAGATGCATGCACTGTGGTTGGGATGATTAATTACCTAGAAGGCAAAGATTTAAAAATGATGTCAAGGGCCCTTGGGGAAAAATATAATTTGTGGGGGATCTTTTGAAGCCTGTGTCATGAAATAGATGCCCTGACCCATGTTGTGCATTGTACCCTGTGATATTTTTTTTCCTCACAGGGGCGCTTTTGTTACTCATTGGGGCTCTTTCGTGCTTTGCAGGGGCTAAATTACCCCGAACCGCCCCCCCCCCCCATCCCATGTCATGTTTTTAACTGATATAGGCTCACCAAGGTTGATTAAATGGCTGTGATTATGTCTGTCTGTGTGTAGAATATTGTATGGAACCTAATCATTCCAGTTCTTTGCACATTATCTATTTATATTCCACATACTAAGAATGTTGCTATATGATTTGTCAAGAGTTGATTACGTGATAAAGCGTACAGTTGGCAGCAAAATTATTCAACCCCCCTCTCATTTTTGACATTCTATCATAATGAATAATATTGCAGCAGCAGATTGCTTCTAAACCATTAAGATAGTAAGCAGACAGTTAATTACTAAAGAATACCGGAGAAAAATCAAATTTTACTGCATAGGTCATTTGAAATTGCAATTTGCGCCCAAAAAGCCTGTTGCAAAATTATTCAAACCCCTATTTTACACACAAGAAACGAATGCACGAATAATGACAATTTCACAGCCAGTGCATATATTCTGAGGTGAATGCTGATTTTATTTATCCTCCACCTGAAACTGGAACCTTTCTATGCACAACTAACAAGTTGTAACATTATTCAACCCAGATGGGTGTGTCTTTTAGTACTTTGTGCAGCATCCATTTGCTGCAATGACCTCCTGCAGATGAGATGAATAGCCTCTCACAAGCTTCTCACAACGCTCCTTGGAGGTGTTGGGCCATTCCTCTTGCGCACCTAGAGTGACTATCACAGTTTCCAGACCTAAACCCAAAAGAGAATTTGTGGTGGGATCTGAGGAAAGCTGTTGCAGCACGTAGACCTACATGCATCGTTTACCTTAAGACCATTGCGCAAGAGGAATGGGAGCAAATGAGAGCAAGTTAAAGAAAAGCTTTAACATTTTTGTAACAGACCAACAGATCTAACATTGTATCAATTGTGATCAAGCTTGGTACAAATGATCCTTCGGTAATACCACATGTGTCTTCATGAGGATGATGGGGTCAAAGGTCATCTAGGGGTCAAAAGGTCAAATGATGTGAGGCCATGTGCATCATTTTTTCTCAAAGTTTTTGTTTGACTTGCTCTCATTTCTTTATTTCTGCATCAATTGTGATCACACTTGGTACAAATTATCCTTGGTTAATCAGTTGTGATCACACTTGGTACAAATGATCCTTGGGTAATACCACATGTGTCGTGATGAGGATGATGGGGTCAAAGGTCATCTAAGGGTCAAAAGGTCAAATGATATGAGGCCATGTACATCATTTTTCTAAAAGTCTGTCTATCTATATGTCTGTTTGTCTATCTATTTGTCTGTCTGTCTATCTATCTGTCTGTCTGTCTATTTATCTGTCTGTGTAGCCTATATCTCTTCCTGCAGAGGGAAGGCGTCTTCATCACCAGCCATCTTCTTTTTATCTTGTGCATGTCTCATCCACGTAGCACCTCCAAATGTTTTTATGTCATCCATCAAACGTTTACTCTGTCAACCTCGATGACTGGTTGGTGTCATTGGTATCCAATCATTTTATGTGTCCATCTGTTGTCTTTATGTCTTTGTGCATACAGAACTGCAATTTGACGGGCTGCGATCTGCAGGACGCTAACCTGCGAGGCGCCAACGTGAAGAACGCCACCTTTGAGGAGATGCTGACACCGCTGCATATGTCGCAGAGCGTGGCAGGTAACTATCCGTCCAGATAGGAGATACTCCGCTCCGCACTGCACCGTCACTCAGAAACTGCCCTCCTGTACCCCCTTGGCACGGCCGCTGTCATCACTGGTACCCATGGACAAGAATAAAGACAAAGAGAGAGAGAGAGAGTTGGTGCTGTCACAAGGTCACCTTCGCACCGCATCCTGTCACCCTGTCAATGTGACCTTAACAGATGACTTTGGATATCACCACAAGGCCATCATGGCATTGTTACCTCATTGATTTCACCTTCACAACTGAGCTTGGTAAAATGAGTTCCCTGACAAGATCACCTAGACACCATAACCCATCACCTTGTCAATGTGACCTTCACAACTGCCCACGATACAACAAATATATATGTATACAATCACAAGGTCACATTGGCGCCCCTGAATGTGACACCTTGTGGTTGCTGGGATGAGGGAGAGAATGCGGCCGCATGAACCACAGGAGATAACTCCGCACCCCTTTACCCCATCACGTCGTCAAGATGTCAGATGACCTTACCCCCGATGATCTCGGTGAACTAGCTGTATGCATCAAAGCGAGACCGATGAACTCTTAGTGGATGACAGGCACAGTCACAGAACGTGATTCGTGTGCATGAAGCAGGCAACCAATAATTCAGCGTTAGCTCTCATGGTGGGAATCTGTAACACCAGTGCTGTGGGCATTAACAAATGTACAGTATTTTGCTTCCATAAAGTGTATATTTAGCTGTTAGAAGATTGAAAGATTTAAAAAGATGTATATTTTGCATGTTATGGCTCTCGTCCAGTGTTGACGTCATGTGGTTTGAAAACCATGTGCAATTTTTTTTAGCATCATACATTTGTGTACAACTATCACATAGATGCGTGTACAAATTCACCCTTTTCTCTATCAACAAGTGTTTTTTCCCATGCTCAAAACCAGTCATTGTGAAATCCCTGGAGCGCACAGTTTTTATGGCCAGCCCAAAGATGATCATTTGTTTTGTTTGCTACAATTTCGTCACATTACATTTATTTTACTAAAAACATGTTTTTGTTAGTATTTCTTTCTTTTTTTTTGAGTGGGGGGGGGGGGGGGCAAGTTCTGTATTTGTGCTGTGCTCTTATGGAAGCAGGTCATAAAGTGCTTAAAGCATGTCATCTCTTTGTGAGTCAATCTTTTATTCCTGCATTATCATAAAACAAGGCTAATTCCACATTCAAACATATCTAATTCTCTGTGCAGGTTTATCATACTTTTCTAAACACAACAGAAAAATAAGTCCCCCGCTAAGCAAAATAACATAAGTTTTTACACGAGAGGTTTTGAGCAACATAACTTGGCAGGATTGTACCTTCACTTATTGACTAACTTCCATGTGAAAATCACATTAATCCACTCAGTCATGCATGAGTGAGCACACATTAAAGGCAAAATTGTCACTTTTCAAAAGTCACAAGGGTAATTGTCTATGCCATATTTACAGTACATTTTGGCATTTTTTGTGCGATTTTTTAAGTGTATGCACTCAAATATGACATGAAAATTACATTTATGTTCACAGAACAGGTCATGTTACATCTTTGTCAAAATATCCAATTTTATTTTTTCACAAAAATAAAGGGTTTTTTAAAGTTTCAAACTCAAGAGGGAAGAATATTTTTTAAACTGTGCTCACTCAACCAGAACGATGGGTTAAGTGTCGGGATAGGTGTAAGTGCATTGAGAGAGGGATGATAAACAATGAAAAGACAAAAATTATGCGCCAGAAATGGAATTCATTAAAAATTCATATGACAGAATCCCAAAATTACCCTTGCGACTTTTGAAAAGTGGCAATTTTGCCTTTAATGTGTGCTCACTCATGCATGACTATGTGGATTAATGTGATTTTTACACGGAAGTTAATCAACAAGTGAAGGTACAATCCTGCCAAGATATGTTGCTCAAAACCTGTCTGGTAAAAAGTTATGTTATTTTGCTTAGGGGGGGGGGGGGGACTTACTTTTTTGTTGTTTATATTGAATCATAATTTTTGATGGAATGTTCCAAGCAGTCTGATATATATTTGCTATTACTCCACGCCTTTCAGTCTATGGGTTTCATTTCAGCATCATAAACCTGTAGGTATCCATTTTATCTTTACGGTAAAAGCAGTCTTTATTCGTCATTGCGTTTTGAAGCTGTCTTAATTGCTCCCGTATGTGTTTTACAGCTTCTGAATTAATGTCTGGCTTTGAAGAGTAGGACATATTTTTTTGTTATTTTAATTGAGCAGGAGGTTTAATGTTAATACAATGCATTAAATCATCAGTGGTTTTACACAGCCCGTACCAGCACCTGTTTTGCACAGGCTTACTGGCTGACAGTGTGCATTGCAGCTAGACAAACAAACCACAATAAAATTACAGGACAAATTGTAAACTCAAAAGTGCAAATAGGCTTCATACGTCTGGGTCAAGTAATTCATTGGTTCACAATACATCATATATTCAATTGTTTTAGATAAGCATATGGCCATTACAGACACAAAGCTTGTTTTGAGAATCGTTTTACCGTATTTTCCCAGCTTATTTCTGTCTGAAATATATATCAAGCAAAGAATCAACGTTGGTGAGGGTAATGGGACGAACTATCACTTCCAAGGCCATCTGGATGTAGCTATCTTTCCGAAGCGCAGCTGAGGAAAGATAGCGTATACATTCAGATAGCTGAGGGCGTGTTAGAAGGAGTTTCTGTTGGTCAATTGATAGTCCGAGTGTAACACACTTTTATTTCACACTGTGGACTGTGAGGAGTGAAGAGATCAGTGAAACCAAAAAGTACTATCACCTAGAGTGTAACAAACTTTTCTTCAGAGGTGATCAGATGGACAAAACTATGCTTTATCACGTGATCAACTCTTGACCAATCATATAGCATCATTCTTAGTATGTGGAATATAATGCCAACTAGTCATATATAAATATATTTGCAGTGCCTCTGGATAATATAAGCCCTCGGGGAAGATATACCCCCCCCCCCCCTGAATGTAATATTTCACCCCCTACCAGTCAATATGCGCATAATGTGTTATGCAGGTTATGCGGTTACATCTTTGTCCTTCATTACAATGTATAAAGGTACCTTGAGTTGTAATAATATTTCATGACTGTATTTGACCAATCGTATAGCATCATTCTTAGTATGTGGAATATAATGCCAACTAGTCATATATGAATATATTTGCAGTGCCTCTGGATAATATAAGCCCTCGGGGAAGATATACCCCCCCCCCCCCCCCCTGAATGTTATATTTCACCCCCTACCAGTCAATATGCGCATAATGTGTTATGCAGGTTATGCGGTTACATCTTTGTCCTTTATGACAATGTATAAAGGTACCTTGAGTTGTAATAACATTTCATGACTGTATTTTTAGAGTCATGTACCAGCTTAATTGCTGTAAAGATGGTATGTGTATGTGTTATATTAATTTTCCCAATTCTAGATTATGTGGCACCTCTCTCAGTCTGTGATAACTTGTGGACATTTAAGTGACCAACTTACAACTGCAACACTTAATTTGAAACAGTTAGATTGACTTACATCTACTTGATTGTGGCAAAGATTCATTTGAACATTGCATCACACAGTAACTGCTACCATGATTTAGCCGATAGACGCAGTGGTTTACAGGTAATATTGTATTTGCAACATTCCTCCCAACTACATAAGAACTTACTAACTACATAAGGACTGCATAAGAACTTGTTATTACCCTCCTGTAGCTAGTCAGATAAACCTCCAACAAGATTTGGGGTTACCACTTGTAAGGTACTTCATGTAGAAAGAGCCTTGTATAAAATTTGCTTCTAAACTTGTAAGTTGCAATGAGTTATATAGATGTGGTTAAACATGGTCCTGTCCTTCATTACTGATACACACACAATTATTTCTCGGGGTATGTTTATGTCTTCTTTTGTTTTCTAAAACCAGCCTTACAAATGCTTATTTGAGAATCTGCTCCTATCAGCCATAGATACCGAACATAGCAAGTTGGTTGACATAATTTAGCTGATTGACATCTGAGGTGCGTGCTAGTGCATTTTGTATGTATGTGTGTGTGTCTGTGTGTGTGTGTGTGTATGTGTGTGTGTGTGTGTGTACGGCTTAGCACTAGCACCAAGGGGTGCGTACGATCCGTCCTTGCATTTACGTTCACGCTTGTTTCCACTTTTAAATGCTGGTTCTGACTTATTGTTAGAAATGCACATTTAGGCATTCTATTGTCGGCAGTGTGTGTTTTTGCAGTTATGCCACCAAAATCTCACCTGTTATGTAGAGAGACGCTCGTGCTATTGGGAAAAAATGGATATAAACTTGCTTAAGGCATCTTAGAATGAAGCTGGGCTGTGGGGATGAGGAACAGGGCTCTGTTGCGTAAAACTTACCATTGGTGGCAACATTGCTGCCAATAGCAACTTCTATGGAAACCTGTTTTTTTTTATTTGGCTGTCAAGTGATGTTACCGTGGAAGTTGCTATTGATGGTAGAGTTATGATTAATTGTGAGTTTTTTTTGCAACAGAGCCCAAAAGAGGGGTGAAAGGTTAGCATGTTTTGTTATGAAAGCCATGTTAAATGGTCTGTAGCTAATTCAACAATATGGCCAGTATAATTTTATGCCTAGCTAGTTGCTTAAGTGCATTCAGCTACATGCAGTTTTAGCAACTAGCTTGGCTCTAACAGTTTCATGAATGTGACCCATGTATTTCTTGGCATCTATGGTATGTGTTCATTCATTGTATAATTGTGAGAAATAGTTTGTGGATTTTAGGGACATTAGGTCAGTATGGATTTGGCAATTCCATGAAAGTGACATTTCTCAATTTGAAGGTGAATATCCTACCATGTTTTGTGAATGTGTGTAAGAAATACACAATTCTATTTTTTTTTTTTTATAATGTACAAGACAAATTTGATGTACTTTGTACGACTCATATTGTGCTCTAAAGTCTTTTTAATATAATTCTGGACTAAAAGAGAAAAACACAGGATGTGAAGATATTTGCATATTCATAACAAACTTATTTTTGTATCTTAATATTCTCCTATATTCTACTTTATTCAAGTACTCCCGTGGAGTAGTAGGGTAGCCTTTTCAATACACCTAAAACTTAATTCGGGTTCGTGTGTAACTCTGGCATTACTTGTATCGCAGCATATACCTTGATATCACATCCATTGTAACAACTCATTTGTTATTTTGGGAGCAGGGATTATTGTTACAAAGCTTTGATGCATTACTGAATTTCTTTGGTAATGGAATCTATTTCTTCACCAGGTTAACTCTTTGTGCTCCATTGAGGCATTTTTAGTACATGCACATCCCATACAGTGGCATTTTGTCGGCACACAAAGGGTTAATGGTTTGTACATTGCAGCTACTTTGCAAAATGGTGACATAATATTTACACATAATCTGTCAATCATTTATCTTCAGTAACTGTTTGGAAAGCTGTTCCATACTTAGGCATAATGTAGCATTTGTGTCCACAATGACTGAGGCATGTTGTTTGTGGGTTTTTTTTGTGTCTGTCCAAAAGTCTTTCCCTAAAATGTTTCATGTTAAGGACTTTGAACCAAAGTTGATGCTTCAATACATGTATACATATCTATGCCAATATGTGCTGTGCTATCACTCTAAATTGCACAACAATGGGTGGTGGCATGTGTTATATGTATGACATAGTATACATTTGAAAAGAGGTATATGTGTATGTGCTGTGGATGGAATGCAATTCCTGGATATTACTTTTGCATCTTGACTGTAGTAATGATCACGTAATCATTGTCTTCAAAGTTCAGCTTGTGGGAATCATGTTAGTGTGCAGGTCTTGTTTATGATCTCCTTCATGCCTTTACCTTAATGTTGAGGTGTTTTCACAGGGATCTGTGAAGTGAGTCTAAGCTTGAACTCTGAGGCAGAGTCGTTTTGATGAACAATATTGTTGTTTAACCATTTATTAACACTTTGTTTTAGCCAAAAGATGCAATATAATCTGCCCATGCACCTCGACATTATCACATTTATTACCTTCATTACCTTCATATTATGTCACCTCGGCATTCTATAATATGTATGACTTTTGAAATCTGTCACAGTTGACCTGTTGACAAAAACCTATGTCTATAACAGCCATCTGTCTATAAAGACCACCCTGAAGCTTATTGGTTTTAATGAAAGTGGACACATGAAAGTAACATGAAAAAGGATATCAAATGCGCAGGTAAAATGGTATACATCCTTTTGACACAATGGATATCTTCATTGTTATCACACAACTTATAGCTGGGTAACTCGCAAGTGGCGTCACAAAATTATAACTCATGAAAATGCGTAACTCTGTTATTCTTCACTAATTTGCTTCTTTCTCATTTTTGCTTTGATTAGAACCAACATAATTTCAAGGTTGACTTTCCCTTTAAGTTGCACGTGTCTGTAACAATCCCCGTATCGTTAAGGTCACTTTCCCTGTTTCCCTTCAGGTAGTGTTGATCTAGTTCTCTGACTCCATCTGATCCCTTCCACTCCCCTACTAGAGTGGGGCAGATGGACAGACTGATTTATTCTCATCATGTCACGTGACTATATGTGGGCATGCACTTTTCAATCTATAGTCAGACAAATACAGCCAGACACGCCACATAGTTGCCAGGGGAACCGTTCGTCTAGACAGCGTATAAACTCTGCTGATATACATATAATAAAAACCGACGATGGTAAGAAATGGGTATATATGCCATTATTAAGGGATGTCAGCGTCCATTGGGATAGGGAACCAGGGTTTTAAATTCAGATTTTATACAGTGTTCGGGGCACTTCCTCCGAGGAGCATATATTGAAAATCCAATATTCGAGCGTCGCTGAAAATGCAGAGTGGGGTCCCGGATGATGAATGTTTAGTATAAATATGTATGTACTGTTTGCCCGGTGTTTGTTGAACTCTTCATACGCCTCTGAGGCATATTTACAGAGGTGATACCCATTTATATCCCAGAGCGCAGCAGCTTGTTCGGTGCACAAAGGGTTAAATGTAATATATCCCTTTTGCAGCTGTGTAAACGACATAGCTTCTCTCGAAGAAAATGACCTTTCGGAACATCCCCTCAGAATGTAACAGTGGATAAGTGACTTTTGATGGGTGTATATTGACTTTCCCAAATCAGATGGATGACATGGCCAGTCGTCGAAGACTGCATATTACAGAAAGGGTATTACGCTCCTTCTAAAGGAGGAACTAGGGGAATAAGCCGAGAAAAACTTCGAAGTGACATGCAAACTGGAGAACATTTTAGGAAAATCAGACAAATTATAACACATTTAAGAGATTTTGACAATGTTCTACTAGATCGAGCATGGGAAAGGTTAGTTACCTGCCCGTGATTGTGAGGTATTGGGGATTGCCTTGTTTTATAGCCTGCATACATTGATATCTACCGAAGATATCGATATTTGTTCACGAGGGCAACGGAAAGTCGCCAAATACGCCACGCTAAGGACAACTACAACGTAATGTAGAGTTTCTAGTCTGTAAATGTGAAGTTGGCTATGCAAGTTTTTAGGACTATTTAAGGGACAGTTCACCCTGAAGTGAAGTTGGTTTTGATAAAAGCAGAAACATGAGATAGCATTAGCGAACGTTTGACGAAAGTCCGTCAAAGGATCAAAAAGGTATGATCTTTTGAAATGTTGACTTTGTGACGTCACGTGCGAGGTGCTCTCCCATATGTTGTGTGCTGTATGATTCCATAGAGTATGTTTGTAAAAATGAGTTTCTCATGATGTATCAAATGCACATGTAAAGTGATGCATTTTCAAAAAAATGGTACACAACATATGGGAGATCATCTCGTACGTGACGTCACAATCTCAACATTTTTCATCAAACCTTCACTTATCTGTCTCGTTCATGATTCTGGTTTTATAAAAAAAAACACTTATTTCAAGTTGAACTATCTTCTTAATCGCGATTTTCCACAAATATATGGATTTATTTGTTGGTAACCCTTTAGTAATCTCCCTCTGTAACTTTTATACCTTCTTTGTATCAACTTGTTTGTAAGGTTTTCTCTAAAGATTAATCCTCCATCTTCATAATGTTCTGTACGCGATGTTAAGTAACAGTCATGTTGAAGACCTTTTGTGTATATGTGTGTTCAGCGCTTCCATTTTATTCAGAGCCAAAAAAGTTGGCCTCTCCCTCTCTGCGTAATAGGGCTACCCAGTGAGTTGCAAGAAATCAGTTACTTGGCATCAAATGTATACATGAATGTTTTGAATGATGTGAAACTGACTATTTTCTTGAGTTGAAACGGGCGAGAGATCATGTGATTATGTGCTATGTGGCATTCCGTTTGGCCTCCCTCTGGGATGTTGCATAAAGCTCTGTTATTATGGTAACTAATGGAAACGCTACGATGCTCCGTATGGGCTCTTTTCAGGGTAGTTACAATAGTACGTCACGACCTCTGTACAGCTTGAGGTAGAAATTTGAACTTACCAATGAAATGGAGCTTACTTTGGGGTTTGTGCGAGAATATTCATGTTTCGTCATTTTGGCATGTCTTTTTTCTGACAGAATATCTCAGTGGGCCGAGGGTACCCTAAGTGATCGATGTTTACTTTTCTTGTATAAATTCCATGTGTACGCAATATATATTTTTTATGATGTCGCTAATAATGATCATGATTGACAAATTTAATTTTATTGAGTAGAGAACTTGCCAGTATTGTATTGCAATACCGCAGAGATGAAGTTTATAAATAAAAAAAAAAATCGTTTATCAAAACAAGCCTACTTATCACATTACTTCTTGTGCATGGTATAACTGTAAGAGACACCTTAAATGCATGTGCGAGTGATTATGCTGTGCTACTCGACACTTATTTGTCAGACATTTGTTTGTATTCTGAATAACTTCTGTATTCCATTGGAATAAGGTGGAGGAGGAAGCACTCTCATGTAAAGTCTTCTAACTGTTCATCCGTATGGTTCTCTCGATGCCGTTCGTAGATTGAACAACCTTTCGAGGTGACTCATGAGCTGTCGACATCAGTGCACCACGCACCCGTTATTCAGTGAACACTATCCACCCACCTTAACCAGGTTTTCACCCTAATCTTCACCATGTTCATAGACAATTGAATGTATTAATAGTGGTAGAGATTACAGGACCATCATGATATCACATCAATTCTGTCGTCACCACAAGGTCACGTGGATGTGTCGTGGTGTAGTGGTTGTGAAATGTAACTGAAGATCTCGAGGTCCCATCGGTTCAAGCCCACCCGTGGCACATGTGTACTTCAGCGAAAGTTACTTCATCCACATTTCTTCTCTCCAACCAGGTGTACAATTGGGTACCAGATATGAATCGAATAGGTTTGTCATACTGGCTGCCATGATTCTAAATGACACCTTGGACAGTTGGGATTGGATAGGTGTCACAAAAGCCCCGTTCATATACACCGCCTATCTGCGAAAAAGGCGCAAGATATGCGGCAATTTTGCCGATGCATTACCGATAGCTGCGTATATAAACGGGAATCGCTCAAATAATGCGGTATTTGCTTCCTCCCTTTTGCGCTTATTTTGCGGCTTTTTCGCGGATCGAGACCTAGTAATAATACCGCAATATTGCGGTAAGTGAATCTTATAAACTGCGTCCGCCAAATAGGCGTAAATGTTGAGCCTTTTGCATCGCGCTCTGGAATGTGGGTCGCTAATCTACCGCTCGTATGGCTGAGCGGAACATGAGCGGTGTATATGAACGGTGCTTTTGCGGCTCGCTGGAAACTTGCATACCGATGTGCATCGGTAATAATAGCGGTAGGCCTATATGGTATATGAACGGGGCTAAAGACGTACAAGCATCCAATGACCGGGGTAACGATAGTGTACATCAATAGAGATGATATTGTTTCATAGAAAGCGCTTGAAACATGCATATTATTCTTATTATTATTTCGTTTTATATCAAGATTTCATTTTAAGTCTTTATCTCCACATGATCCTGTGACTGATTCCCCCATGAAAACTGGTCCCGCACCCTTTACCGGCACGATGATTGGGTGTCGGTCTCATCGACATGATACCTGCATGTAGCGTTTCATCCGTGAGTTGAAATCGACGGCGTTTACCTTTAAAACGACCCCCAACTAGATTTAACGCAAACAGTGTACCAAGCCGTGTGGGACGCCAAATTAAACAACATTCACTATTATTCTTATTATTATTGATTCGATAAAAAAAAAATCCTCTTCGGAATCCCTATGGTATATTGCGTTTGTCCACATAGTGAATACAGCGAATAATTGAAATCACCCACTTTTCTGTTTCTGTTATGAAAAGCAATGATTTTGAGACAGCGTCAGCTGATTGATTTATTAGACCACCGTTCTGAATACGGGCCAATATATCCAATATAGTGCAAGGCTCGTGCGGCACAATCAAGAGCTTTCGCATTGCCTGTATATCTGCAACAGTAACGCACACGCAGCGCATAGAGTTGTACAATGACTTGTTCATGATTTTATACAGTAAATCTGCGACTTAGTGGGGTGGCTAAGGTGATAGATTGTGCACTTTTGTCTACAAGCGCCAAATTTGGCACACAGTTGAAAAATCATATTTGGAACAATGTAAGATACAGAGGCATTTCAAAATATTTCATGGTCGGCTGGGGGAAGCCCTCAAAGTGCCTCAGGGTTCCTAGAATATATTTTTTTTCTTGAGAATGCAACGCCGGATTTAAAAAAAAAATCGATAGGAATCATCTTTAGTTCAAAGGGACCTTAATTCGTTTAAATAAAGATACACAAGTGGCCAGAGGCCAGGAAGAAGTGGGGGAGGGGGGGGGGGGGCATGCCTCTAGATGGCAAGTTCCTCTGAATTTTGACTTTTTCTCAAGAAACATTTTACTGGATTTCAACCAAACTTGACAAGGATAATCCTTTGGAAAAGAGGAGGTAAGGTTGTAACAAATGGGGTAGGTCTTCCTAAAAAGGAAAAAATATAATGTTGGATGTCATCAAAACTTAACATAAATTGTTCTCAAGCAATGGGGAAAATGAGTTACAATTAAGATCCCATGAGGTAGACCCCCCCCCCCCCTTCCGCTCCTCCACTTCAGAAAAGTGCCCCAGGGGCCAAAATTGAAAAAAATATATATATTCTCAAATTTATCCAAACTTGACCAGGAACAAAGGATAATCTTACATTGTTAAATTGTGTACTCACCTGATCAGGAGGCATAGAAGATCCCCTCCTCCAATAAAACGTACCTTACATGTATTTTGCCATCCATGTCAATTACCCCTTTGTTTTCATGGGGCGACTTTGTTCCCACCGTAATGATCAATGGATCAAAGGATCACAGGTGAGCGCAGATAGTCAACCATTTTTAAAAATGGCTGCCAAAATGTGAACAAAATGCAAATTGTCACATCACTAAGTGATGAATGATAATTACAATTGTGAAAAGGACGGATGGAAAGGGAATCCTTAAAATAATTAAGTGTCAACGAAAAGATCAAATTGATGCGCCAATTTGTGTTGCACCTAAATACAAGTCCGAATTGCTATTTGTTTAATAGACTCATTGAGATATTCTTTGCACGCAATGCAGAGTCCTGATTGCAAGCACATCAATTTTGTTTTCAAATGAGAATTGATAAACAATATCGAAGAGAAAAATATGGTTTCATTGTATCGTATATTGATGGGTGATTAATAGTATTATTAAAGAGACTGCTCATATTTCAACAATTGAGCTTTCGTTGTATTGTTCAATCTTTTTTTTTTCTTGTTCTAGATTTTAAATTTAAGATTGAATTGTGTGTATTTGGGAGGAATAAGGCCTAAAAGTTGACTTGTCAAATATCATTTAAGAAAAAGGTGATTGTAACATGATTCTTATCGCATAATATGACATTCTTGACCTATATTGGAAAGCTATTAGGAGATGGATCATTGCCACATTCCCAATATCCTACTTGTTGCTGCCACCATACTGTGAGGCTACATGAAAAATAATAATCTTTATGTTGGTGTAAAGGAGAATGTTCATCATAAACGCTAAAAATATATCTTTATTCATTCAATGCAAATTCCTCACAAACAATATAGATCATATCAAAGTTAATTTTTTGAGAGTTCAAAACTGTAGCCGTGGAAAAAAAATATTTCGGGTAGTCTTCATACGGATCAGTTAGTTCAACATATTGTGAAGACGTGTGTGAATACTATTAATACTGTTAAAAGGGCAATATCTGGTTTCAGGTACTGTACTACAAATGGTATGAGAAGTGAGATTAAAATAACTTGTTTGTTTTCTTTCATTTCGTGAATCGGGAATAGCTCAATGCATTTAATGTAAAGAGTTTAATGAGTTTTGATGTATTTCAAATGGTTGTGAATGTCTGGTAAATATCTCATGTAGCCCATGTTCACAATTTTGAGCAGAACACACAGAGATCTTGAAAAAAAAAATCTCTATTCTTTGTTTTCTAATAGATACCATCTTGAAAAATGGCATGTGAAGGTCCAACTTTAAAGTGTCTGTATGGATAGATTTGCTCAGTTGATAATTTCAAACACTGGCCCATTTACCAAATATGATAATTGTACGTTACATTTCACCAGAAAAATGTTATGATAACAAAATCAAATATATATACATATGTAAAAATATATATCAATAACCAATTTATCATTATCATAATTATTACTTTTATTGGGGGGGGGGGGGGGGTGGTGGTACATCTTGTATTATCTGATGATGCAGTTAAATCATCAACTACAGTGTCTATTCATATCTTAAATGGTTTTGAAGGTCATTTTCTGTCATTGTCATGGCCAATATTTGCAATTTAATTGGACGGAAAGCTTAGTGATAAAACACCAAACTCCAAATAAATGTGTATGACAATCGTTTAAAAAATAACCCCGTTCATATACACTGCCTATCCGCGAAAAGGGCGCATTTTGCCGATGCATTACCGATAGTTGCGTATATGAACGGGAATCGCTCAAATAATGCGGTATTTGCTTCCTCCTTTTTTGCGCTTATTTTGCGGCTTTTGCGCGGATCGAGACCTAGTAATAATGCCGCAATATTGCGGTAAGCGAATCTTATAAACTGCGTCCGCAAAATAGGCGTAACATCGCGCTCTGGCATGTGGGTCGCTTATCCCACCGTTCGTATGGCTGAGCGGAACATGTAACCATTGGTTTAGAGAGAGTCAAGCTGTCCAAAGCACCGCAATATTGGGGTGCTTTTGTGGCTCCCTGGAAACTTACCAACGTGCATCAGTAATAATAGCGGTAAATGGTATATGAACGGGGCTAATGTTATTGAAATGAAAGCGTATGTATTAATTATGTAATGAGTTTGGGCCTTGTTATGTTTGGGGGTTGGTTTTTAAGGTCACTCTCACTGTTCTTGTGTGACTTAACATTGCCCATAATCTCGTTTCTTCTCAATGACATCACTATGAACATATCTCGATCAAATGAAACAAACTGGGGTTTGGCGGCCATCTTGGAAAATGGCGTCTCGAGATCAAGTTATTCAGAAGTATCTCTGTATCTAACATTGCTGAGCACCTAATTCGATACCCATACACCAAAGTTGGTGCTCGTAGGTAAATGTAGAACAAACTAAAGGTAAATACATTGGTTTGGCAGCCATTTTAGACGCCATCTTACAAAATGGCATCCCCCAAAGATCAATTTTTTGAATGCCTCGATATCTATTTTTGTTAAGTATATAACTCTTATCCTATGCAGCAATGTTGGTACTTGTAGATAAATGTAGAAGAGAATAAAGCTAAATACGTTTGTTTGGCATCCATTTTGGACACCATCTTGGAAAATGGCGTCTCAAAGACATATTTTTAAGTGCATCTATATCCAATTTTGTTAAGTGTCTAAGTCTATACATATATACCAAATTTGGGGCTTGTAGACAAAAGTGCACAATTAATTTCATATTTTTTTGCTTAACCACCCCACTATCTGTCGTCTTCGGTGTTTAGCTATGAATAAGACACTTGGTTCTACTCTACACTTCATACACACTAGTGTTAGGTGTTATCTCCTGGTGTGCGAGTATCTCACTTTTACACCAATGATATGCTCGGTGTTAAATGAATGGACATGCTTTATCGATGATAACTCAAAAAGTTTCAACGTAAATATGGCTTAGATTCAAACATTACAATATATAATTTGAGTGATGTTTAATTCATTGAGCTCGACTATTTTGATAAATAATACATCAATATTCTTGAAATCGGCCTAAGCCTTTGAATTTTGTATTAGGTTTTCACTTTTAACAGATGTCCACAAATTGTGTGAATCAGATGATTAATTAATTTACTCCAGAGCTGTACTCTTTCTGCACAATTACATCTGCAAAGTATCAGCCAGGCATGGGCATAATCAAATATTGATTACCTTTTGCTAGTCTTCCTGACAGGTGGTATTTTTAAATATTTTAGTTACTTAACCATTGAAAAGGTGAAAAGGTCAAAATATATACTGGAAGATAGACTATCAATTTCATTTTAGTGTCATCAATCATTCACGATGATGATGCCAGGTTAACGTGTGGTGGATTACCATGCATAGTGCGCTAAGGGTTGTGTTACCTTCTGAATACTATTGCGATACACACACACATACTGTGGTCCTGATTTTTTTTTAAATAATCAAATATGAAATGCGTCTATAAGAGTTTGAATCCCGTAGATTCCACTTATATTCTTTAAGAAAACATATGATTCGTACGGAGCGAAAGTAGGCACCTGAGCCCTGTTGCATAAAATTTAGCTTTGATGGATTTTTTTTTTATAGAAACCTTTACTTTCATTGGCTGTCAAGCGATGCTACCATTATAGCTACCAATGATGACAGAGTTGCCATTAATGGTATGTTTTATGCAATGGGACCCCGGTAACATCCATTGATTCAGGCATGGTGTAAATAGTAATGCAGGGCCCGTTCGAAAAGCAGTTCTCACATTTATGAGACTACACCGGGTAAATTAATTAACGCACTTATCTATCTTATCATTATTATATATTTCATGATTATGAGTAGTATTACCATCGGAGTTGATGCAGCACCGCCGTCTTTGCAAATGAAATTACCTCCCACTCTTACATTTGAATTATGTTAGTGTCTCGAAGAATTAAGGGTGGGCGATGAACGTGTTATTTGCCTTTTTGCAATCGACCGTTCGTGTGGAATCTTGTCTCACGACCTTAGCCTTGGGCTAAACGAAATATATACATATAATACGGTTTAAAGCGTGATGACCTTGAGAACATAAACTTGGAAAAAGAAAGATAAAAGTCTTTATTATGAAGTAGAACTTTAAACCTCCCCATGGAAGCAACTTATACATGTACAAAAAATGACAACAGATTTCATTGCGACTAGACTTCAAACCTCCCCCAAGTAAAGAGCCTGGAGTGTTTTTTGTCACCAGAAGTCTGATAATGAATTCAATCCAACGCCTTAGATTGATGGATGTATCTATGCGTATAATTACATCTGCACATTACAACGTTTTGAAGGTGTTTACTTTATTATCACTGAATCGATGTATTCATGTATTTACGATGCAACTTGATACCCGAAATCGATTACATTTTAACTCATTGTTCCTAACTTGCGAAGCCCCGAAGGTGCAGCGAACTTTTTGTACCTTGGTCCTTTTAGACATTGCGTGTAAATCCACGCGCCTAGTGCAAATTCATGTTTTCCTCGCGGTCGTGCCGGTTTTTCTGACGCTCTGCAGGAAGGTGTGTATCATAGTGTATAATTGAAAGAATACCGAAAGAATTGAAAGAATACCGAAGCAAACGGCCACGCAGAATCCCTGATCAATTTAGATAGCGCTAGAGGCGGTAAAGGTTTTAATTTGCGATTGTAATGTTTGGTCGTGAGATGGATTTATATATCAATCCTGTGCTCAGGATAATCCCTCGGGTTGATTTAACCTGACTTGATTGATGAGGATGTCTCGTTGGAAGTTAGAAAGAAAATCAGCCGAGTCGTATATCATTAGTCTCATGATTATGCCTCTGATAAATAACAGCGTGCGGTTGATGTTTGTTGGTAAACGCGGTAAAAAGAAGAGCGTTGCTGAAGAAGAGTGCAAGGGCGGTTGGAGTTTCAGGGGAGTAAACCAGAAGACGTTCGAGGGCGAATGTAATAGCCCCCCGAGGGCGAGGGCAAATGTAACCCCCCCCCCCCCCCCCTCATCCTCCTAGCCCCCAAAACAAACATTCTTCCCATTGATAAATTGTAACCTCGCCTTTGCTAGGATAACTATAATAAGATAAAGATATACTTGTCTTCGTATACAACACCACCCCTCGCCCTACACACACAAAGAGATACAAAAACACACGCACACACGCACATATGCACACACAAACACATACCCACATTCAATAGGGTAACTGCATCGAACGAATTGTAGCACAGGGCCGTCACCAGCTTTTTTCTAGGGGGGGGGGGGTGCTTTTTATGAGAAAGAAACACAAAAACACAAAAAGCAACGTATTAACTCAATTTCATGCAGTTATATAGCCCGCTCAAGAAGTCGCTGAGCGGGGGGTAGTGATGGGATTTTGGTGAGGTGTTTTTTTTTTTAACCCGCCCAGTCTCTGCAAATGCTCTCAGTGGGGGGTGGGGGGGGGGGTGGGGGTTATTGTGGGGGATATTGTGTCCCCCGTCCCCCCGGGATTTCCGCCCATGCCCTCAAGTATCCCTACCCCCCCCCCCCCCCCCCCTCCGGTTTTTTTTTTGTTTTTGTTTTTGTTTTTTTTTTGTTCTGAAGGGTGGTGCGTTCGCACCCTCCGCACCCTCCCTGGCGACGGCCCTGTAGCAGTTGTGCAATCGGGAAGCAACAGTTCTGCTCCTCCGCTACTAAACAGATCAGTTGTGCCGACAAAAATGAAGATAATTAAGATAAACATTTCCAATGTTCCGACAATCTGTAGTTGTGCTGACAACATTTCAGCTGTGCCCCACTATGTGATATATGTGAACAAATAAATGTGCTGCTAACTTCCACTGAGAATTCAGTCGTCACTTTGGGAAAAATTCTGGAGTCGATCAAACCGTTTGTTTATTTTAAGGAACCCCACTATTCGGCCCCTGGACATGCTGGACGAATCGAGTAGCTTTCCATAGTCTTTATGAGTGTTGATACAAAACCACGATTTTCTTTGTTATTATAAGATAAGAATGTAAGAAATAAATGAATAAAAATATAATGACACTACTTTTTAAATAAAAAAATGCAATAATTTATATGAGCAAAGGGTGAAAAAGTCAGTAACTTAATGAACTTCATGACGTTTGCATACATCTCAAACCAATACCATAAGCGCCCTCAACCGAAGATGAATTTCGATTAACGCTCCGTTCCAGACGAACCATGGACGAACAAACTCAAGAGCTGTTACCTCGGCAAGGTCGCATGGAGAAAACCCCTAGTACGGTTCAAACCAAACGCCATTTTACATGAAGCATTGAGTGTTTATGTGCTCTTGAGAGCACTTGGTCGTGGGTTCCATTTTCGGCAGGTTGTTTGGCTTCACCGGTCTGCACCCCCCCCCCCCCCCGACCCCCCAATAAGAACATGCTGGTACCAGTAATACAAACAATCGTTTGCCTTTCCCACCCCCTAGATGTCGACCATTACGTGTTTTCCTCGTCGGCTGTCCATAATTCAGCCTGGAGAACTGGGAGTCTAACGTTTGCTGAACCGTCGATATCGGATACGTACTGATTTCATCGGCAGCGCGCGCCGCTCCCGCTCTCGGGAAGAAAGTAGCTGAGAACATGGTATCGATTTTCCTCTCAATTATTCGTCAAGAATATGCAATGTTTCCTCCCATGTCACTCGTCCTAACCCCCGTAGAGGGTGTTCTGTTACTTGATTCGTTGGGATATGGAAAGTTGCAGCTGTGCATACTGCGATAAAATGCATAACTTCGGATGTCTTCGCTAGATCCGATAGGTTGAATTTCGATTAAATTGGTAGCGATCAGGACAGATCAGGACAGAATCAGTCTTCCTGCCACAGCTCGCTCTCTGTCTGTCTGTCTGTCTGTCTCTCTCTCTCTCTCCATCTCCATACCTTCCGATCGCTCTCTCTTTCGATATTTATTCTTCTTCCACTCTTTTTCGTTCTCCCCCTCATTACCGGCTCATCCTCATTCTCTCTCTTTTATATCTCTCCTCATCCCAACAACCAAATCTGAATTTTGACAATATTGCGAACTTTGCTCACCCAAGACGCGGTTATGCTTTATAAAGCTGTCCTTTAATGAATTCACCAATGATCTTCACCAATTTGATCCTCTCTAGCTGTCTGCTATTCTTGAAAGGTCTTTCCTTTTAAGATCGTCATCCGCCCATTTAATGCCCCTCGTATTTTAAATTTCAAAGAATGTGCATTTTATTTCATATATGTTGAGAAAAGATTGCGGTATCACATTCATGCTTTTATGCCAATTATCTTCATTGTTAAAGTATAACATGTAAAACAAGATTGATAGGTGAACTAGGGGCTTGACTATCCGATCCTGAAAGAGCAGGGGGGGGGGGGGGGTCTGTTCTGTATTTCCAAAAAGTGATCAGGCTCCCGCACACACGATCATGACGATTATGCCGTCGTAAGGGCCTATACGACTGTGACGTCAGCTTCTTGGGCTGCTATGATTCAGTCAATCACAGAGTCGTACGTGCCATTGATCAGAACAAGTCGTCTGCGGTGGTATTTAATGTCAGATAATCCTGAGGGGTATGACCCCCCCCCCCCTCCCCCCTACCCACCTCATTTTTTATGAAAGGATTATGGCCTTTCACAAAGATAAGATTTGAGCAAGCATCCTTCCCCTGCTCCGCCGAGCCACAGCGGCGGCTTTGCGGACATCTATCCCGTGAAACTACGAGGAGACGGACGCGGCAACGATGGGTGATGAACTCATTGAAAGCTCCACCATGACCCACTAAGAGCATCCAAACACCACTGTGGAGACAGAAGAGCTTTTAGATCATCAATATAGAGTCGAAGATCTGTTAACAATCGCTCTTTGTATTATTCATCACGGCCAAGTGACATTTAACAAAATACACTCATCGAACGAAGTCACTAATGGGCTCATACCTTACTCAACAGAGAGAAGCAATATACCCCTCTCTCTTTCTCCTCTGTATCTCTCTCTTGCCATCTTCTCTTTTTTTCTCTCTCTCTTTTTACTTGTCTCTCCTTCATTTTATTGTGTCTCCCTTTCGCTCCTCCCCCAATTCGTCTCACTCCCTCCCTCTCTCTCTCTCTCTCTCTCTCTCTCTCTCTCTCTCTCTCTCTCTCTCTCTCTATCTATTTATCTCTCTCTCCCTTTCTCTTTATTTCGCTTTCGGCCTCTCCGTCTTTCTCTATTCCCCGCTCACCCTCTCATGTCCTTTCTCTCTCTTCCTCTATTGCCCCTAATGTCTATCTGGGGGTTGATAAAGCGTTGAAATTGCTATATTTATACGAACAGTAAGCAAATGGAAGGGGAAGACCAACGGGCCGCACGGTTGTCTCATTAAGCATATGAAAATGTTTAGGGCAAACGGAGCATGCAATTCGTGCTGACAGAGCATGCAGGGTGTGCGTGTTTGAGAGCGGAATATAGGCCGGAGCGCGGCACGCATTACATCTCGTATTGTTCTTTCGGGGAACTTAAGTCAACTTTTATCATGTCCATTATGATTGCGTGGGGGGAGCTGGTCAAATAGTGTGGTTTTGTTTTACTACTGACATGCGATACATCATGAAACTCTGTTTCTGGCTAGGGAGAAGCGTGGTCGTGTGAAAGAGAATCCGGAGAGCCAGGCCGAGGTCGCCATATTGTCGCCTGTGCAGTGCCAAATCGACAACTTGTAATAAATCAACAGACGAGAAGAACGTAAAAACAAGCTCGCTTCCTGAAGTAAAAAGCAAATATATTTTACTCTCAAAGCTATAAATTCCCCCTTCCGTTTAATTAAGATTGAATAAAAGTAACTACAGCTTTGCGGAGATGGGACTTGTTTGACTTGAAATTGATTGAAATGGAATATTGATAACATCAAACACATCTATTGTGGCTAATAGTTAAGTTTAATTGTATTTTGCATGGTTATTTCCCCTCACTCCCCCTTTTCCTGATATTTCAATTGTAACTCAAGCTTATTTTAATCAAATAATTAATTAATTATCCATCAGAATTAAAATGACAACCCCCCAAACCTGGGTAATTCTAAGCATTCATGTAATGCTTACTTAGGTTAAGTAAAACCTCAAATGCAACATTAGACGTAAGTGCCTATTGTTTTTAACCAGACATGCAGAGAGGGAAAGTTAAGAGACGATATAAATTGCGGTGGGTATTCTGTAATGCTGAGCAGTAATCGTTCATAATGATTCTTTACGCGAGAGCAGATCATGATAACTCATATTCGTTGACAGGTGATGTCGAAAGCAACGCAATAAAATTGGAACGTGATCGTTATGATCCTCTCAATTGCGCATCTAAAAATGCTCCATTAGGGTCAAGAAACAATTTCCATGGTAATGGAGTTACGCAAACTGTTTAGAGCTACGTCAGCAAATGAAGAACTAGATCATTGTGCCTTAGCACAGATAAGGTCTTCTCCTAAGCATCGAAAAAAGCAGAATAAACAGTAAAGGAACAAAAAACGATCTAATCATACCATTAAGAGAGCAATTATCTTGAAAATATGTTTGTGTACGTGCGGGATGCGAAATTATGTTAATTCTGCATTCCAATAACACAAGCGTGTTTTTAATAATCTATTTTTCCACCTTCTTTCCATGTGTGTGTGTGTGTGTGTGTGTGTGTGTGTGTGTTTGATTAATTGTGTAGGTTGCATGATTTATTGTATGTATGTGAGTGCATGTTTTATGTGTCATTACATTTGTTCACGTTTGATCATTAATCACATTTCACGTTCTTTCAACTCAATCGTACGCCATGGACACCGGCATAGATAATGAAATGTAATTCGTTGTTTAAACGAGTGGGTTGAGACAAACAATAACCAAATATGCTGGTATCGGGGAGTTAGACGTCAATTGCCATCCTGCTTACTGTAAAATCAGGTCACGATGACGAGATGTCATCGAGATGTCAAGACCACAAAGATCGTGCAAGTGACATATCAAACTTTTTTTTTCTCTCGATTTAAAACGACATTCGTTAAAAACAACAAAATGAAGCGATACCAAGCCTCATGTGGTTTTCCCTTTTCAAGCTTTTAGTTCAGTTCAAATCACACTCCAAAATTAAAAATTGTTTTGAAAAAAGGGAATTATTCAAAATGTAATCGATATGATACACGGAAAAGGACATATACAAATAACACTTAGGATTATGGAAAACAAAATCCCGCGAAAAGTGTGCCTGGATAGACAGCCTTGAGGCAGAAGACATCTTTATTAAAATGCTTTTTAAGTACCAACTTTAACGTATACAAACAATCGCCTTTTAGATTCGTTTCTCTCTCACTTTTAATATCCCCACTTTCTATCTCAGACGACATCTAAATGATTAATATCGAAGATAACGACGTATCCAATGACATTCGCTTTGAACTAGAATCGGAAGGTAAAGTCATTCTCTCTGATTAAACCAGCGTTTCGGAGAAGCAGCGGAAATGAAACTGACCCTGAGAGAACAATGAGGCTCGGAAGAAAATGAAAGTTTATTAAAAAAACACTCATATTGCGATTCGATATGAACATCATCGGATTACACTTGATGATCGACAACCGTCACGAATGCCCTATTCCAACAAAGCTACTAATTTGAGATGGATAAGCATTGATGTTGATTATGTAAAACTTGTAAATGAGAATTTGTGGTGTACCACCGCATTGTATAGATTGTTTTTTTTTTCTCGCGTTATGGTAATTTCAGGAACGCAAATGAATCATGAATCAGAGTAGACATTTCAATGCAAAATTGTATTTTTTAAATATTTTTTGCACAATTATTGATTTATTAGTCGTATTACGCACATGCAAATATGCGGGTGCACTGCATGATACGGAAGATAACTAACATGGTCATTGAGCTTATTGAAGAACACTAGATTTTCACGCCTGGGTGTGTGTATGAATTATATTAATATTTACGAATGATATTTTTGAATTATTAAAGTGATAACCCCCCTCATCCATGTTAATACATGTGAAGCATGTAGCTCCTTATGGAACAACTAGCGTCGGCGTTTCATCATGTCATAGCTGAGATTACGCAAGTCGAAACTCATGCATTTGCAATATCTATTCAATACCCTTTTCAGTGTCTACTCAATTCAAGGCCTAGTTTTAAACGTTCTCACTTATTACATAATTTATTTAACTGTTGAATGAGTTCATTTTGTTCTTAGGACGTGGCTCTTTCTTAATAATTTCATAGGGAAATTGGTATGATAAATGGTACAAAGCGCATTTTAACATTTTTTATGCATCTTCCCATCTTCTTGAAATATCCCTAAAGCATACTCGAAACTTGTGATTAGAAAGAGGGGATATATCCGGTACGTCGAGAGAGTGAACATATCCACAATAACCGCTGGACACCATATCATGTTATCTCCCCATCTCTTCACACAGGGAATTCGAGAAATACTGCAGCAACCTAGATTCCATTCACGAGGGTCTACCGCCAATCAAGAATCAAGATGTTCAACAACTCACTTGATAGAAACAAGACGGTTCAAAAGGAAGGAATACAAATATCCTATATATTTCCTTTAAATGACACCGTCTACCGCCAAATCGTATTCATGATAGTTCAGGATTGTGGGCAATTTGAGACACACGTGGTCTCAGTAGGTACGTCATACGGAAGTGTCTACAAATCTCTGTGTTCCTTTATATTGATCATAAACATCATGACTGGTTAAAAAGGGGACACGTACGGATCGAAATGAGTCGCAAAATGCAATATCATAGACCAGTTAATATGGAAATGTGTTTCTCTGTGTCTAAAACCTGACCTGATTAACTGTTGGCGATGTTCGTCAGGATCTGATAGGGGTCCTTAAAGGTTTTTTTTTTTGTTAGTTCATGTGCGAATTTTGTTTTATAATGCAAAGTGGAACTTTATCAGAGAAAACTACTATCACGTGGCCTCTAAGAAAAGTAAAGTATTGCAGCCTTTATAGGGGTGGCATATAAAGTTAATACGTCTATAATACTCCCAAGCATTCGTTCATAAACTATGTGGCGGCATCAAAAAAGAAAACTTTCATTGATATATTAATCCATGCGTTTGAAGTTTATTAAGGGTATACTTTATCAAAACGACCGATTGCTTTCGGTGAAGATGAATTGAACATGTGCATCTGAGCATAATCGAACAAGTTCTAGTAAAGAAGTTTTGGAGCTCCTGACATCTGTAACACATGTCGCTGCCATCTAGGCGAGAACGCTAGATTTTGTTGAAACCCTCCTTTACGCAAATGAAGTTGGTGTATGGCCTATCACATAATGAGCATTATATCTGTAGGTTACTAAGGTAACCTGCCTAGCAGATACTTTGTGAACTATGTAGAGAAAATCCTGTCCAACTCTGACGTAACGTTTTTTGGTTGGTGTTCCTATTCTTGATTGAGTTGTCATGTTGTTTTTTTCTCAGATTGTGCTTAAGTTATCGGCATCTCCGGAGTTTTTTCTACCTCTTTTTATTGCTTGTAGCTAGCATTTGATCAATGTACCTGGGTACAAACAAATTCACTTTTTATTGCAGAATGAACACATTGTTATCGATGTTTACATTTAATTTTGGAAAAAGCAATAATAAATATGTGTTTACAACCAAGACAAGTATCTATGTCTATGTCCTGTATCAATACAAATACTCATATGGTTGTTTGTCTTTATTTCAGCTATACCGATGGTTGACATAACTGTTCTTCTTTCGAAGCCATGGAGAGAGAGAGAGAGAGAGAGAGAGAGAGAGAGAGAGAGAGAGAGAGAGAGTGAGAGAGGGGGTGGGGGTATATATACAGTCAGACATACACATTGCATATAAACACACTCCAACCAAAATGTAATTCATGATTTTGATTGTGACCCGACGGAATATTCAACAACACACATTATTCATCAATTTTGAAATACCTGGATGAAAGGCGTTACCGGTGCACTACGCACACACTCTGCAAGGGACACTGGTTCATCAAGTTTTAAAATTACCTACACTTATTTATTATTGACCGAGACCATGCCCTGATGATCGTGTTACAAGGGCCATAATGTATGGTTAACCTTTTTCTTTCTTCATAATCTCGTATCAAAACAAACGATAAAATATATCATCGGTCATGTATTCTATTTCAGATCCTGGTGACACTTAGTAAACCTTGACTCATTTGTTGACCTGAACTTTATTATACGTTCTATTTAAACAATTAATAAGACATTAATAAAACATTCGCAACGGACATGAAAAATGGGGTATCGCAAACTCTGACCTCCGTTGTTGTGGTCAGGTACAGACCCATGAAAATGTCATGACCCAGTGTGCTGTGATAGGAACTCATGGTTTACTGACCCCGAATTTTGACTGCTGTAGTTGACACACGAGATAATAATAAAAATAAAACAAAACTATAGCAAGACTACTATTCAAGTAATGTGATATAAAAATTATAATATCTGTCAAAACCGTGTTACCTTGAAGTGTCACATCGACGTGATTAAATGCTAATCAATGCGCACAAACATAACACTATTTCATATGAATTTGAATAGCATTTCCCATCGACAAATACAATTCGGATGTAAAACTGGGAGAGCAAAATATAGAAAAAAGAACCGTACTAGAAAAGCAAGCGAGGAAAACCTTCTGGATATGATATTACATTCTTAGGCTGTATTTCATGCACGAACACATACACGCATGTCGTCATTACAATTCCGCCACACGTTCACACGCATCCAAGAAAAGGCTCTTTAAACAAGTCTGAAAAGAATTCCACGAAGGGAAAGGAAAGCCAAGGCTAAAATGTGAATTCATTGGCTAATGGATAACCGAGATGTTGTAAAAAGAAACAATAATGTAAATTTTTAGAATCTCCTGAGACGTGACTACTATTAAATTGCTCCGATTAGGTTTTCTGTGCATAGTTATCAAAATGTAGATATTTTGTATAACGCGAAACAAATGTAATGCTCTGACATCGTATTGTATCACTTAAAGGGAAAGTGCACCCTGAAGTTAAGTCGGTTTTAATAAACGCAGAAACATGAAAGAAATATATTAATGAAAGTGTGACGAAAATCCGTCAAAGGATACGAAAGTTTTGATTTTATGACGTAACGTGCGAGGTTTCTCGAAAATTTGCATTTTTAGTTTCTCTAAAAAATAGGCATTCTTTTACATGTGCATTTCATACATTATTAGAAATACGTTTTTACACACAAACCTGTTTGAAAAATATCATTCCGTTGTCAAAAACAGAAAAAGAGCGATATATCGAATTATATTGTAGACAACATATGGGAGAGCACCTCGCACGTGACTTCACAAACTTAAATTTTCAAAAGATGATAAATTTCTTATCCTTTGACGGATTTTCGTCAAACCTTCTCTTATATGTTTCTTTCATTTTTCTGTTTTTATTTAAACCAACTTATCTTCAGGGTGCACTATGCCTTTGAATATGACACACAAAATACAATCATATAAGAACAAGAGGTAATTTTTCATAATGAGGCTGGATTTCCCTAAGCCTAATAATGTATAAAATGTATCTTAATCTACTAGTGATTTTCAAAGTAAAAAGAGACGCGTGATTGTTTGTGCACGCAATAATATACACACTATTCATTACATGAATAGTAGACAATTTTGAAGAACAGATGGGTAATTCTTCCACGTATTTTTGATACTTTCATATGAATTAGTTTCAATATTCCAGTTTTTCTGGAAGCTGTCCTCACTCCACATTTGTTTGAAGCAATATCTACTCTCATACTTAATCGGTGTGTTCACATATATAAATGGTGGCAACTAATAGTTCATCAATTGTTCTTGGTGGTAGCGTAAAGCCAGTGGTACCATGAAAAAGGTTAGCATTTACATATTCAGTTTCACATGATTAGGTACTAGGTTGTGAGGTAAGAAGGAGTCAGGGGAACCATGACGTACATGTGTAATAAGGGCGTAGATTGTTTTACCAGACAAAGTTGTTAAACGGACTGAGTTGTGTCCATGCTCCTCATATCCTAGTACCTATAGTAGCCTAAGTTATACCGGCAAATTTTGTATGAATATGTAGTTGTATTTAGAGGCAATAATTAATCGAGATGCCAAGCAAAGGCACAAATATCGCACTCCTCCACTTTCCGCAAGAGACGACGCTCCCTCGCCTCTCCGATAACTCTTGGAAAGCTATCTCTGTAGCCTATTCAAGCAAGATCGAGTTTGCTTGGCGACGAACTGGTTAATTATGCCTTTGATTTCACGTTAGAACGGGAGCCAAGCTGGATAACAAAGCAGTCAGCCGTAAAAGTATTTCATGATATCCACGCGTATGTGAATCTCAGTGATATTAGAAATAATGGGGTAGAACGAAGAGGAAAATCACTGATGTACATGTACTTAAGTACAATATCATTGGTTACTGGAGAGAAAAAAAAAACCGATTATATGTCATGGAAAGTTGGCAGAATCATTATATCTCGAAAAGGAAGACATTACGTGGAAATATGTGATAGTCAACGCTCCTAGCAATGTAATCGAATTCGCAATTAATGCATGTATTGACTGCAATCCTTCATTTTTAAACTTACTGTTTTGGGGTAAACCACTCAGCGATATACGTCCTCATGAACATGAACCTCACACCATATCTTTTCATTTCACGCATTGCTGTTGGACAGATACACTTACCACTTTTATGTCAACGTGAACTGGTACCTTAACATGTAATAGTAAGTTTGGAGGGCAAACGATCGCATGGAGTACAATCCCTCTAATATAACGGTTACAAACGTGCGCTCTAATTAGCTGATCTTTGTTTGGGATTATTAAAAACAAACGTAACTTGAGCTGATTGTCTCGTTTGAACGCAGCATAGCGTGCGCCCACGGAAGAAGGCTACATAGATACGAAATGCTAGTTAATGTGGGAGTGACATGGTGTTGTGGACCGTTGTTTTGACTCTAGCTCAGGAGTGTAAGGGCCTTTTTGTTTTTCACAAAAACATTTTAATCCACACAGCTGCTCCGTACCTATGAGAGAAATGGGAACCTGATCGGATCCTTTGATTCAATGATTGGGGTAACAATGCAGGACCCTCATGAAAAGCAGTGTTGTTACTGATGATAAATGGTAAATTATGGTAAATGACATAATATTACTATTTTCATTATCATTATAATTTAGGAGAAGCTGAATAACAGGGCCCCGTTGCAAAAACCTTACTATTAATAGTAACTCTGCCATCAATTGTAGCCACCGTAGTAATATATCTCGACAGCCAATCACACTTAAGGTTTCTATAGAAGTTGCCGTTGGTAGGTATATGAAACAAATCGACGAAGAGAACAAAAACCGGGTAAAAGGAATCTTGGCAAAATGTGTATTGAACAAAAAATCAGAAATATTAAAGAAAATGGTAAATGGACTAAGCAAGGCTGTACTTCTGGCTTCTTTTATCATCTTCGACAGTAGACACGAACATGTTCTCATCTGATGCCCCACATATGTCAATCTGACATTGAAGAAATATATATATTTATGTAAAACATAACATGTCATTTGATTTACTCAATTTGGGGGTACATGTATAATAAACTGACAAAAATCATCGGATGACTTTAAAGCCCATTTATTCATTCAGTCTTTTATACTGGGTTGCCCATAAGTAGGCTTATATAATTCATAATAACATAACAATATGCAGCATGATTATACAGCCCTATTTATTCGATGAAGTAAATGGTAATTGCGTTCGCTCTTGTTTAATGTATACAATATAAATTATATGTAACATAGTCATAAAAGTCTTGATGATGAAGAGTAGTTAAATAAACGATGAGTGAAGTTTATGACTATTCTGAAAACAATAATCATATTCAAAAGGTTTTGTGGTAACATGCTGTATTAATATTGTTGTTGTGTTTCCAATGTGTGATAGATACAGTAGACGTCAAACATCATCCCTTTGAGAGACAATGAATGGGGTTTGATTGATTGATTCATCCATTCATTAATTCGTTTTATTTCAGATTCAGTAAAATAACATATAAACATGTTTACAAAGTACGTAGAAATATAAACAGACATTAAAATATGTAAACAATGTTAAGTAGACTATACAAGTGGTTGGAAAGTGAAATATGGTGTATCAGTAAAATCATATTTGGCTTGAGAAGTTGATATTGACTGATTGGTTGATTGATTGATTGATTGATTGATTGATTGCTCCAGTACAACGGATGAAAAAGAACCCCCAAAAATGTTTGTATTTATATTTGAAGGAGTTTCCAAATTGAATATTGCGTAACACGGGTGGTAATGCATTCCATATAGGACCAACGAACAGAATAGATTTGAAAAGAGGGTGAGATGAGACCTTCGATTTCTGGAATAACTGATTTTGCCTAGTGTTATAATTGCCGAGATGGATATTCAAAGAAAGCATATTTTTCAAGTATTCCTGTAATGCACCTAAAAAGTAATTGCATGATGAAACCCATTTTTAGTATGTTGATATAAGAAAATATCAAGCGTTTTGAATTCATAGAATAACGGTCGTGATGGAGCCAAATAGTCTGCACTTGAACAAATGCGTAATGCCTTTTTTTTTTGTAGACGATGTAGTTTAATCAGCTTAGAAGGGTAAGGATTAGCCCAAACAATAATACAACACATGATATGTGGTAGAATACAGGCATTATACATACAAAATAAGATTCGTAACAGAATAAAATGTTTCATGTGACAAAGTAAACCAATGATACGAGGATTTTTCGAAGAAATGCAATCGATGTGAGGATCCCACGATAGACGTTCATCCAGTACAACTCCTAGGTATGTAATCACTGTAATTCGTTTTGGTAGCGCGGCGCTCCGCTTCGTATAAATCACGTGACCCATAATTAAGTTCCTAGCTGCATGATGGGTAGTGTGGTAGTCGAATGCCATTGAAATTGGCGCCTCACCGCATACAAATCATGAAACAAACTATGTGTACTCTCATAAATAATGACAATAATGGCTCTCGCGCCTCACCGCGTCCCGGTCACATGAAATATTTACTGTGCTAATATACACATTCTCATAATTGATGATATATTGCATGGTGCCGCAATATATTAATATTATGTGTGACACGTAATATTCTACATCGGTGCCGACAAACCAGAGCCAAGATCACGTGATAATCGCCAGGTGTACATTTATACACATAATCTCATAATCTGCCCCATGGACCCGATTACGTGACAAAATTTACACCGTTATACACACACCCCCATCGTCTGCTCCCTATCGCAATAAAATATAATATGATATAATACGAATTCATACAATCCATAGTTCACAGCGCCTTACGAAGGAGAGTAAACATGAAGTTACATAAAAACAAGTGGAAGTCATACATGAAACAGATCCGTTGGCTAGCTCTATCCTGTGTGAGTCGGAGCGGACTCGGGGACCCGGAGACTGAATAAAACTTTCAAAGCCAAGAGCTCTCCCGTCTGAGAAGTGTTATTAACTGGCAAATCGATAATGATGTAAAGCATTGGTATTGCACCAATACTCTAGTTATACTATTCCGGGCGCAGAGGAATTGTAGATACATATCAATATCAAACAGACTTACAAAATTTAAAAACGTCCTGCGGTTGGATTTTAATGAGTCCAAGGAACCATCAGTGCGACATCGTTTCAAACATTACTCTCTCGAAGGACGTTGACCATTCATTTTGAATGGAAAACAAATCCAAGCAAAGCCCCCCCCCCCCCCCCCCCGGGCAAGAAGACGGATAAGAAATTAATAGCGATGGCGTCCCGTCATCACGTTCGGTTCCCACGTGACTCGCCAGACTGCAACGTTGCTTCCAGGAGGTTGAGCTTGCCTAATCCATTCTATCATAAGTACATACGAGTAGAGTAACAAAGCTATTCTTCTCCTTATATCACGAATTGCCTGTTAGACATGTATAATCTAAACGTCGTACTTTATAGGGGTAGGATACTCTCGGTAAGTGCCACTGGAGCCGGGGAAACAGTAAAGATAAACGCGTCTGTTTCAGCCATGCAGACTTGCCTATAGTGTTAGGATTTTTTTGAAGCCAGGAGAGTAAGCGACTGTCATGTCCAATCATTTACGTCTGAAAGGAACATGCAATGTCATTCCCGAAGAACATTGAATGGCAAGAGCGAAACGTAAACTCATCACAGGCATTGAGAACACCGTTCGATTCAAGCATAGAGCTAAAGTTAGCTCCATGATTCATGCTCCTTGGACATATGATGGACACCAGTCATCATCTTTTGTCCGAGTAATGTCTACCAACGATACATCATACTAGGAGGGTAGTGATACTTGCATCCGACAATGGAGCTCTGAGATCTAAACTGACATACGGTGTCTCTCTCACAATCCTTACGGCCACTTGGAAGTGTGCTAACACGAACTCTTTAAATAGAATGTTGATTGATCTAGCAAAAGTGGTTATGGAAGCGCAAGTCGTTAGTTGGGTGACGAGATGACTTGAAGACGATGTGGGTTTTTTTTCCAGCGTGGACTGTACACGTATAGGATGCAGGAGTCAGGGAGCAATACTTAACAAAATATGACCACCTAGAATGAAACAATTCCCATCGTGTTGGCATAAATGTGCACGCAATAAACCTTACTGTACGTTTCCCTCTTCATCATTAGATAGAATATAGCACTACTAAAGCAGCAGAACTATTAAAGAGCGCAGATTTTTGTCTAGAGAGAGAGAGAGGGGGGGCCGATGAATTATAATAATTTGACATTGCTTAGAATGGGTATAAATATATTTGCAACCAAGCAGAACATTGGTACCCTGTATGAATAAATCATAACTTTGTGATCTAGAAATCTATTAAGTACATGTATACGTCAATTATAAGAGAGAAAGAGAGCTAAAAAAAGATAGAGAGAGAGAGACAGAGAGAGAGAGAGAGAGAAGGGTGGGGATGGGGTGGAGAGCGGAAGTGATACAATGAAACATTTTTGTGTGCTCACGTACAATCTACATAATATCAGATTAATTGAAGGTTAGAACACTTTTTCGGTCCATGCCTGCATAGGGAATACACCTTGAATATTCCAGGTACCGCAGTAAGATCAACACTTCCTGTATGGCACCTTTTGGGGTCTGGATCACATGACAAATGGATGCCTCCTTAATACTTCAGTCTCAAAATGTGGCAATGTCGTCACTTTAATGGGTCGAGGGCTAATCGTGTTCTATCGCAATATTGGCAAACCATTTTTGTTCGATGTGACTAATGACTTCTGCATCGCATCATTATGTCTAATAAATGTAATCATGTTCCATAATAAACATACTGTACATAGGAGTATGTTGTGCTGAGAGGCGTGCGTCTAATAAGTGTCATGCATTCTGTTCAACATATGTAGATTTTACCCCCCCCCCTCCCAACCACACGGAAATATACACAGAAACAACGAAAACATGAATTTTACGTAATACATTGATATGCTTCAGACATTTCTACATGAATATTTGGCATTTGATTTTTATTTCCTATGAAAATAAAACTGATAGTTTTTACCCCTCCAGATATGATCACACCAACTGATGATGTTTCATAAAAGATAAACATCTTTGGCTAAAGTTCTTCTGGGGGAGGAAGGGGATGTTTTCAATCACCCCGAATAGCGTTGATAGATACATGACAAAACGAAACAGCGTTTCACTCAATAATTCGTTCAATGAATGAAACGACATCCTTTCTGCGTCTACTCCACGCCAATCCATTATGAACAGCTTTTCACCACTGATATGGTATCGTATGTGGGGTAAGCAGATTCTTGTTCCTCCCTTCAGCTTGGAATGATTTCATGAGATGCAAAGAGAGAAAGATGTATTCGCCAATGGGAGGAGAACTGCTATGAAATAAATCGTTTTGCATTTTGCTAATGCTCTGCGCAGATCACTTCCTTCAATAAAGAAGAAAAATGTAAAGACGAGGCACAGCACTTTTTTCGCGACCGCCTTTAGCTGACTGATGTTGATTTTTAGTTTCCTTTTCTCGCGCTATACCGTAGAAATTAGAAAACCTTCTCATGAAACACGACGGTAAAGTATTCCTCTTTCCTTTAGTAGGATGAAAGGAGCTGCTCAGAAAAGATTGAATAACTTTTTCGAAGCATTACGGGACTCATTTCAATGGATAAGTAGCATCATCGATATAATGTGACTGTCGCTCTTCCCATATCAGTAGAAAAAAAAAACAATAGGTTAAATACTTGATATTGAAATATCGGTCAATCCATCATATGTAATCCATCTGCCAAACAACAAATGGAAATATGACGTGACAGGAAAATATTCCGTGCCGTAGGCAGAATGCTTTCAGAATTTCAAATCAGATGTCAATAGAAGAAATAGATGGTAAAATGTCAAGTTCCATAAGTGAACTATTTATGGAAGCTTTTTACGTTTCATTGAAAACCATTAATGGAATGCGATGGAGAATGAGAACGAAGTATGTATACAATATAAACTATGAATGTGAATACCATGTACATAAAAACAAATATTTGCAGCGATTGTGATTGACGTCGGCAAATAAAGATACATATGAGCAAAGAATAATTTCCTGAAATTTCCAAGGATGTATAGTTGACAGAAACTTCAGATAAAAAATCATCCTTCCTTACGATTCCTATGCTATTGAATAAATTCATTATTATGCAATGGAAATGAAAGACCAGAAGCTGATATCAGCAACCAAACCCATTGGATATATATTTACGCCACGTAAGATGCTTGAAGGGAAATACATGCTCTTATAAGGTAGAAACATGGTAACATACCAAAATTGTGTAAAACACTACAGTTTATATTTTGGAAGAAAATTATAAACGCACTTCCTTCAGCAAATGGAAAATGGCTTCAAATTACTTTACATTTACCTTTTCATTTCATGTCGATAATTTGTCAGGTCGTTTACAATTATCACAGACTCTTGCAATTATTTTACACGCCATAATCCAAGCGACGCAATGAGATCATTGTTGCTATCATTAACATTCTTTGTCAGCTCGGTGAGTAATTATGTAGAAATTTGTCTTCAAACAAAGGTTTTTGTTTGTTTGTGTATTAGTTGGAGTTTGCGAGCAAACGAGGTACAATGGCTTTTATCTTTAATCTCCTCAACCCAGGTCGCTCCGGACAAGCCCAGTATGAGGGTCATAAATCCAAGCTGCGCGATCCGATAATTCGACCTGACTAGTTAAAATGGAGATATCACGCACATCTACATAGTCCCCCGAGCAGGATGCGAAGATTAATATAAAAAAATATAAAGAAATATAAATTTAATGGCCTGTAGGTAATGGACCATATTTTACACGACCCGAAAAATATATATGAAATCTTAAAGTCACAATATATCCATTAAGAGTTCATCTTTACTCCCTAAATTCCAAGGATCGTTATTACACAGTATTTTCTTCTACATACCTTGCTTTTTACACAACTTAAAATGGTGGGAATGCGGAAAGGATTTTATTCTTTATTAAGATGGAAAGAGGTCCCACGAAAGAAAAGCAAGTGCCGCTCATGGAATGATAAAGGTGACATTCTCGTTGGCATTTTTTTTGTTTGGGGGGGGGGGGGGGGGCGACATAGGCACCCCCAATTACAACCACAAAGGTATGTGCACTCGGTTCATGTATTTTCGTAACTAAAATAAGATTGAAAAATCACAAAAAATAGTGTACATACAATGTGAATAAAAATATTTGCAAAGGTCACGTGACATCAATATCTATTTTGACATGTGTTGATGCGTATTAGCGCAATCACCAAAAGTACAAATGTAAATGCGTATCATATATTTTGAAATACTTTTTTCCTGCAGATCATAATTCTTTATAGGACATCATCAGATAAAAGCAACCCGACCAGTTACCCACAGTATCGTGTAATTATGCTCGTAATAGCATCATATATTTTGTAAGCAATACTCGTGTCTTTTCTGACAATGAAAGCGAATTACAGTGTATGCAAATTTGAAAGTATATCACAAAAGAGCCAAGATGAATGCATTATTTCGAAATTAAATCTATATTTGCGTTTTCTTCTTATTACCTCTGCTTGTATCTTAAAAGTAGGTTGAGTACGAATCCTTACATCCTCTCACGAAAATGAAGTTGTGGCTTTGAATTAAGATTTATCATCGGAACCAGCTTAATGTCACGAAAGTTAGATTGATAACATAATGCCAAATGGGTTAGTGCCAAAGGCATAAATCATTCAAACTGGGTCGCTCGTCATATATATAATACACCATTAACTGTTTTAATTAACTCTACAAAAACTTTTTGTGTTATTCTTTATTCTGATAGTATATATTAACGATGTTAATACAGGAGGTTATGTCTCCATGGTAATTATATGTTACAGTTTGCTGCATGAAAGGATGTACTACACCCACTAATGGTTACCCTGCTCAATTCCACCAGAGTCAGGGCATCTGTTATTTTAAATTCCAAGAAATATACCACTGCGAAGTACTTGTACATTACCAAAGAATTTAATGATGTGTATTTGTCGAACACTTTCATGTGAACATTATTGAAAGGATAATGTTGCGATTGAATGCAAGAGAGAAGAGTTTTGTTGGCCAATGTTTATCTTGTGTGATTTAAAAGTTATATTCTACACATCATCTTATTGTACTTGCATTCATGCATGGTTGTTGTTCTTGCTATTTTGTGGTAATGTTTATTGAATCTTAAATATTACTTGCTGCAGCGGCACATTCGTCACAACAATTATATTTAGATGTTATCCTGCCATTGAATGAATATGATGTCATCAGTATAATAGGCATACTACTAATTTACTAACACGAAGGACGCCTGACAAGCCCAGCTTCACAGAGATTCCCTTTCCCCCTTCGACTTTTAAATGTTAACATTTAAAATAATTAAATTATTCATGTTGTTTATTGTTTTTCTGTATAGGTCCTGTAAGTCGATTGGTATGGAGAGAGAGAGATATATATATAAACATCCACGCTTCAATACAAGGTGTGAGATAGATAGATAGATAGAGAGAGAGAGAGAGAGAGAGAGAGAGAGAGAGAGAGAAGATAGATACAAATCGCGCACAACACATATATCATGTCCTATCATCCTAATACATAAACAGCCACGCTTCAATACAGTGTATTACAGAGAGAGAGAGAGAGAGAGAGAGAGATCACACGGCGCATACTATATAACACTCAACATGTCCTGTCATCTTTACAGAAATAATCTGTGAGCTACTCATGCGTTGCAATGAATAATTGATTATCATTTATTTTGAAAGATATGCGGGTAAGTTTGCACATATCAACATGTAAATGTACTTGTTTATTACCCAACATCGCTAGTAAGCGTATCATTTTCATGGCGATTGTTCTGCCTACTCCAATGTGTTATAAATCATTTAAAAAAACTGTTTCAAAATTGCCCATAGGCAAATGTTCTATTGATGTCATTTGATCGCTACCAATCTCATTACTTAATAATAGTATTCAAAAAGATGTTAAAGATAAATACAACATGATCCATGGAAGATGAGACGAGGTACCGTGGATTCCATCAATGATTTCCAATGAATCATACACGGTTGACTCCAGAGCTAACTGCCGACATCTGATAATATAACGAAGGGATCGAGCAGTATCCGCTGATTCATTTGCAAGGGACAAATTAACTATTGCTCAAAATGCTTATCCAACCTTTGTTACATCAACCTGCATTATTATTGAGTTTCAATTATTAGTAAATGTAACCACACGGGTTCGTTTTAACTATTCTGATATCCATCATGTCCACAAGTTATATATACTGTAAAAAGAGAAAAGGCAAGTTTCCCATGTAATAGAGATGTGTGTGTTTGAGCGGGGTGGAGTGGGGGGAGGGGGGGGGGGGTCTAGGCAAAAGGAGGTAACCTTCGTTAAGAAAATACCACTACTAGACAAAATAGCTGAAGTACACGAGTATCATGAATTATGTAACTGCATCTCCCTAGAGCAGGTCATCTTTAAGCTACTCCAATGAAAAGATGATCCTATAATACACACATTTTGGCAGTAAGAAATTCATGATTGAGATTTCTCAAGACTAGGCATTTCTTTGAAGTCTGCCCGCGCCACTCCTCTAGACTTGCATCAATAATACACATACACTCCACAGTGAAGCACTTAGATGGGTCTGGAAGGGGTAACAAAGGGTTGTGTCTTTGAATGCAACGAACATTCCTGAACCTTTTAATTATCTTGAGAAGGCTATTTGAAGAGTAAGGGTAGGCTCACACACACAATCGGTAGATGAATCATATCTGGGCAATTTTTGGAGAAGGGCCCGTTGAATGCTTTCGATCGGTTGAATTTTCGTTTACACCTCAACTGCAGAGGAGGTTCAAATTGTTGGAGGGCATTCTACTAACTGAAGGATGGATAATGATAGTCATCTCGGTCTCATTGTATTAATATCATGCGTCATTCTAGCTCATCTTCTGTTATAAACCACGTCCGGGGTTGGAACATTGAAAAATGCTTTCCCCGAGTACGGTTCAGAGATACGCTGCCGAGAACGCTACAGAACCACTTCATTTTACACCTATGATAATATAATGCTAGAGTGCACTAACACGATATATCTGGTTTGGAGCATTCATGGAAATCCACATTGTGTGTCAGCCGCCCTCTGCTCTCTTAACATCTGAGCAACCGATTGGATATCTCACGTGGTTCATGAACACGTGGATGCCTAAAAGTGGACAAATTAAAACGAAATGAAAGTTACCGGTATGAGGGAGAGTTCTATTTGTGGTTCACCTATTCAGATCACGTAACACGAAATCAATCAGGTGTGTAGAGCTATTAAAAGACAATCCTGAAAACATGGTGAAATATGATATCGTTTTGGTCAACAAGGTAACATTATATGTACGTGCGAACCAAGGCTGACCAGGCACGCAGAAGAAAAAATGAGATTATGTTGCCTTATGTTTTCATAGGGATTCATGTCTTTGCCATTAGTAGCAATGCTAATGATGATGAATAAAAAGAGATATGAATGTCACATTAAATATTACGTTGTGTATTCAACTCGATGTATTTTATATCTAGGTAGAGTGACAGTGACGGGTTTTGTCAGAGGTAGCCTTCTTTCTTTCTGTACCTTTTTCCTATGTCTCACCCCTTCTCTCGCTCTCTCTCTCTCTCTCTCTCTCTCTCTCTCTCTCTATTTGTCTATCTCTCTATCTGCATCTCTATATTCACACCCATTCTCCACCCCACCCCCTCTCTCTATTTGTCTATCTAGCTGTATTTACAATCATATATCTCTATACGCTTTCACTTTGTCTCTATTTATATTTCATTATCTACATATCTATCTTTCTATCTATCTACTTATCTATCTATTTATCTATCTATCTATCTTTCTTTCTTTCTTTCTTTCTTTTTGTATATCTATTTACATCTCTCTACGTATCAGCGCCCTCCCCTCTCTCTCTCTTTCTCTCTCTCTCTCTCTATCCCACACTTGTCAGTTGCAATTTTGCAGTTATTGCTTTAAAAACGGTTTTTGTATCGACGATGGTGCATTATGGTTTGACAACTTTTTTGTACAGGCACCACTCGAAGCTGCCAATTTTTTTAAATAAAAGTTGTATGGCTGGTCACATTAGAGGATGTCAATGGAATGGACTTTATTATTAATTAACTTCGATTTGTCACCCTTGACAGGTATCCGCAGATTTTGAGGCTCTATCAAAAACTAATTTCAAGCTTATAAGCTTTCATCGCGTCATCGGTCGACACGAACAGCTTTTTGCAGCCGTTATTGTGTCCGGTAATGGTATAGTGCAGAGTATTATTGAACATGTTAGGCTAATACACTGGCAGCTTTCTGCCCATTGACTGCATCAGCCGTTATGTATACTACTTGCTGAATTTTGACTTGTGTTATATGTGTATGGCATGCCTTGAATGATCGTAATTCTGTACGGATACCAATAGGTCATTTAAGAATAGGTCAGTCAGACAGTGAATAATTGAACCGAAAACATATTTAATATTCATAAACTTCACACTTAAGGTAAGCCCCATCATAGGCTTTCTTATACACTGAAATATTGATATCATTAATGCCCGTTAGCCTCAGACAAAGCAGTGGAATTATTGCATGTTTTTATTCAATTCCTTTTTGAAGATGTGAGAAACTTTGTAAATGCGCTTGAAAACAGTTTTATAGCTAACAATGTCACAATACTGTTACTGAATAACTGTACTGTATGTCGACTGGTGTGTGGACCTTACGAAGGATACCTTCCAACTTTGCCATACAAAATTTACTTATTTTATTGTTATTGAACGTCAGCATAATCACCAGATTGAAAGCATTAGAGATTATTTTAAAATCCCAATTCTGAATGTCATATTTCCCATGCGTATTGGTGATTGAGCCTGATATCAGTAATGTATGCCATCACGCGTTGAATGATGCATGACACAAATAATGATGATAGTATACAAATGATGCACAGGTTTGAGTGGGTCAGTAGGAATTGTGTACACAAGGTAGCTCTGAATTGCCTGAACCCACGAGGCGAAGCCGAGTGGGTTTCGGGCAAAATTCAGAGCTACCGCGTGTACACAATCCTACTGACCCACGAAATAAACCTGTGCATCATCTGTTTTATAGAATGGGCCCCAAAATCTAATAAAAAACGGAAAAATCTCTGTCAACCTCATTTACCGGATGCATGGTTATTGACCAATCAGATTGCAGAGATCCATCTTCAACATCAATGATCATCAATGATTGGAATCATCAAAATCTGCCAAATTATTGACTTTTCACATAGAGAAGTGTCCAAATAACACAGCTAAAATATGAGATGATTTTCTCCATAGACCATGTCAGGTGGAGAAATAGAGTCTGCATGTATAGAACTACCAAGTTCATCACGCTTTAATTTGATAACAATCATTTAAACGACGTAGTCATATCAGAAAAGACAGATTTACTGCGAATGTCCAGGGTGGCATTGAGTGCACAAATGAACGTATTCGCAATGCACGTTAGTGGGCAAATCACCGCAGCAACGTCTCACACAGTGCTGCGACAGCGTAGAATTCAGTCATGAGTTTGTCCTCTTCTCCGTTCGAAATATCTTCCAAATTTACGTGTTTCACCTCTGCAAAGCGTTTATATGTAGAAAATTAGTATTAGATTCTTCGAGTTAAATTTGTACTCACTGAAAGCATCTGAATCGTCCAAAATTTGTTTCAATTCTTCATGTCACTTTATCGGAGGTTCTCGTGATTCGTGGGTGCCGCCATTAGCGTAAGCAATATTGGTATCGATCATGTTAATTCTCGGTATCGCGATATCGTGTTGATATCGTGTTGATATCGCGTGCTGCCAGTAAAAAAAAATTACACGGCAATTACGGGTAATTAACCAATCAGATTGCAGAGATTCTGACACCCATTCTATAATTCATAATGTGATATAAAATGTGGCTGCATATAAAGAGATTATTTTAGCTCGCCAATTTCAGTCAAGTTTCTTGCTCCGCGGTGGGTTGTCTGCGCTGTGGGTATGCTTGTTGAAGAAGGCCGAACAGACAAAAGCTCTGAATAAACTTTGAAGGTCCAGCTACGTCCCAGCTCCTAGACTCTCTTTCTTCAACTCTGCAGCAACCGCTTGTCATGTCGAAGTTGAGAACTCTCGCACTTTTATATATATATATATATATATATATATATATATAATATATATATATATTTGTATACATAAATACATGTACACCCACAAACACTAGCATAGAGACAATCTACATGCACGTCTGCACGCACTCGCACACACACACACACACACACACACACAAACACACACACACATATATATATATATTTATATACAATATATATAATATCATACATGTAATATAATTTACAGACGTATATAATATAATAAATATAACACATCCACACACACTAATATAAAGACAATCTACATGCACGCCTGCACGCATAAGTCATGTAAGTGGATAGGAATGATGATCAGTACCGACAAATCTGACAACACGCGATGAATATCCAATTCCGATGTGTATACATGGGACATACAAGTATGAATACTAAAATGTGCCGTTGTGTCTGATTTAAGTCCTCCTTTTGAATCATAGTAGTTGAGAGAGGGATATGGGAGAAAACATTAATGAAGGTTTAGGTGGACTTAGGAAGGGGAAAAATGGGTGAAAGTGAGAGGAGAACTGTACTTATTAATTGATCATAACCGGCATAGATTCACCGTGTCTTACCTTTTTCATCATTTTCTTTTCTCCAGAAAGACGTGAATCAGACCCAACTACCAACATGTGCTATATCTGACTCAGTATAATTTTTTTGTTTTTAACCATCTCTGAGGACTTGTTAATATTATCGTGAATGAATCTTACATATTCCTGTATTGCTGTAATCTGATTGTCAGTCTAGGTAATTATGTTGTTGAGTATACTGGTAAACTCTTGTTGGTGATGATAATGATGGTGACATGTCAATCAGTCAATAAATTCTTCCAACACGTTCAAGCAAACCCCCAGACAAACTACAGTATTCAATGGAGCGCACCTCTTTATATTTAATATTGTATCTACATGTCTACATGACGTACTAACTCACAGTGCAGTGTGATGTACCAACACGTTGACCAGAAAATAAATGATATGAAAAATATATATTTTTATTGATTTCCCTTTTATTGGATCCATTTTGCTAGATATTTGTCCTGTTTAATAATTTGTATTTACATAATCACTGTAACAAAATTTCATAGTGCTTATATTCAAAGCATAAGGCACTAGTATGTACATGCATCGAATGGCCTGGCGTTTGTCGTTTAAAGATGGTGTATCCCTTTTGCAGATAAAAATCCAAAATATCTAAAACATCTCATGTGCCACATATCAAACATATAGCTCCAGTTTGTTAAATGTTGAAAGTGACGTACAGCCTAAGAAACACACTACTTAGTATTTTACTCTCATGCCCAACTCTTGTTTCAAATGTACCATGAGATGAGTTATTTATTTGATCTCCAACATTTATATCTTAATAATTTATCGCAAAATTCACACCAGATGTCGCTAACATGGCTAATGACATAATTAAACTCACTGAGCTGTTTCAATTTTGATGGTTAAATTTCACATGTTTTACACCAATCGGCCATAAATCACATGAAGTTCTGAAATAGTACTTTTTTAAATAACCGTGGTAAATGCGTTATATATTTTACACCTGTAAAAGGGATACGCTATACTTTTAATCTTACAACACTGTACACTGGGCCTTGTAAAAGCTACACAATAGTATTTCCTAAATGAAACTAGCAATTGTTGTGTACTACACACCACATCTTTACAATCCGAACGACGATTAACGGTTGTATATAGATAACTTATTTAAGCAGCACGTTATCATGATCCCTTCATGATTAAATCATATTGCATATCGTAACAATTGACACGTCGAGCAACCAAATCGTATGTAAATTCATGTCCATGAACGCAATTGTTGTCTATTACACACCACATCTTTACAATCCGAACGACGGTTAACGGTTGTATATAGGTATCTTATTTAAGCAGCACGTTATTATGATCCCTTCATGATTAAATCATATTGCATATCGTAACAATTGACACGTCGAGCAACCAAATCGTATCCAAATTCATGTCCATGAACACAATTCTCTTAAATGTCACAAAGATTATAATTACACATCACATTCTCTGAAAAAAACTTCTTCCTAATAGGGCAAGAATTCCAGTAATTACAGACATGCTATACAGCAACCACTTTATCTATGATTCTACCCAATATCAGCAACTAATCACCTGTAGCCGGTTCCGCCATAGAAGTCAATGGAAAGTGACCACTCTGTACAACCAGAATGTTAACGTAAGTCCTTTTATTTTGGGGTGTTTTAGTGTTATCTTTATTTCGTGAAATGGACGATTTTGAATAATCTATCGCTTGCATTACTTTACTATATGATGAAATTTTACCTTCATGTGCTTTATTTTACAGTGAAATACTCCATTGTGGCTAAGCGTTACTAAGTGGGTGAATATACATATTTTGATTAAGCCAAACTTAATTCAGGACCTGGAACCTACATGCAATTTCGAGGCTTCTTGTAAACAACAAAATCCCCCTTTTAAATCCTAAGCCATAGTTAAGTGCTCTGCATATACTAAGAACATAGTTCATAGTTTTTACATACATTACAACAGTTCTTCACTTCGATGAAAATGTGAAGGATTACTCAAAACATAATTGTAGCGTAAATTTGATTTCGACTGTCCGCACAATGAGTATAGTAGGCTATACGATCGATACGATCATTAATGTCCTAAATAAAAATTGTAAACATACAATTTATTGCACATTTATATGGCACAAAATATATTGGGAGATGGTGCACAAAATGTTATGTATTGGCTTGCGACGTGCCCAACTATGTGAACAATTAAAGTGTTCAACTCATGAATGGTCAAATTGGAATATTGAAGCAATCAAATGAAGCTACACATACCTTTGTTTAAAATCATTAATAACGATATTCCCTTCAGTAACGTTTCTGCTAAGCTCTTTTTATTCACATGTCAATGTATGTTGTCAATGGAGTATAAAGTATGTGCGCTACTAGACATTTTTTTTTTCAGAATAAGAGTATAATTATGATATATTCATTAATTACTGAATGATGTGATGTCTATATAAAACATATTATTTAAACAGCGAATCATGGCGTTCGATACGATTAACATGCGTCATCAATTTTATCATGGAGTTGTACACACATGGGATCGTTGTCAAATCACCAAAATAAAACAAATTGACTCTGCTTCATAATTTAAATCTTATGTGAATTTTATATGATACAGATAAAAAGATTTTATATAAATATTGCACCATTTTCCATGATTGTCACGCCCTTTGTTTGTGCAATCATTTACATGTCAACGCCTATCGTTAACTCAAAAGGTCTACGTTCTATGAAGAACACGATGAGAACTTCTTAGCGTTTTTTCTTAAAATATCAGATCGATACATGGAAAACTTTCTCACACACTTGTGCGTTAGGCACCTTACTGTAGCGACATATAAGAGCACGCTGTATGTAATAGATACAGATTGATTTCATCTCTTCAGTCAAAAGAGGAATATAGAGGGTTCCCACGAGCAGCCATATTGGAAGGCAAACAATAAAAACCTGTGCATCAGACCATGAAAAGTCATAGTTTTCATGGTCTGATCCACAGGTGTTTGTAGTTTTGTCCTCCAATATGGCTGCTTGTGGGAACCCTCTATAGCACAACATTGACGATATATCAGGCATACCTCGGCAATGTACAATCCCAAGGCTTCGCACTGGTATTAATCATGCAGCTGTTATTCAGAAGGAATTCAGTGAACCTATATACATTAAAGCTCCTTACATGATTTGGTTGGGAATAAGCGCATTGATGCTTTGCACTGCATGTGCGGCAGGGTGTTCGCAGGAGCAGTACTTCAATGAACAAAACAGTGCACCCACGTCACCCACGTCAGAGTTAGGATTAGTGAAATCAACCGTATACCAGCAAGGCACAAGCTCACAGCCCTATCTGCGATTGCCAAACTTCACGTGTAAAGTTTTCGCGTCATTCAGTTTCGTCTCTGTAATTCCAAAAATTATCAACTTTGCTGACTTACGTTCATTTCATTCAAGTGTACGTAAAGCTTGAGGCACTCGGTGACTTGGTAGTTAATGAAGAGCGTGAGAGAGATGCTTGCCGATGTGATGCGATGCAGCATTCTTTTCAAACGAGTTACCATGACGACACCTCTTCTGTAACATCTACCTGCGAGTCCAGACGAGTGTAAGCTCTTCCATATGCGATGATGGCGTTGGCTGTTTTTCAGACTGCAGTTAGATGTACTTTTCTGCCAGAGAACGAGATTGCTCATCGCTGATATATTTCCCTGCATCTTTCGCGCAAGCTTTTTAATGTGACTGTTCGTACGCGTAGCATTATCACCAAGTCAATTACCAAGTAAAACCTTTTTCGGCCTACAAGATCAACTCTTCGTACGCACATTTTCCGCGTCAAACCTTGTTATGCGACTGTTCGTATGCATCGTTGCTGCTGCCATTTGCGTTCATGCTGTAGCTTCTGCTTTGCATGGTCGCGCGTGAGGACACCGGCACTTTCCTAGCACAACAATGACACGCCAGGATCACACCGCGACGCAACTCGCCGTAGTGGAATGCGTAGATGATTGGGTTCAAACACATATTACAGAGAACGAACACCACAGTCGTGTAAAAGTACACACTTCCGAAGTCCACGGGTACCCCGAGGTTGTACGCTAGGTAGAGGACCTCGTTCGGCCCCCAGCAGATAAGGTAAGCGAGCGACACGATCACCATGGTCTTCAGCACGCTGCGCGAGGCCATGATTGCAAATCGCCGCCTGGGCTGGGAGGGCGCTTTCTTTTTTGGTTCATCGCTACCGTTTTTGCGCTCCCCCTGCAGCGTGCTAGTTGACGACAGGCTAGGTCCCAAGTTGTTGCTCGGCATGTCAGCGCGCAGCCGTAGCACAATGCGAATGTACACGTACACCATAATGATGAGAGGCACCAGGTAATGGTCAGTGAAGACGATGCAGCCAAATGCTTTCTGTATGGCTTTCTTCTCCTGCGGCCATGTGGCCTCGCACGTCCGGTTGTCAAAGGTCTGGTTGTTTTCATCCAAACCGACGAAGCCCGTGACTCGATGCACCAGCATCCAGGGAACCTCATGGAGGGCCCCGATCAGCCATGGTAGCAGGCACAGCACGCGGGCACGCCTGATTGTGAAGCGGTTGCGGTACTTGAGCGGATGAATAACGGCAAAGTACCGCTCGATCGTTAAACAGACTAAATTGACGGTAGAGGAGACGGAGAAAGCCCACAGCGGGTACTCGGACATCCAGAACTTACAGACGAAATCAGCGAAGTTCGGCTGGTGCGGCAGCTGGGGTTTGGGCGTGACGTACAGGAAGAAGAAAAAGACGCTGCTAGTGAAGTCGATAACGGACTGGTTGGTGATGAGAACGTTGGTGAAGGACCGTAGAGATGGGACGCGGGCCAGCACGAAAATCACCAAGCCGTTGCCTACCAGACCCAGCAGAGCGATGATGATGTACATGAGGAGCAACAAGGGGTGCGTCCCCCCGCCTGTTGACTCTGGCTCCGGCTCCTCATACGATCCATCAGACAAGTTCACACTGGCGACTTCGAACTCCATGGTGGGAGTTCCTCGTGGTTACCAGCTCAGGTTAATGCGGCTTGAGATCAAAACTGCATTGGAAGAACAAGGGATATGAAAAACGTTTTATATAAGTGACAGGTACGTGGGTGAAGAGCACGACTACTGCTTAACCTTAACGAAGTCCTTTACGTTCGACGATACCGAGTAACTGCAGAACAAGTTACACCTTAAAAAACAATCCGTTAACGTCCTTGTTTCCTCCTTATTTCATGAATTACCAAGTTTACGAGAAAGGGCAGCTCTAAAAGAAACAACACTTACTGAAATATCGTTCCAATTTAACATTGTCTTAAAAGCTTATGAACACCCATTATTTCACTGTTTGCACGTCATGCGAGAAAATAATGGTATACCCGTAAAGTAGTGTGACTTATCAGTCTTCTAAGAAGCATGGAACGCCAAACCCTAATTGAAAAGCTGCTGGTATACATGGTATATCTTTTATGTCTTGTCAACAGTGCAACTCTACGGCCTTGTCTTCGCATAAAGGCGGGCGTGTTTTCATCTTTCTCTTTCCCGCGAACAACATTTCAATTCCAAACACTTTCTTCCGATTCAGATCGAACACAACATAGCAACGTTTGCTGAATAAGACTGGGGATTGCATTTGGGTTCCGCGTAATTCAATCCACGGTGCGCCCAAGAAATTATCAGATGGCTCGATTCGAAATTGCTACTACCGTTGTACTGACATCCATGTCATCATTTAAGTATAACAAAGTTTTTTGGGGGTAAAGAATGTAGCAAGTATGCATCGTTCACTTTTTGTAAAGTAAGGTGTAGGAAGCGAAACGGATCACAAAGATGAACAGCTATACCCGCCCACTTTCACTATCTACAATCATCTGGAAAAACCATCTGCTCAACGGCAACTCGGCCATACAATTGACACATTTAGCTCACGAATGATGCGCTTCCTTGCCGCGTAGTTCCATCGCTAATGGAGGAGCGGGCAGTAGTAAGCGAGGGAGGGAGAAAGAATGAGCACGAGTGAGCGAGAGCGAGTCGACTTATTCTTTCAGACTTGAGTAATAAATCTTTGCTCTTTCTGAAGATGCGTGAATGGTAAAACACATTTGCATTTAATACGCACCAAATTTAGCCTTATGCTTTATCGAGCGGCGTGCCAAATAATGTACCGTTCGCATCAGAGAGACGCAATTTTTCAAACCAATATGTATATTTTCAATTAAAACCCACAAACAGTAAAGATGAAATAACTTCTTCACAATGTTGAGCGATAACAAAAAACACGGGATGCCGCTCGGATTTGTAAAGGTAAGTAATGCGCCGTAAGATCCCGACTATTCGACGTTTCGTTAGCAGCCGTGGTCATGCTTGTTTCACTTTCACAATACCGTATGATTAAATGTCCTTATTTGCAAGAGAGTGTGCATTACATTATAAATTGTTTAAGTGGAAAGTAATTCAAAAAGAAAAACCTCTTAGTGGTTAAAAAGCATGAATTACATAAAAGAAGTTTTTAACAAAAGGTTTTAACATGTTTAATATACAGATTTCGACTGTTCACGTCATCTTCCTTTAAACCTGCTTGTCTGGGTAACTGAATTATAAAGTGTGAAAATTGTGACACAGCTGTAAAGATGTAATGTAGATAAAAGAATAAAAATTTGTACAGTTCGCTTGGTTTCGTTAATTCTCTTCAAGCAATACCGTAAAATTGGGCGGACTGCATCTTATGAAAGGATTCCGTTAAGAAGGGAGAGTGGGGGAGAAATTCAATTTGCCGTGGAATCCACTTGTAGGCCTATAATCTTAAAGTGCCTCTCTCTGAGGTTCAACAGATGTGACCAATGAAATTTGTATGAACTGGGGAAAAATATACTAATCTCGTTTAGAGCTCGCATGGTCATTTAAAATATATTTGATTAATAGATTGAACTCAAAATAACAAACACACCCTGACCAGTATATAGGGCGATTCTAACTCTGCTGGTTCCATGGATGCATGTTTACATACAAACTACATACACCCATGTCCCATAGATAGAGCGGCTGCTTTAATAAGCGTAAGTGAGCGTAAGTAAGCGAGGTGAAACAGTCTCATAGAAAACGCGCTAATATGGAGCAAGGCACGGAAGGTTACGATCGGTTAAAGGTCATTACAACTCTGAAATATGTTGATTACAGTAAAAAGCCAAAGCTCGAAGAGGTAGATTGATGAAGGGATGAACAAAACCAGTCAACTCATATTAAATAGATGATCTCTTTGAAATGGTAATCACACACCCTTTGGGCCTCGATGGCAACCTTCATTTATTCCATATTAGGCATGGAAGAATTATTAACTAAACAATATATAAGCCGCTCGTGTGCTCATAATATCATCGGCGGACAATACAAATAAGCAACGCCAAATTGCAGGGATCGTATGTTCAAATACTGGTGAACCTCTCATAAATATTGCTAAATTCCCCACCTACGACTTACTCGTTTCCCGCATGTGCACATACACACATACAAACACACACACACACACATACACACACACACAAGCACACACACACATACACACACAATCACACACAAACACACAAGCACACACACACACACACACACACACACACACACACACACACCAGCCTTCCATTAGCATTGGGTTATCATTTAACTTTAAGCACTTTAACACTATCTAATTGCCATGCGAGTAATTATAACAAATTATATTCAATAGTAATAAATGTCTGGCCCAAACAATATCTGTTAATGAATGTGATATTGGTGCATGATCCTTCGTAGGATGCTGCTGACATTATAAGATTTAAAAATGCTCTTAAATCATTTTTGGAACACTGTGGATGGGTTACATAGAAAGGAGAGAATCCCGGTAATTAAAAAGATTGTTTATCGGCTTCATTTGAGTAATGTGAGTAATGGAACTTGAATTCCTGGATGGTTGAATAACTGAATTCATTACATTTTGCGATTTAAAACAAATCATACATAAACATCGAATGTGTGCACTCAGTTGAGCCAACATATCACAGCTGTTCTTCCGGGGGATCCAGAAAATAAAATATGAGCTTACTGAGCTAATTGTCTCAAGTGAGCAATTGCTAACGTGATATAGACTATTAAAGTATTCCACGCTTAAATACATACAGAGACAATGATTAAAAAATCAACAAAGGATGAAGATTTAATGCTTACATCATGGTTTCCCCTCCCCTATTACCACTAGGAATATGCGCGACTGATTTTCTTGCAATATTGATACAGAAGATTGATGGGCTTGAAATATTCATACGATAAATAATGACATTAACAGAAGACTTAGGTGTGAATACTAACATCCTAAACATTCATAGGATAGCGGTGTACTGGACATGATCAGCAAGAGGCGTGTTTGTAGAGACACGCGTCATATATCATCAACTACGCACCATCTGCCGTGCATTTTGCCATATATTGAAATGGAGAGAAATGGGGACCCTATCTGAAATGAATTTCAGAGGCGACTCTTGAAAGACACAACGTTATAACGGTATATGATCAAGCGCATTGTTACGTTTGAGACAATGCAGAAATTGGGAGCATAAAAGTAATACTGTCATACACCGACAGGAACAAATTACAATTATACTTTGTGGGACACCACAAGTGCGCCACGCGGAAGAAGAATATGAAACATGGTTGGCACTTGAAATGAAATGATATATAAATCAAGAGCCCTTATTCCAAAATGTTTTACATGCAGCATTGTGAATCAGTGTGTCATGTGACGTAACACGTTGTACTTGAAATGAATGATCATAACGTGGAGATGACGATTGGTTAATGTTCCCCTCCATGATAGAGATGGGCTCCAGGGATCGTCTCATGAAACCTCACACAAACCTCTCCAAACTGTTATGAGCAGTCGAACAGTGATCGTTTTTTAAAAAGCACCCTGGGCAAGGCAGCGGGACTGCAACGGATCATCGTAATTGGCACGCTTCTTATACTGTTACACACAGATTGAAAGTGATTCGTACTACTCTGTCTTACAGAGGACAGGAAAACATGCCGTCTTTTTCATTCTTCAGATGCACACTTCTTATCGAAGTGAAATCACCGCAGGTTCACTTAGAAATCCCGTTAGACAATCAAACGAATATCAGCGTTCGGCGTTTCTAATGGGTCTCAAAAGCTCTCGGTGATTTCTTTTCTGCATGTATTTGATCATTACCGACAGCTGGTCTCGTAGCAAACTAACTTTTATGGCATTTTTCTGTTTCAAGAAGAGGCGCCTCACGAGCTCGACCTAATTTAAATCACACTGATTGATAAATACAATAATGACTTGTCGTCTTTCTAGTCACTCGCTTTTTAGAGTATGGCACTGACTATAACTTAATTTCGTATTAATGGGTGGAAACTGCATTCTGCTCTGGCCCATGAAAGCCTAGAGGGAATTCACATTTTCCCTGAAGTTTGAAACGGTAGAAGAATAGTTTAGAAGTCATCATCGTTTGAGATGTATTTTGTACATTTGAGGCTCTCAGTATCTCGTTATGACTGGGAACACCACCTGTCCATGAGATGCTAATTACAAAATGGATGATGTCCTTGTTATCAAATCTTATTAAGCAAGTTTATCACTTTGCAGATCAGTTGCTTCTTTCTAATAAGTAGGATATGTCTTTTATATATGAATAAACACACACACACACACACACACACACACACACACACACACATATATATAGACACACATATACATATCTATATGTATACATACACAAACACATATACACACATATAGAGCGCATCAATCTTATGTATACACAATCTCATTCTCATTTTCAATATATCAATATAATCGAGCAGAACTGCCTGAAGCATGTAGCAATTCAATTGTTCAAGAATAAAGTAATAACATAACGCGGAGCATGGGAAGTTGTCTGCCGGTCAATTGATTTCGTTCGCTACGACACCACAAGCGCCTCCTTTTGCTCACAATATCCCTTACATTTCTGTCGCTTAGCTATTTTCTCATATTGAAGCGGAAGCTCTTGTTAATCATACCATCTTGTTACAAGATATATATATATATATATATATATATATATATATATATATATATATATAAACACAATACATTTCTTTCTCCTTTCTCCTTGTCGGTAGGTGCTCCAAAACGTGTGGGATCAGATGTCGTACTACGGGGCGACAATCGCGTTGTCGAGCTTTGTCATTAAGGCAGTGCGGTTGGACAATCATCTATGTGTCCGATGGCGTGAAATTGATCATGCCCTTCCTGCTAGCCAGCTATGAGTCTTCCTTTGATTGGTCGAGATTCTAGCTGATTCGGAAAATCTCGGAATATGCTGAGAGGGGTTGTAAGAACTGAGTGGTAAGCGATCGGCATTGATGTTAGTTTCACTAGACGTTTTTTTTTTTTGCAGTCATACTAGTTTGCCGTTAGCCAGGACTCATTGCAAATTGAACGTTCGGTATCCACATATGGTCCGCGTTATTAACACTTTGATTGTGACATACACTCAAAGAAAAACAAATCAACCAAACAAGATCAACAATCGATATGACAAAACTGTAGAAAATAACAATGTCCCTATAGCTTCTATCCATGCACCTATACCACTTTCTCTTAAATCTGATGCAGCGTGATCGATATGATAGAGGGCTGATCTTTCGAAATATGTCAGTAATACAAATTTCATCAACATTCCCTTCCTGTTTTGCTCAAACTTTTAATGAAGTACTGGATTGCACATATTTCCCGTTTATATTCACTTCCTCTCTCTTTGGCCCCCTTTTTCTCCCTCTCTTTCTCCTACAAACACACACACACACACACACACGCACACACACACACACATCCCCACCCAACCCATACATGTACATGTATATAATATGTATTCACATTTACCGCAGCCATTTATCAAATTCCTTCTCTTCGATAATACCATATATCGACAAAGATTCAAGGAGCCATGTTAACCATTATACATACATAAAAACCGGCTCATTGCTCAAGCAGTGATGTGTTATGGAAAGATATGAAACAACTTTCTTTCTTTGAACCCATGCGTGGCACCGCCGGAGAGAAAGTGTCTTCTCAGCATGTGCTTTTCAGGTGTTTAATAATAACCATGATAACGAACAGGATTGCGTAGCAACGGTTTCTCAGATAGAACAAAAGAAATGTAGAGTCTGATTTCGCTTGTCCAGTTCTGTTGGATTGCATCAATACTTTTGTGAGGAAAAGAGATATCAGCGAACAAAAATAAATAGCTTTTTAAACTAAAATATCTCAGTTGCAGGCAAATGCACGCAAACTCTGTTAATGAAAATAAACAGCTTAAGATATGATTTTGATAATGATTGAATCCCACATTTCCGGAAATCTGCGGAAAGTGAAGAAATTTGTTAATTGTGTAAGTAAGGATATTATCTTATATCTCCGTTTGTGCATCATTCAACAATTATTTGGAAGATAATTTGAGTACAGGATCTTTAGTGGTGTTGCCCGTAACTTTCTTGAAAATTGCACAAAAATGTGATAAGAAACATAGCTTCCAGAGACAAAACACTGAATGAAAGATATTGCTTTCCAAGTTGACAACAGCTAAATGTCGGTGCCGCGCATGGGACATCAAAGCATTGTAGTGATTGTGGGATGCTTTTGACATTCATTAGCACTCTTTAGTATCCATACAGATGTTTGAATATATTATGCTCGAGTTGTTTCTCCTTCCTAACACATCCCAGGTTCAAGTGTGGCAGGTACGTGCTCTCACCCGAACCAACAACTCGTTACCATGGTGACATGCCAGACTTTATAGCTCTAGACGCTCTTATTTTGAGTACAGCTCTATCCGACTTATATCCAGTTCAACACAGGACACGTTTTTTTTCCTTCTTAGTTTGCACGTCAACGCCCTTTCGATGCTAGATTATCTCTGTGTCCTCATTTTCTTCCATTTCTTTGGTTCTGCCTCTTTCATTTCCACCTTTTGTCAGCTCTCTTCGCGGTATGTCTGGAGGAGAAGAAATCATTTCCTGATGCAGGAAGTGCCATTACACATCAAATATATATTATACGACCACCTCACAATGGATACAGCCCACACAGGAAAATTCTTTCACTGCACGTTGAAAGCAAAATAAATACAGCGCAGACTATTCGCCCCAGTGTTCCGCGCGGGCAGATGAAATTTATGTATTTAGTGCGAGACAGCCATTTACCTCTGAATGCGAATGGATACGCGATACAAATTAAATACAATGTAATATAGAAATAAGTTTTCAATGCAATAAAAAAATAAGTTTTCAATGCGATTCATCTACAGAACGAAACAACATTTCAGGGGAAAAAAGTAAACACATACTGAGGCAAATCGACTGGGAATTGTCTATAATTCTACCTCCACCTAAATGTGGGCTTTATATGTTTTTGATTTTTTTCCCCTCCATATAATCTTATTTTAACTAAAGCTGTTTGGCATTAAATGGATTTGACCCCAAATCTCATCAGGTCATCGCCAGGTACAGGTCCTCTTTGGATCAGGCTTTACTGGATGAATTTAAACGAGTCGAATGCTCACGAAAAAGGGTCCGGGTTTTTTTTTACACTTTCAGATAAGTTTAAGCCTAAATCGATATCATCCAAATGTAATCAGCTCATCTCTATGAGGTAGGTCAAGTGTTCAAGTCATCTGCTCCTTGTAGCATGTTTAAATGTCAGCAGTTGATGACACACTTCTCCGAAAACCGACTCTTGCCATCCAGACAGTCAGCCTACAGGCAGCATCAGGCGTCGAAACAGCTCTTCTGAGGGTATTCAATGATCTGATAAGGCTTGACAGTGGTGATGAAGCCGTGCTGATCTTACTCGACCTAACGGCTGCTTTTGATCCCGTAGAACACTGTTTGCTTCTCTCGCGATTATCGGAACGGTTTGAAGTGATATGTGTAGCACTCCAGTGCATTTCCTCGTATCTTTCTGAGAGAGAGCTAGTGGTCAACGTCACGGGAGCCTCATCAGAGCCCTCTTCACTACAATAGGATGTCCCTCAAGGGTCAGCATTAGGCCCAGTCCTCTTCACTGTTTACACATTCCCATTACAAGAGATAATCAGTGCATATGTTTTCTCAACAATGTTGTATGCCGACGATACGCAACTGTATGTGTCCAACTCGAGCAGGGAAATCGTGACCGAGTGGCTAGAACGCTGTCTACGGGATGTTCGGGTCTGGATGGTGAACAACTATCTTGTGCTCAACGACAACAAGATAGAGGTTCTTAATCAGGCAATGATCAGGTCCCCCTTTCAACTCAGTGCGAGATCTTGGTGTTGTTCGAGACAATGGTCTTGCACCAAGCTATATGTCTGATCTATTGTCTATCCACACCACAGCAAGATCCCTTCGATCATCCATTCAGCAGCTTCTTCATGTACCACCTCAAAAAACTAAACATTACGGTGAACGCTCATTCTATCTTATCGGCCCAACTTTCTGGAACTTGCTACCACATGAAATTTGCTCACACTGTTACCCCCCAACATCTTTAAAGAACGACTTAAAACCCATTTATTCAAAGAGGCAAAGATGTCCGTGTGATTATGAATTGTCTTAAGCTTGCAGGTGCATTTTTTCATATCTTCTTTTCTTTATGTTAATTAGTCAGTTATATTTGTAATTTAAGATGCAAATGTTAATTAGTCACTTATTTCTGTTATTTGAGATGTAATTTGATATCTGTCCAGTTAAATTGTCATATATGATGTTCATGGTATGTAAATAAACAAGTACATGTAGATGTAAAATGTAAATTTAAGTCCCTCCATGTAAAGCGCATTGAGAATTCCATCGGTTTTGAAATGCGCTATATAAGAAATATTTATTATTACTTTTATCATTATCATTATTATTGTTATCATTATTATTACCGTTATTATTATTATTATTATTATTATTATAGTCATTATCATAAATGTAGAGTAATTCTTTGAATCGTTCATATAACGACGAAGTGACAGAAAGTTGATTGACCTTTTGTTATATAATTTACTTGACACAATGTTAATTACGTTCTGCTTTTCTATAAAGGGCATGATCAAAGGAGAACATTTTTTTAATAATCAACGCCTGCATAATTTACTGCTGGTGATCTGCTTGGTTTTATTTTCAATATCATTTTTGGGAAATATCACGCTATTTCACTTATTAACGTATATTACTGTAGACGATTTTCAGTGATCACTTTTTCTCGGTAATTGAGCCAGCGGCAAATTGATTAATGAAAAGACAACAGGCAATTTTGCTTGGCCCTCCTCGACCCAGTGAAACACGATTTCGGAATTGAAGAGTTAATTAGCTTGGAGGCAAAGTTGATGTAGCAGCAACTGCCGATGGTGTTTAATCAAGGGAAAATGTTTGATCATGTGAAACGCTTGCTCTCTGGGTATCACGTGGTCGGTCCTTCATTCCCTTTAGAATGGCTCCTCGGCTCTCGGTCCACTTCATTCGGCATGTCTGGTTGCGACCTCGTTTCTCCGCCATCGAGTTGACAACTCGTCTGGGGGGACGTACGGGACAACCCGAAACTTGATAGTCAGGGATAGTGGTTACGTTTGTGATAGGAGAGCAATGACCCGTGTTTGAGTTGGAGTTCTCAGGTGAGCGAGTCTGTTGGCGTGTACAGCAAGCACGCGCTCCTTAGAGCCCGCGTGCCACGGGCGGTAGCGGGTCACTAGATACCGGATGATCCCAATCTCGCGCAAGGGTGCTCTATTGTGTTTACTGTCGGGTTTCTTAAGTACATATTTCTTTCTCCAGCCCAGAGCAAAGAAGCACATATCCGCACGTGATCCTTTTCAGCATATTAAACAAAGAGCGAGCTTGAATTGGGACAACACAGGCATTATGATTACCCGATAGATTTCACATTATAAAGCCCAGCAATTTGCTGGATTAAGTATTGAAATGGGGCAGTGTTATTGCAAGAACTAATGTAGTAATTAGTTTGTATGAACTTTCGATAGTAAGTCGAACTTTATAAGGGAAAGTCACTTCACCTTTTTTCGAACCCGACTTTACAATGGTACACAATACGATTCTTCAACAAGAGTCAAAACGGGCTCCATTACGGAACCCAACCTAGTGAAATGTGTTGTAGCGACGAGTTCTTCTTATCTTGAATTCAGATCATTTAATTACCTCAGTATCGACAAAAATGATCTCAGTCTAATAATCGCACTCGACTCTGCACTTATATATGCAAATAACGATTATTATCGACATTAAAGACACAGAACACACGTTTGTCAGTCATCTTATGAAATATTAATTCGTCATTGAATCATACTTGAAGCAAACATACAGATTCTTTACGATTTACGCATCAAATTGAAAAATATCCCATATCCTGTGTTTTTGTGCAATATGACAAAAACGAAAGTTGTCAGTTATACATTGTAATTCAAGCTGGATGCAAAAATCTTAAAGATGTAGGAGTATAACGTAGTCATAGGATTACTAAAATCGCATCAAATCACCACGTTGATACCGTATTTGGGGGCACACTAGTACTCCATCAACACCATATATAGGCCTAGTTTCCTGTCCAATCTCTCATCTGCCATTTCACTTTTATTATATGAACATGTACCTGTATTTGTATGTGGTTATATGTTTCAATCCTTAAACACGAGGGATAAAGCTCGTATGATTAAGCTTAATCATTTGTGTCATTTTCTGTGGCATACAGCAACAATTGAAATAAAATTGCCTTAGATATGACTTATCATATAGATGAGAATTAGAACGAGAAGCTTAATTATGATTAGTACGACGAATCAATATTCAGATTGCTGTCTTCAAAGTCCTGACTAATTTAATTCCATACATTCGCTTCCCAATTTACCAAGTTCGTTTGTATTTAAGAGGTCAGATTTCTTAGGTCGAACTTATCCTCAAGACCTCTTTTCTTTATAAGCCACATATCTCTTTGTCAGCATTCGCCAATCCTTCTTTAAATTCCATCCGTGCTGCAGTATGCCTCCTCGTCTCATTTATACCCACCCCCACCCCATTTTACCACAAACAGTGTACATGTGGTGACAACGGTTTATCTACCAAGCAATTCTTATACCTTTCTCTCAGGTACCATGTCTTTAATTCTTCAAAAAAATATCTATCTATCTGAAAATTCACTACCCTCTTACTACTATCTTTTTGTATTTCTGAAATCTATAATTATTCTATTTAATGTGTTCATGAAAGTTGATTATAAAGGTAAACTGTTACGACGATATCTATAATAATGGGATGTGGGGGTCCACAATGTCAAAATTCGGCAAAATGAATAATCATTAAGGGTTCTACGGCACATGTTATACATCATATATACGGTTTCAACTTTATAATTGCGAGGAGGCTCAATTGAAAGAACTAAAATGTCGAGAGTCAAACACTAAAATCTTCCTTTGAGCCGTATTTTTAAGAAGTATTTTCACATGTCACCGACTTCATACTAACTGGCCACTGCAAGATAACTGGTCACATAACCTCATTTGTAAATGGACATATAATTAGGTGATGGGAATTAAAAAGAAAGCAAAAGGAGCTGAAATGTACATACAACTTACTGCAAAGCATTTGTTACCAAAGAAAACCCCTTATATAACATGTTCATTATCACACTATTCCATTGAAGGAGGTCCTGACGAAAAGTATTCCACGCAGGAATACTTGTGTCAAATATAGTTTTATAAATAATTTTGCTGGTACGTCATCTGAACTTTTACCTGTATCTGTCATGTCTTAAATTCCAATTAAATCTAACTGCAGTCGTAAACTTTCTTTGAGCTTCTTCAAGCGATAAAATGAGCACATTCTAAAGATACACTCCTAGGGATATATCTCGTAAATTTCGTTTATAAAGTTACGGCATGTCTTCCGCAGATTAAATGATTAGAAACGACAAAAATTAAGCTCAATTTACTGTAAACACATGGAAATTCACTAGCGCGTCTACATATTATCTGAGAATTGATGCCAACCGCAACACTCTCCACAGATGGGATAAAAGAAGAAACAAGAACAAGATATTGAAAAGTATGACGAATTCAGGCAAAAGGCCTGCACAAGCAGTTGCTTCTTCGTATGCAGACGACTTATTAACTGTCCAGTCAAGTTGTCTTGTGCACACTGATGATTACTCTCTAGAAGAATATCTATTCTGCCTTCAACATTTGACACAATACTTTCCGCGCTTGGTTGGGAAATTATATGAAGCTACTGTGGAAGTAAAGAGGGAATTTGCGGTGACTAAAGAAAGTCTGTTGGGGCGCATTGCATTTCAAACCATTCCTTCTTTGAGTGGCGTGTATTTTGGTGTTGCGTTTTGTCCACGTTCAAAAACAATACAGGTTAATCATACATACATATACATGGCATATTCATACTGTATATTCTACCATACGGCTGGTTGACAATATATGAAGTCGCTGCAGGGTGTTTGCGAAAGGAGGTTCTTGACACCTGCCAGCGGTTAAATCATTAATCGGTCTGTCTGGTAACTGAAACGGCTTGTATGTACGATGAGAAGACCTACAGATAGTACTTCTTTGGGTAACATTATAAAATAGGTACACTTGTTTCTTAAGCATTTTTCTACTTCAATGGATTAAACCAGTCCGGTAAACTCATACTTGATCTTTCATAACAGTAATAAATGCAAAGCATTATCGTAAAAGGTATCGCTTTCAAAATATAAAAATGCAAATATCCCTGTTAGTTTTTTATTGATCTACTATCTTGAGATCAATGCACTGTTTCTCATTTAGACAATATTCTTTCGTGCGTTTGTTGAACAATAAAAACCAAGTGTTCCCATGAAATGGTAGGTCTTAAGACAGAAATAGATAAGTGCCCATAAAATGTTTTACTATATTGCAGATGGAACTACAGGTACATAAGGACGATGCCAGAGGCTTGGTATTCGGGCGGTAAGCCCTCCCTTTTGGCGAAGAATTAAGTGAGCTCGCAATAATAATCTCGATCTGATTGGAATATTATTTTCAGGATGAGTATTGCAAATAGTGTTCAACCGATAGCTGACACAATCCCATTTACAAATGCAAACCTATCTAATATTGAGAACCTTACATACTGATCCTGTATGATATATAATTGATTTTTATTCGTTAGAACAATTTCAGCTGCATGGAATAATGAAATAAAGAGGAACATACATCCCTCAAAACAAACCAGTATTCACTTATACCGTGATATTTCAATTTTTCAAAAATACCACAGATTATTTTTTTGTTTGTGGTGACACGACTGTTAGTGATACGCACCAGTGGAGTAATACCATTAAAACAATATATATGATTATTTGTCTCAACTGCAACCTTTGTTCGTATTCTCGTGGGTGCGCACAGCAGGTCATGGCCAGCTGTTGACAATTCAATTAACAAATTTGAACTGAAAAGAGGTTCGATTTGAAAGGAAAACATATGTAAAAAAGAAACAGAAAAAAGGAGAAAGACAGAGAAATTGCATTCGCACCCTGGGGTATTAAAGGCGCTGTGTTGTAATTTTCCAAAATCCCGATTCCACCAGTGTATTCGTAAAGCCAAAAAATGGGGGCTATACTCACGAGTTGTTTTTAGCTAGATCCAGTGTTCATATCACAGAGAAAGAGAAGACTCCACTGAGAAATCTACTACAGTGCATCGGATATCAGCGATACTCATTTGCTCAGTGACCCGGGGAGCACAAGGGAAATGATGACCAACTCGACGTACAGTGGAGCACTACCAGATTATCACGCACGTCCGCTGCAATGAATGCCGAAAGGAGTTATGAACAGAACAGCATTCAACACGGATAGCAGCTCCGTTACCAGGTTATTACAGAAATGAATTTTTACGCGTACATGTAGTTAGCCAATCAGAAGTGCCGGTGGGTGGTGGTGGTTGTAATGCAGTAAACCCTGGTACGAAGAGAGGGGAGAAACTCTCGTACTCGATAATAACTCAATATAGACGTATTGAAACGTCATGTCATGTGTACTACCGTAGTGACGGCAAATTGAGTTCTAAAAGTTTTTGCGGATATAGCTAATTACATGTACTTACAGGCGAACGTACATTACACATATCATGGTACCAGCGTATGCACATTTGTGTGTGACTTCTATATTACATTGTTCATGCATATCTCAAAAAGACCATATCACCGGGATATTGTTCACGCCCTCTTATGATGGCTGTACGCCTAATCAAATTCGATAGAATGCTCTCCTTTGTACACACTTAAAGTTAGGACAGGTGGTAATGATATAGGACAATATACAGTAGAGGCCAAAAGTTTACATACACCAATGGAATTCAGTGAAATTTGTTCGTTTGCCAAACATCGTAAAAATTGACTACATCTTCAGAAATATAAATACTACCATGACGAATTTAAAAGAGCGTATTAAGGTCTTTCACATGATTGGAATGCCGTTGGGATTAAATTATATTTCAAGTGGAATTTTTTGGTAGAAAAAAGAAATATTCGTGCCAAATGTATTCTATTGTCTGTTACTATATTTTCAAACATCGTTTCATAGAAATGTAAAAATGTCAAATCTATGATTTATATTACGTTCTCTATCATAATATATTACCACTGAAAAAAAAAAGTAAAATCTGAAATGTTTGTGTTGAGAAGAAACTAGCACACATATGAAATTCTTTTGTCTAGTTTTTATTTCTAATTTGTCTAAAATATATAGATTTTTTGGGAAAAAATGACAACTTAATATTTTTCAGCTCCTAATGACAAAGCAATGTGATGAAGGGACATGACATACTAATTTATCATGATAGCTCAAATATTTTATAACATAGAGTAAATTTTATGATGTTTGGCAAGTGTCAACTTCTCTTTCAATTTCCTGGGTGTATGTAAAGTTCTGGCCTCTACTGTAAATGGTTAAATCGTGATAAGGTTGAGTGGTAACATTGGTATATTGGATACAGCGTCCATGGACCCGTCATGAGAGTGGTAGAGAGTCGCCAATAATAGTCACGTCTGGTTGCGACCTCGTTTCTCCGCCATCGAGTTGACAACTCGTCTGGGGGGACGTACAGGACAACCCGAAACTTGATAGTGGTTGCGTTTGTGACAGGAGAGCAATGACCCGTGTTTGAGTTGGTGTTCTCAGGTGAGCGAGTCTCTTGGCATGTACAGCAAGCACGCGCTCCTTAGAGCTCGCGTGCCACGGGCGGTAGCGGGTCACTAGATACCGGATGATCTCAATCTCGCGCAAGGGAGAGCCTTCCTCTATTGTGTTTACTGTCGGGTTTCTTAAGTACATATTTCTTTCTCCAGCCCAGAGTAAAGAAACACATATCCACACGTGGTCGTTTTCAACATTTTAAACAAAGAGCGTTCTTGAATTGGGAAAACACAAAAATGTTGATTACCCTGTAGATTAACGTTATACAGCCCTTTGCTGGATTGAGTATTAAAGGCGACAGTGTTATTGCAAGATCTGATGTAATAATTAGTAATGATAGTAATTCGCTCTTTATTTGCGGAAAGTCCCATCACTTTTTTCCATCCCTACATCACAATGGTTCACAATACGATTCTTCAACAGGAGTCATAACGTGCTCCAATTTGGAACCCTACCCAGTGAAATATTTTGTCTTCATACGGGTTTTCGGATTATCAGAGCACTTAATTACCTCGGTATTGACAAAGAGGATCTCAGTCTCATAATTGCACTCGACTGTGCACTTGTATATAGGTTATTACACATGAACTTGCACGCAAACGTACATTACACATATCATGGTACCAGCGTATGCACATTTGTGTTGACTTCTATATTACATTGTTCATGCTATCTCGACAACGACCATATCACGGGGATATTGTTCCCGCCCTCTTATGATGGGCGTATGCCTAATCAAATTCGATGGAATGCTCTCCTTTATATACACCGAAAGTTAAGACAGATGGTAATGATATAGGACAATACAAATGGTTAAATCATGATAACGTTGAGTGGTAACATTAATTTATTGAATACAGCGTTCATGAACCCGTCATGAGAGTGGTAGAGAGTCGCCAATGATGGACGTTTATTATTCAGGCCGACATTTTCGACGCCGTCGATTCTTGCCATGGCTGTAGTTTTCTCAAAAATTTGACTCTCATCAGTACTGCTTGTTGCTGGTATCCTACATCACCCATGTTATATGATATTATGAATATTTATAAATTTAGGAAATCAGTAAATTCAATCAGAACGTAATATGTGTACTGTACTACATAATAAAGATATCATGGTACAAATGGAAAAGCAGATACCTCTTTCAATTATTCTGTGTTTAGCAACGTTACCGGTTCAGGCTGACGTGTGTGATATATTCAGTGATCACTGAGACATTCAATCATCTTTTCTGCCTTCCACCAATGAGTAAGGGTGGGAAACGAAATGCTCTCCATACGAAATGCTCTCCATACAAATGATATACACAACGCTATGATACACGTAACCTTCTCCGCAGTATGTGATCCTGTTTTTATGAGAGTTATGCTAGGATCAGGAGTTGATAGGCCAGATCCTTTACTCGGGAACTCTGTACATCTATATCTTTAGACGATATTTCTATCGGGGAAAAAATAGAAATGTTGTTGAATAGTCGGAAATGTTGAATTGCTCAAGCGATTTCTTCCCACTTCAATTTCTTTGAAATAAAAAGTAGAGTGCGTCTACCGCAAAGAAAAAAAGTTTTCATTTTTTGGAGGAATGTCTTAAATCCCTTCATTTATGGCAAAATCGCTTAAGAAAGCACCAGACCCTTATTAAGTGAAGACGGAAGATGGGGGGGGGGGGGGGGCTTTGGGGATAAACCACTGGAGAAATTGTGGTTTTGGGGTGCTGGCCGAGCAAGCCGTTGGGAATCAGATGCAAGAGGGGCTCAGCGCGCCCAGTGATACTCGCTGTGATACTCGGCGGTAAGTTCGCAGCCGTATTGAAAAACTGAATCTTACGATTTGATCACATGAACATTTCGTGATCCTCTTTTGTGCGTTTATCGGTAAACACGAGGATACTTTAGATACAATGGGTTGTAAATAATGGGCTTCTTGGTACAATGTGCTTCCATAACAACTTAGTCTGCACATTACCTTTCCCTATCTAATGGTATTGTTTTAGGCCCATACTAAATGATGGTTCAACTGAAAGGGGCAACTAAAAATTCCCGTGTTCTAAGGGAAGTCTTTAACTGACATTTTTTATCTATTACGCAAATTTATTTCATCCCTACAAAAAGAATATACTATCCCAAATCATCATCCGCTTTTAGTGGTTTAGTGGAATGATATATAAGACGTTTGTCAAACCTCCTTACCATTTAAGTAGTATGTTTAATATCAAAATAAAGAATATACATCATAATCATGATAATACATGTATTACATGTTGCATATGAAATATTGGTAATATGACGCTACGAAACAAGTAAACTGGTTATAAAGTGTAATGCAGTGTCAGGCCAGTGGTACCCACTATCCAGAGTATACGCAATTAATTTGTCTTTGCCGCTTGGCATGCTAAGTAAAAGTTCTAAACTTCTCCGTTGCCTGGGCATAGATCTGCAACGTATATGATATGTATATGTATCGCCGATACAACCTTGTGACAATGGCACATAGACAGTTAACCGCTACATTACCAGTTATTTAAACACCCATATGTTTACTACACATTTTCTTGTCAATGGTAATGAGAGAGTATTAACGCTTACATCACCAGGCCTTGAAAAATACCCATCGGTTTACTACACATCTCCTTTTTAATGATAATGGCAGAGTGCAGATGGGTGTGGAGCGAAGGCGATGTCGCATGTTACTGTGAAACGAAACCCGAGTGGGAACGATCCCATTTGCTAAAAGCTCGTAATCAAATATTCTCAGTTTGTCCGATTTCATCATTTCGTGTCACACACTCTCTCCGCCACGTGAAGAATACAATCCATAAAAACGATATTTTAACTCAAGAAGTTATTCATGCACGATCTTAAAACAACATCGAAAAGACACGTCCACCTACAACGCCACACGCAGACGGCTGCAGAAATGTCTCAGTTCCATACCACAAATAATGTCTTTGGAGATGCCCTCGGGGCTACATAATTACAATTTGTGTGGAATACAATTTTCTTTTCCACTGTTCGATTGTTCTTTTTCGTAGTGCTGTGCTTAATACAAAGGGAATGCGCTTCTACTTTTTAATTGTGATGATTATTATTTTCCTAGTTCGTCAGGTGTTAACGAATGGATTTATTGTTGGGGATGAGACAGAGTATCAGGCTTTGAAATATAGGGTTGTTACCCTAACACTTCACAAGCTATCGCTGTATTTTGGCGTAATTCATATGAATTCAGCCACGCAGCAGCTTAGTTGGCACAAAAATGGATTGATAAGTCCCACGTTGTCTCCAGTGAAGTCTCGGTATGTAAGAAGACCCTTGTTGCACCGCAAATTGTCACCCCCCCCCCCCCCCTCGAAACACATTCAATATCATGTTGAAGCCTTCAAGGCCATTAGGGGCCTGCATTTTTTGGTAATGTAATAATTCCTGACAAACACAATACATGAAAAGCAACACATAACTCAAGTGTATGAATGCACACAAACCAAAATAAAAGGTCACGTTACAGTTTGCAGAATGTGTGTGTGTGTGTGTGTGCGTGTGTGTGAGTGCGTGCGTGAGTGTGTAAGTGCGTGTGTGTGTGTGTCCGCGTGTGTGCGCGTGTGTGTGAGTGTGTGTGTGAGTATGTGCGTGTGGTGTACGTGCAGTTACACAAATACTGCTCTAAGAGAATAAAGACAGTGGAAACAGACAATATTTTCAGTTAACACAGTCAAGTTTTAGTTCTAACACATAAAAGTGGCGCAATACTAGAACAAACAAATCATAAACGGTTTCCCCTGCTTTTGTATTATTCTTAGGAGATAATGAGATTTGACTTAACTGACTCGCTGTCTTTACTCTCGAACATTGTCAATTATTTTCATTTTGCCTTATTGGCACTATCATAAGCATGATCGTATTTCGACATTTGTTTATATTACCACTCATCATCATGACATTTATTTTTGTTATCACACCATAGTACACGCGATGACCATCGTCATTGTGTAATTTTTATTATATTCGAAGAACAATGAAACAGAGGGAAATGCAAAACCCATTGGCCAAATACTCAACACAAATACACGACTTCACATCTGCACAATGTACACATACACCCCCCCCCCCCACACACACACACACACACTCACACAACCACCACCATCACCATACACCCACGCATAATACCCTGTACTTACACAGTTACGCATAAATATATTGCACACACCCAACTTACATACATACATACATACATACAGTACATGCACACACACATACTGTACATACCAGCCCAACACTCATTGCTTACACACGCACACGCACACAACCTAGCCCATACTAACATCCTCATACGCCAGCACGTGCGCAACATACACACACACACACACACACATACATACACACACATACACACACCTTACATACACATCACAGGCACAACCACACACGGCAATATTTTCTGTACCTTGAAGACAGTGACTAGTGACAATTTGTGCAGGAGGCGACAATTTGTGGTGTCAGGGTTTGTAAAATTTTGCACAAATTGTCGTCGGCGACAATTTGTGCAGGGGCGACAATTTGTGGTGCAACAACCCTTCATGGCGGCATGTACCTGTGAACATTTTGTATTAGCACATGCAATTAGAAAACGGAGATGAAATTCATAAGATGTTTACTAATAAGTTATTTCCCACTCCTTCGAGTCACAGCAGTTTCTTGCCATAATCCCATTGCCATTAAGAATTGGTCAACAAATCCCTGTACATGTATTTCTTATTTTACATTTTATTCACCCGGTAAAGTCCTTTCAGTTTCGAAGACTGTTCGTCTAAGACTGCTCTTCTTTCTTGACGCAGTTCCAGTACCTGATCTAGAGTTCCAAGCGGTTGCGGTATCTCATTCCATTTCACCCCATCATACCAACTGAAAAAAACTTCAATGTCGTGCATATCAAGAAGGTAATTTTGAATCATCAAAGCTCTCACTGGTATCACGGGCTTAACACATCCCATCAGACAAAGCTCCCACATTAAGAATAGATCCAAAGATAAGAATTCAATCGGAATTGTATGAATTCCTAATGGGTATGATGCAACTGCATATATATTTTTGCTTTCATAATTGCTTGTGTGCTAAGTGATGCCATTTTACATTTTAAGGAAAACCCATCAAATACTGATCTCTTACAATATACCTACGACCATGATGATGAACTATTATCGATAAATACATTTATCTATTTTTGATGAAGCCGACACATTTTAACACGAATCAAATGATTTCCACTTGTATTACGAAATCAATAGTTTGAAAGAAAGCCTGCTGCATTATCTCCTTAAGTAGGCAAATAACAAGTTTGTTTGAAATGTTATGCGAAAAAAATATCAATCAGATACATGATGTTGTGGTAAGAATATTTCATATAAGAAGTTAACATCGGTGTTTATAACTACGGATTTTCTGCTAACCCCTATACTATTCCTTAATACGTCCCACAATATGTTCCATGTTCGAAGAGAAAAATAAGATCATTTCAGTTCATTTTATTCGATCCATCATAAAAACAGATATGAACATCCACAAAGAAATGGTATAAACATGATAAATGATCAAAGTAAACAGTTGTTCTGCAATATATATAACTATAACATAAACACAGGAATGTCTGACATGAAACGTCTTCCTATGAGCATCGCTTCATTGTCATTTGAAGAGTGTTTTCCGAAGAGTTACAATATTCCTCCGTCACGTGCACCCCTAGCGGCCAAATCTTCGTCTTGTTCATAGCCGGTAAGAAATCTGAAATTAGAGGAGGTGGATATGCCGTCCCTGTGGCGCTTCAAATTACGAAACGACCGCTTGCTCTGCTTGTTCTTATGGGGTGTCATGACATATCGGTTAATGACACTATGAAGAGGCGATCTCGAAGAATGATTTGGCGCTAGGGGGATAGACGGGGGTGGGGGAGGGGGGGGGGGTCGGTGTGTATTTATACCGGCTGGTGAGCGTGTCACGCTTCCGCATCAAGTGCTTCATATAGCCCATTCAGTGCTGGTCGATTATCTACTATGCGATATGTATGTGGATGCCTTTTGCCAAAATGCACAAATGACACGTTGAGAGTTAAGTAGAGGGAGATATGCGAGGAAGAATAACGGCGTGCGGGATTTAACGTCAAGAACGACATGAACGAGAGAGAAGTTGTGATGAGGAGAGAAATAAAGGGAGATAGACGGATAGACAGAGAAGCCAAGGGAAAGAGGTTGATAGAGAAGGGGTGGGGAGAAGAGAGAGATAGAAAGAGAGAGAGAGAGAGAGAGAAAGAGAGAGAGAGAGAGAGAGATAAGGAGAGTTAGGGAGGGAAAGGAGGAGGAGGATCTGAGTATGATGATTGCATTATAAACCTATCGGAGATGACATGAAGATACGAACTAGAGAATGCCAAATATCTCCCGTCTCGCTTCATTCATCCCAGACTGCTAAATCAGCCTTCAGCAGGCAAAGTATAAGAATAGAAGATATTACCTGATATTTTGAGCGTGGTCTGATATGCCTATCGGGAAAATACATCACCCGTTAAATGTTTATTTATTGCAACCCTGGATACTAAGAAAACCTCTGAATCATGATTTTCTTTCCATTACTAAATTCCTTTTGGAAATAACGCCTAAAATGTTATCATCTTGCATAAGCTATAAATCCTGGACTTTCCGCCTATTCAAGTCATTGGGCAAACACTAACATTCGGATTACACATAAAATTAGATATTATGTTGGTGGAAGAGCCAGCTAGGGCCATTCCAATGAGAAAATAAAGTTAACGCATACATTAAGTACTACTGAGTGCCCGCGTTAAGTTTATTTCCTAAAATAAAAAAAGTGGGATTTTCAGTTGGGAATCAACACATGTTTGTCTTTGAACCGCAAAACCAGTTGGCTAATGTTCGTACACCGTGAATAGATCTGGCCCAACACAAGGTTTTCCCCTCCAAATTAAGTTAATCGGCCTGGCATATAAACGTAATGTACCATACACAGCCATTTTGGCGGCTTGCTATGACGGGAGTTGGAACACGTGACTGCGAAGAAACATAGGCGTGGCGCGGCGAAACTTTGCAGCGTAAATAACGTTGAATACTACTATTTAGAATGGTTGTGCTGTTCAATTTAAGCTGCAATGTCCGTTCACATCAACAGGCCCATTTACACTGGCAAGCAAAAATCGCGATCTTAGCAAGTGTAAATGGGGCTAATCTTCACCGTTACAGGTGTAACAAGGCCGCTATTTTTTACAGCACGCTAAAACGGCATTGTAAATTGGGGCTAATCTTCACCGTTACAGGTGTAACAAGGCCGCTATTTTTAGTGTCATTTCTACAGCACGCTAAAACGGCATTCCCAATGAGAGAAGACGACGAAGAAGAAGGGACAAATGGAGAAGAAGGAGAAGAAGAAGAAGAAGAAGAAGAAGAAGAAGAAGAAGAAGAAGAAGATGATGATGATGATGAATATGGTGAAGAAGAAGAAGAAGTAAAAGAATAAGAAGGAAGAGAAGAAGAAAAATAAATGGAAGAAGAAGAAGAAGAAGAAGAAAAAGAAAAAGAAGAAGAAAAAGAAAGAGGAGAAGGCGGACGAGGAAGAGGAGGAAGATAAGAAGAAGGAGATGAAGTAGGAAAAGCGAAGAAGATATGGATAAAGACGTGAGTTCTCTGAAATAAGATGATCAACAAAATACGTTTTCGATCCGTAGTCTACGTGGGTTTATTTGGCGTCATCGCGCATTGAGAGCTAGTGCGCTAAATAACATATTCTAAATCATTATTCTCGGTTTGTTCTAGTGGGCAATGTATAATCAGAGCTGCATTATCATGACCATTAGACGCTCCACTTTTATATGTCATCAGTCACGTATTAAGTGTCAATGCTTTGGAAGCATGTAAATGTACCGTAATGGAAGGTACATTAAAGACAATCTTTTTGTGTTATATAAGACCAAGGCAAACATGCACATTCTTGAAGATGTTCAAGTATATGAAAGAATCGTTTGGATAATTTGGAGTATCTCCATCATTGTCCATAGTGCTATCAATCAGCATCTATGAGAGGGAGGGGGGCGCTGTCGCAATATCTTGCTCCAAAAGAAAGTTTAGTGCATGGGATCAATACGGTTTATATAAGGTGATGGTCTATGACCGCGAACGAAAACTGTATCGTAACGATTATTGCCATCCAACCTATCACTGTTTTCAATTACTGCACAAATATTGGAGGTAAAATCGCAAAACGACCCCTTATTATGAGGCTGAACATGACTGATCCTTCGCCTGGCGATATGTGTCGGTAACTTCAAACAAACATATCACCGTACTGCTTAAATCATGCATACGTTTCATCGTTAATGCATTAACGTCTGGCAATCTGTAGTAATCCCAGGAGAAGATGAATGCGATAATACAATCGAAAGAAATGCTTCAAGTCATTTGGCCCAGGTAGGTAATAAGGTCACGCATGATTTAACATTGATTGGAAAAGAGTGCCGAACTTTCAAGCACGCCGTCATAATTTGTACCAATAATGAGAAATATGTATCACTCTTCTTTGCTATTTTTCTTAAATATCATCGCTATCAACCCAACTTTTTCGGGATCCGCTTTTATTTTTCACAAGACTTAGGCTTAAACTGTAGGCCCACGTACGATCATGATAGAAACAACTTTTCACAAAGAAATGAGAGAGAGGTGTGACGTTTATCAGCTTGCCTTAAGTTACCCCCTTGTAAACATACACTTGTATTGCTTAGCGCGCCAAGAGAGATATTCAAACTGGTTCTCCGTCGTGGTTTGCGAATGGAAATTGACTTTGGTAAAAGGAAAAGGAAAGAAAGTGTTTTGACAAATACAAGAAATTGGTGCTGGGTAATTCACCCGGCGCAATCTCAAGATATAACTACAAATCAATACAATGTGCCGAGTCTTGTTTTTTTTTTAAAATAAAACTGATCGGCATGAGATGCTTTTGTAAGTGGCGATCAATTTTTCCGTCGAAAAGAGTGCATGTTGACCGAGATTTGATATCGAGTTATTGCAAGTATTAAAATATGTTTTAACGTTTCCTTTGAAAATGGGGAGATGTACACGGCACAGACCGGTATCCGTTCTGTTTTTTGTATTAAACAGATCCTTGTGTCCCCAGCCCTGTCTGAAGTGCAGTAAAAGGAAAACAACTAGGCAATCCCCCCCCCCTCCCACCCCTGTAATGCTAACCGAAGCTTGAAATTGGCATTGCTCTTACCTCCATAATTTACATATTATGGAGTGTTAACTCATTTCATGCCGGGTGAACCACTGAGCTATTAAATCGGGTAATAAGATTATTACGAAAGACAGACATAATTATGTCTCATGACCGCAAGGTGCCATTAGACGCTTCAAATTGTTTTATATTATATGATTCATCAACCGAATTGAGAACATTTCACACACAACACAAAAATTACTATCTAATATGATATCCTTTCGTAAAAATACTCTCGGTAAAGAAGTAGGTTCACCAATTTTAGGCATTGCGCGCCACCCTTTTTTCTTTTCTTTCTCCCTTGCTTTTTCTAAAAAAATACACATTTATAATTGTACATTTATTATATTCTGTTATAAACTGAAGGGATGCATAAAAGTAAAAGAAATAGACGCTTCGATATACCCGAATTTCATGGTGCCAAATAAAGGTTTATTGAAAGACATGAGTGTGTGTGTGTGTGTGTGTGTTTGTGTGTGTGTGTATGTGTGTGCGTGTAAGAGAGAGAGGGGGTGCGTGTGGTGGAGTTAACCAATATATATGAGGTTATTCATCCCCAGTATATACCCAGCGAGGCAAAGCAGATCTGCCCCTCTTCCTTATAACCATTTTCGATAAGAATGCACTCATCACATCACCTCGAAGCACTCGAGTTCTTACGGCTTCTGGCGAAACATATTACAATAAATTCCACATGATAAATGACTGCAAACCATCAATCTGACGTGTCAAGAAGCATATAAGCAGGTAACTGGCTGCTCTTAACAGGAAAAACCTTTCCCTGCCAGTGGCCATGTCTTTTCACATGAAATGGCTACCCACCATCGATCGCATAATGATCTTAAGTCACCTTCATAATGCAGAATTTTCATACTAGCCTTTACAAAGGATAGTCATGAACAAAACGACACGCGATCTCATATTACACACATCATATGGAATATGTTCTGTCATGTCTGCTACAATGAGAATAGTCTTACAACCAGAAACAATCTTGTTGGGATACACGTCCTGTGTCAGACTAGATTATGATCAAACTTTCTTTCCATTTTTCCACCTACTTGTTAACGAATATTTGTTTAACTATCCATTTGAAGCACGTGAAAACGCCACCTTAGAAATTAAACTGTAAATCTTTTCTTTCAATTTCTTTTCAAATCAATCAATTAGGCTTACTTTAATGTTGGAAGAAGTACCGACACTTCCATTACTATTCAGGCACTAGAAGACCTAAAAGAGATCAACAAAGATAAGAAGAGTCTCTGGTATCACTGTATTTGGCGTCGAACGACGTAAATGCTCAGGGGTTTGACTTGCATGTCGCGACATGGCGACAGACGTTCTGAATCTGTGCCCGATAGACTTGTATTTCAACGGTTATTCACCTCCCTTTCTAATTCAATGGCTTTTATTTCAGATGAGACCGTCTTCAACAATGCTGGTCTTGAGAAATTTTCTTTGTATATATGATTTACACTTCAATCTATCGTGATATTTCTTTGTCTTTGGTCAAACATTTTTAATTGATTCGTGTTTTAAACAAGTAGTCAAACAGCATCAAAACGTCTCTTAAAAAATAATTGTATACATTTTTATGTATTTTTGAGAAGGTTTATATATGGATATTTATACTGAAGCTGTTGTAATTTTTTTGACTTTCTTTCAATAAATATATAATTATAACAACATTTGAATGTCTGCGTCGGCGATATATGAATATTTATTAATACAAACTATAAGATTATTAAAAACAACGGAGATAAAACTTTATACACATATATAAAGGCTTTACCTCCGGAGTTTTATGGCGTTATTCATATATTATGTGTAGTAATATCGATTACGAAGAGAATAAAGGGCTGTCTGCTGGTCTATCGAATTCGATCTCGCCGAAACGAATGGCGTCTCCAGGTTCAAAATCCGGGGTAGAGCGTTTTTCATTCCTCAAGTTTTTGTTCTAGTGGAACACTGCGGACCTATGAATATCGCTACGTTTCTTATATATATAGAGAGAGAGAAAGAGAGATACAATGTTTATATATATATATATATATATACAGTATGTATATATATAAATGTGTGTGTGTGTGTGTGTGAGTATAAGAGCGAAATAAATGTGGATTTTATAATAGGCGACTGCCTTTTCTTAAACCACTCTTCACATCCCTCTGTGGGACACACACGTCGTTTGCAAAAAGTGTTCTTCCTAGAAAAGCCATTTCCTTCCCTTAAAAAGTCAATGAGTTCAGTGCAATGTGTTACAGTATTCCACACTGCTCTACTCCTATCTGATTGTAGTTTCATTTGCTATTTGCTCCGTTCGTATGTTTTACAATTCAGATAAACGTCGCTCGTCATCCTGTCCGTTGCGTTCATTCTTACGGAAAGATTGAAGCTCACCTCCATATCAGTTCGGAATATCTAATTTCTACTATTTTAGGGCTCGCCTGCCCAGCGCGGGATGTACATGTACAACTCATGCAACTAGAGACAGGATGAGAGAACAGTGAGGTCGGGGTGAAGGATGGGTTTACGAACACCTCTTCCTGCCTTAGAAATCTCAAGAGGGAAGTAGTTGAATGATGGTTTCCCCTCTTCTGTCTTTCAGAAGCCCGTGCCACGAAAGTCAAATAATCTAAGTCATTTCGATCACGCCCGGTGGAAATTCCAATCGAACATGTCGAAGGAGCGAGATTTCACAGATCGATGACAGGCCGGGGTAAATTACTTTCACACGTTCAGAGTCCAGACCTCACGCCGAAAGTAGTACTAATGCGCACAGCACGCTCGAATGACATTACATTGTAATACTTGAAGGCTTAAGACAAACTCGAATCTACATGTACGAGCAGTATTGTATCGCATAGTTGCAGATTCGTCGCGTTTTGTATTCATCCAGTGGATAAAACGGACATCAAGAACTAAGCCTAATTGCGGTCAAAAGGCTAACTGAAGCTATTAAGAGACAGGAGTAAGAAACATGAAGATGTGGCTAAACAACAGTAGATTCCTGTAAAGGGAACTGAACGCTACTTCACAGACATATCAACAGTGGTAGAGTAGGTCTGTTATCTCGCGAATCCTTTCGCATGAGCTTTACCTTAAAAGGGGAGCATTTCGTATAAAGATATATTAATATTGTAGTCAATCAAACGTTACGCAGTATTTGTGTTTGCGTGAATGGACGGTCTTCTATTTGAAAAGAAAACTTTAATATATTATTACTCAACTGCTGAAGCTGATGCGTTTAGACGGAAATATTACCTTATATGTGTATGAAGGAATAATTCATCAACAAAGAAAATCACAATTTCATCCTAGGAAAATTATATGAAGGGGGAAAAGAAAAACGAATATTTTTCTTTTCTTTCGAAAGACATTCTTAACTGATTTTTCTGACAAGGTAGTTAAAATAAAAGAAGAATACATTCTTTCTGTGCCATGCAAAGGGCTGCTCTGTGGGATTTTTGTATTAGCAGGGAAAGAATACCTCAATGGCGGATATAGAAGGGAATAATACATAAATTTCACTTGGTATCTTGTTTCCCGTTACTTTTAAATATCTGTTCATGACCTCTTTGCTTCAAAGCGAAGGTGTGAGAAACTTTGGTACTCCCAGTCGTAGGATTCCTTCTTGATATTGATTTCAAGATGAGAAAATAAATACATGGAGACTATTGTCAGTGCATGGGTAATGAAGTTGATGGGTGGCGCTTTAATAGTCGAGGTTAACTGTAGCTTGAGAACATTGAGGACACACGTTGCACGGATTGCAACGTCGCCAGAAAATATGTATCTTGGATGCGTGAATGGATCAAAAATTATATCCACTGTATACAAACGCAATGTACGAATGATCACTCCATCGTACTTGAACGTTACAGTTATCATTTATTAAGACATTTTTTAAGCATACGTTGAATGGTGCGGATATGACGTATAACGATAATCAGTATAGCCTCTTTCTCCCCTTCCCCTACTCTCAACAACTAAGACAACAACTGTTTATCATACTATAGATGAAAGGGGTACAGGGACATAACTTTTGCGTTTTGGAGGCTTCAGGCGCCACCCAGTGAACATAATATGAAAAGAAAGATGACGAAAGCGGAATGTAGAGTGGCGGTCGAGTTGCAACGTATCTGACAATTATTCGGATTGCTGTACAGTGTCACTGGTTTTGGGACGCTCATCCATTATACTCGTTCATTGAGAGGTCAGCGGACAGCTGATGACTGGAACCATAAAAATACTCTTCGAACTTCTCATCTGAATTAGACAGAGGTACACCACTCGTGGCGGTACTGTATTTCGCAACAAGCAGGTTACGTGGAAAGTAGCCGCATGCTCCATCCAAACGCTCCTACGTTGCGTTAACCATTAGAGCAAATCTAATCACGTTCGATTTTCTTTATTTCCCTGGGGATATTTTAAGGTGAAATTTACTTTTTCCACAAACATAATATAATCCAACTTCATCACAACATTAAAGACCGATATATTTTGAAGGTTTAAGCTTATGTTGAAGGAAGGTTCGAATTACATCCTGGCTCCAGTAGAAAATCGGATAAACTCGTGCGTCGACACAAGAGCTAAAAACCCCCACCTAATCCTGTTGTTACAGCGCGGCATTGACAAGGGTGCCTGAAGCTACTCTGTCCTGAGTATGTATGCGACGAGTTAATCTGAATATAATCTACAAGCTGTCAACGTTGCCCGAAGCGCGTTGTCTAACATATTGTCTAGGGCTCGCAAGGGGAAATAACAGATTAAACCCCAAAGGATGCTCTTCCCCTGGGACGGAGGCTCTACCCTGTTGTCTGGTCATATCAACAGCGATTTCGTATGTGTCAGCATTCGGTCAATATTGATTAGTTAATGTGCGAAGGGGCGCGTGGGTGATGTGTTATCTACCGTAGATCTAAACCTAGTGACAAGTTTGCACTACCAAAGTGCATCATTATGAAAATAGCAAAATATATTTCTGGAGCATGGTAGCGGTACGAATTGTTAAATTAGAATCTGCCATTATGCGTATGGCTGACAGGTCACTCGCTGGATCAAGAACGGGAGATCTGGTAATCAATCTAGATCAACGGATTCAATGTGGACATCGTTTAATGCACTGTGCGATTAAAAAGTACCATCCTTTATCCATTAGGCAGGGATCTGCTAAGTCCTTGCCTTGTGATTGCTTGTGCGAAAGGCAGAGCTCATTCGGTTTCATACGTTCGTCAACGGTACACTGGATCCCTCGGGTCTCCCATGTTTTGCCTCGCTTGTCGAACATTCAAATATGCGTGCGTATACTAGCGGACACAATAACTCATTACATGATTGGGAGGGATTATGAAGAAACCGATTGATAGCAGATGACGGCATATTATGACACATCAAGAGCATTAAATGTACGACAAATTTAATCTTGCAACTGAAATGATGTCAAATTGAATCAATATACATGGATTAATATTGATACACAATCATCCTTGCCCCCAATCGTAAATTGAGTTTCGAATGCACATATACATTGTGTTGAGTTTAAAGGTGTAGAAGTGTAGTATAGTGTTGGTCTATATTACGGGACCTGCATTCAATGGAGATTCGTTCTAGTTCTATTTCCGCATACCAGGAAAGAAAATCATCGCAAAGGAGAAAAGCCTTGAACTTAAACGAAATCCGAAGCCGGTGATAACGACAGAATGATTATGGCCTGTAATCATTACAATTAAAACTTTTTTTTATTGTCATTAAGTATCTTAATAATGAATTCCTTATGATAACAAATAAAAGTAGTCTTTCTTAATACTCTGGTGATACCATGATAAAAGCGCATACATTGAGATTCAATATTTTACATATTGAAATCAAACGTGTTTATTTGAGTTTTGGTGACTTCAGACTTTAATTTGATCACATACTGTGTCCTCAGTCAAGTGGCTTAAAGGTTTCTTGAGCAGCGCCAGGACTGAGAATACCTGCAAATCTAGTTAGGGCCTTAGGTTGTCAAATTAACTTTCAAATACCTCAACATGAACATTTCCGTGATGTTTTTTGTATTTCAAGACAACTTCATGTAAGTAGAGAATATATAAGATAAGCTTTTTTATTGACTTGTCCAGGTTTTTCATGTCAATTGCTTGGTATCGGTTATAGTGATTTTTTTTCTAGTTCAACACTTCTATAGTATATCCAGTTTGTGTAGTTATATGTAGCTTAGCTCGTTTCTTTACGTCAGAGTGGGTCTACCATGTCCATTTCTCAAGTGATGAAATACAGTGCACTAGGTCACATTTTTGTCATCACTCCGAGTATAACTAGGTAATAGCCTTGCACTCACTACATTAACGTTGTACTTATAACGCAACTACAGAATAGCACCTTTTTCGTAAGTCAAGCTTTCATTTGATACCACTGAAGTGTACTTTGTATTTCGGATGAATACAGTTTGGAATGATATATATACGTGATCATTACAAAAGATTTTAAAAAGTCTTGTTAGGCTTATTTTGAATATTGGATGTCTTTTTACAATTTATTGCACTCAGTAGATTTGTCTGTTTTGTTCATATAGTTGTTTGTCTAAGATTACCCTAATGTATCAATGTTTAAATGATGCAGTGTCCAAATTTGCTAGTGATTTTCTTTTTCAGATCTTAGTCGGTTAAAAACTTATATCAGACTTATAACAGATACCAAAGTGTACAGGTTTTAATATTTCATCCGGATCGTTATTCCTCGGTATTGAATCGCTTTACCACTCTATTTCGTTTTCATTTGCGCGATGCTGGAAACGATTATGGTCATATCTTCTATTAAATAATTGGTAAATAAGGATTGCTAGAGGTTATCTCAAAGTGGTTCCCTATCCCTTTTCGAATTACCGACAAATCTGGGGCAGGAGCTTTACAAGTTTTCTAATATTTGAAATGGATGTAGAAAGATTTAAGAACAATTCTGCGAGAATAACAATTTTGTAAAGACCACATTACCAAAGTGCTCCCCATAACCTCTTTTTTTTTTTTTTTTTTACATACGTACGTCCAAGCTACTTTAGAGTAATCTTTTGATTTTTTTTCTGATTTGGGAGGAAAATTAATATAATGACAGAGAAACTCACGCAGCATCATCCTCCCCCAAAAGATACGTGTACTAATTACCTTACCGAGTAATCTAAATTATCGAAACTTTCACGGTGTACATACTTCAATAAATTTACATCCACAGGCATGTATATTTAGGTATACATGCATTTTTAAATGTTTTTATTACAAAGGTCCCTGTGGTAACATATTTACGAGTGCATGCGTATCAATATGTTCACAAGAACGTTAGCAGATGGCGGAGCGTGAAATGCATATTTAAAAAGGGAGATATGGAGGAATTGATTCAGTTTCTCCCTCTCCTCTTAAAGGTGACATTCATAGAAAATCCCTAAATATAAAGATATTCATCTGTAGAAAGTTTATAAGCTATACAATGGGCTTGGATGACATTAAAACAATATATCACTTCTAAAAAGCGAAATTAGGGTGAAAACAATCACCCTATTCTCTGGGACAAATTTGCCCTGCTGCCATCCGAAACAGCCTTTAGGTTTGACGTACGGAAAGGGAGGCGTTATTGTGCATCACACATGCCAATCCGCAGCTTTTTTACCGCCAGAAGCATCACGCATTATCAATGAAACTGTGATGGAAGTTGTTAGTGGTTTAACAGGTGTGGTACACAATGGTCATTGTGAACATCTGTGTGTAGATTGCACTTAGTCTCTATAGCTGCGTGAAGCATATCCCGGCTGTGACGTACACACAAAGCCACTTTCCCTTAGGCGATTTCGTAGGTCAGGAGAGAGCCAATTGAGTGAAATTTGATTTTCATAAAACACAAAACTGAACACTTTCATGGCATGTTAGCTGCATAAATGACTTCAATAACTCATTCAATAGTAAAATAACCTATATTTATTTGATTTTATTTCCTCTAAGCATCATCTTCAATAAGCCAGTAATTACATCATGGTTGGACAATCCACTGAATCACAGCTACTAGAATGCAGATTGGTATTTGTGTTTGAAGTAGTGTCGGGTGATTGATGTAAAGACATTTTACACCGTTTTCGTGACAACGGTAGAAGCAGGTGCACATGGTGGAAATTCCACCACACTACCATGTCAGAGCTGAATAGCTGTTCTCGTATCTGCATTATAATCGGTATGAATGTAGTCGACCATCTAATGAAGTTCCATTTCACTCTGTGAGTAGTTCGATTGACCTGAGGTCATTTGTACCAGCAATGATCTGCTCATGCGCACATTGCAACTACGAACTGGCTTATCGTAATTCAACTTACCTCTAGAGTACTTTAATGCATTGTATTCGTGACAGAGTGAATATTGTCCTCTCTTGTTGATAGGTCGGAGAGTCCCTCTCACACTGGTACGAATCGTTAACCGAGTAGTCACACTTATTCTTCCAGCTCATTGCACATCTGTATAAAACATAAAAGCACAAAATCAACACAATTGAGCTGAGAAAACATAACGCATTTTTAGCTTGTGTGTGTGTGTGTGTGTGTGTGTGTGTGTGTGTGTGTAGGCGTAGAAGGAAAAGAAATAGCGATGTTATCAGTTTAGATGTTTATTTATTCATTATTTGGCATGATTTTCCACACATAATAAGCATATTACTGGAATGAAATTAAATATATTTATGATATTATCTTCCTCAAATTGTCTCATCCATCTCAATTGTAAAACTTTTAATATTGGATATTAGTATTTCATTATTACTCTAAGGAAGACAACACTTTTTTAGTGGTTTGGTGGGTTTTTTTCACGCATTTTCATTTCATTTACATTGGCAAAATGGTCGACATTACTGGGAACATCTCATATCGTCTCATAAAACATTTATAAAAAAAAGTTTGATTTACTAATCTCGATATTTTTCTAATCTGCAAGAAGAATAGCAAATGAATTATCCTCGATAATTTTCCCGCTTTCCCAGTATCATTTCATCAGATATTTAAAAAAAAAAACGTGTAGATGGAAATGCTTAGGTTCACCTTAGGCAAAAGCCAGAGTATGGCAGAAGTGTCTTTTCCAGGAATCAAGGAGCAAATCGATTTCTTAAATTGAATTACAGAGAGAAAGAAGTTCAAGGGAAGAAGCACGTAACGGAAAGATACATTAGGAGAAGCAGAGGAGGTAGGTGCGTTTCAATTATTTTTGTATGGGAGGAGTATGTACGCATAACTGGCTACCCCATCTCCATGTTTTAGCAACACTTTCAACTCAAAATACTGGTTTTGAACTTTTTTATTATTACATACAAATACCACTTCGAGTTCAATAAATGGTCTCCAATGATTAACAGGGTTGCCAAGGTTAAAGGTACACGTGTGAACCACTACTATAGAGTATCGAAGTGGTATCGTCATATGAGCATGTTGTTAAGACGATTGGCTCTAAACAAACTCACTCCAGTAAGAGATTTAGCGGTCCGATATTGTCTATCGGGCTAGTGTCCGGCATTCCAATTACAGTCCCCGTTGTGATCACCGCTGCTTGCTCTACCCGTATTGTTTAGAACCAGTTGTATTGACAATATTGCTCAAATGGCGTCACACTCCGGTACTCTATTCAGTCGTTCTTTCTCTCTCATGGCTCAAAACTGGATTTGCATCCGTCTGTGACATGCTTCATCAGGAAAGTGCAAAGTGGAACGGGTCATGGATATCATACTCCCAATGGACCATTTCCTTTATTTAGATCAAGTGTTCGTTGGGTACCAACTGCCGCGTGACTGCAATGACAAACTGAATTTTGATTTCGCTGCTTTATGTTGGTGTGTATATATTTTTCACTGGTTGGTCAGGTAAGCGGTCGGACAAGCTGTCAAGAGCAATTTCTATCTGATGACCTTTTGCAAACATTTTAAAGCAACTGGGCTGCACTTGACTGCAAGCATACCAAACACTGTCGAACGTAAGTATTCATTTTAAATACACATCTATTGTTCCACCTCCAGTTCTAGGTTTGAGGTACAATCACTGATTGAAATATATTCTACATTTATCTCATAGTAGTTGCACGCCACGTTTGATTTGAGATGCTAGTTTTTAACATTTCTCTTTCTAACCTCAATTTCCAATCAGATTTTTTTTTCGCTGTTTCCCTTCAAGTCACATAGACATGTAGGAAGGGGAAATTAATCTTGCCATTGACATTTCAATTACTGGTGTCGCTGCCTGTGTTCCTCTGTCCTTTGGTATTTCAACGAAGGGTTGTCTCCCACTCCTGGGTTTCACTTCGTCGCCAGCGCCCAAGGGCCTGATCTGGTTTCAGAATCTGGCGAGTTGACCAGACGAGTTATAGCGGGAACGGTGTCGCGTTGGTATGGGGTGATACATGTACGAAGGTACCGTAATATCATCAACAGCAATACAACCTGAGATGTATTAGATGCAAGTGCGTGTATGTACACAGATATGTTGCTATCATTATTTCCTTGCTGCTATGAAACATGCAGAGCTTACTGCAACATAATTTTTCTCCAAAAGTGCACACGATATAAAGGGGTAGTTCCATCGAAGATTTCCATCGTCTAGAAATTGATTAAATTCATTGCAATCCCGTTTCCGTTACCCTTCGGTACGTAATGTAATCGTTATTTTTTGTTCGCATGTGGGAAAAGACAAATCCTTTCGACATAATGTGTTTTTTTCCACGCACATATGTTGCGCTGCTGACGATGTCCAAATATTCAACCTTTGTTGAATATTCTCATTTGTCATATATCTAATTGGACATATTACATATTCGTTTCTCCTAAATCAAAAATATTAAAAACAATATCCTGAAATGTCTTGTATGCTGTAATGAGCATCATTACAATTTATATTTAAGGTTATCTGGTTTTAAAACTTCATAATATAATATTCACAAAATAAAAGATGAAGAGAAGGAAAACTCACATTTCAAAGCAGCTTCTTTTATGATACATTTAAAAACAAAACTGATATAACGTCATGTGCAGGAAATATCATGGGATCTAATCAAGATGTACAATACCGATGATGAAATATAGCAGTGGAAATAAAGTTACTTTTTTATCCACACTGACTTACATTAATTAGGTGGATAGTGTGTAAAAAGAGTAAACCAAACGTATATAAACAACAACAAAATCAGATGTATAGCATGTTTTGACGTCTTCGCACCCTTGAGGCACTTTTCATCCAACCTTCTATGAGCAGCAATTTATCTGGCACAAAGTGACTTAATAAACCATAACGAATATGTTCACAGCGACACTAATTCATATCAAACTAATAAGTTTCTGACGGTCACCGACCGCATGATTATAGCTTTAGGGGGTTGGATTGCCAGATATGACGCGTTGCAATGAGTAACATTTCTAATTACAGGAATGGCAGGCTAATCGTGAAATATTTCCAGCTCCAAGCTGTTCTTATGCTCGTTACCCTTTAAGCGGGACTGATAATAATGAGTTTTATTAAGATGGAAATCAAATGAAGAGAGTGATAGTTTTACAGCATCGCAAGCCATCTCCCAATATAACTTTAAATCCAGATTCTCGTAAATGCCCTATTTGATATTTATAATATGACTTTAATTTTCCTGAAGTAATGAAGAAATGAAGCTAGCGTTGACATGGAGGTTAATAAACGTAATCATTAATTTCAGCCGTAAACACAGCCCGAAGCCAGTGACGTAGCGAGTATCAGGAGAAGGGCAACTGTGTAGTGTTTAAAATTATAACCGTGCGCAATTAATTGTCTCCAGATACTGTACTCAAAAGTATAAAAGACGAATCGGGACAAACTCAAGGGAAATTATAAACAAGTTGAGGTTAAAAAATAAAAGGTAAACAAAATGGGAATTGTTAAAGGAATTGGACGCGCGGTACAGGTATCTCAATTGGAAATATCGATCACGCGGAATGCGTGAAAATTACTCCCATTCGTAAAGTGCCACTGGACGAAGCACAAACTTGGCATGAGAGACACACAGCAAGTGAAATTCAATTTAAGTAACGTTGACTTGGAGCACCTCAAAAATTCTATAAACAGACTCTCGCATTCCCATTGCATCCGGCATTTATTTGAAGGCAATGAATATTGAATATGAAGGGAGAAATTAACACAAGGGAAACAGATATTCCGTAAACATTACGTCTGTAATGGCTGCTACGCAAGTACAAACTATAATTTTGCCTTATTTCCTGGAAATTTCGAAGAACATTGAATAAGGTGGGTTAAAATAAAAAGTTAACAAAATGATAATAATGAAAGGCAACGGAAGAGGGTGGTACATGTATATCAGTTGGTTATATCGATTGCGCGGAAAACGAACAAATTACTCCCATTTGTAAAGTGCCGCTGGAGGAAGCACACATAGCCTTCTGCACTTGGCATTAGGAAAACACGGCAAGTGAGATTCGATTACAGTAACGTAGATTTGGAACACTTCAAACATACTACAAACAGACTCGCGTGTTCCAATTGTATATGATATTGATTTAAAGGCAAATACCATTGAAAATCAGAGAGAAGCTTTGACAAAAGGGGGAATAGAAATGCCGTAAGCATTATGGATGGATTGTAATATGTCTTCAATCTCTGCTACGGTCTTATAACCGATCTTGCCTTATTTCCTGAGAGACTTGTAGAATATTTAATTAAAAAGCAAACCAGGTAGCAGCGAGACCTCCAATCCCTACCTATAAATGTGAATATTCAATTAGTAACAATAACTAGGCAGACATAACAGTAATCCAAATTGCAGATAGTAACAATAAGTAATTTTAAAAAGTGTTTGCAGGACTTCGTGTCTTTTTTCTTGTTTAATAGCAATAAAACCATGATATGGTTTGCATAAGACATTTTAAATTAGTTTAATAACTTGAGCATGGCGGCACACCTATATATAATGAAATAGTAAAGATGGCTTCAAAATCGTAAACACTAACAAAACCAAATAAACTGGAGGTTTCAATTCCCTTTAAGACAGGGAGTATCAGAAAAGGTGCGCAAATTACATTCCCGTCCGTTAGTGTGGTCATGGTACATGTAGGTTGCTCCACTAATATGGGGGGAATGCTGAAGATGCCCCGTCGACCGGCACAACGCCCTCTTTTGACGGCTTTCAAAATGACTTGTGTGTAGTTTACCACCACGAGGTGTTTCGTGACGCACTACGTTTCTGTATGTATTTCAGTACTATATGCATGCCCTGAATAGGTTGACGAATTGGGTAAAGTAGGTCAATTATATCTCACGACAAAATAAAGAAATCAATACGTAGTATTTGCAGCAATATCAAGTGGTGTGTTTTCAAGCACGATCTCGTCGACACATTGCGATACAGGTTGGATGAACTGGTTATATATTGATCAAAAAGTTCTAAATCTGTTTAACTTTCATCCATTATGTTCTATGTCTTAACAACAAGTGAGTAATGGTACATCAAAACGTACTCGAGACAGATCGGAAGATTCATGATATCAGATATATTCAATCCCAAATGCACCCGATGTTCTCAATCTATGTCTTGAAATGCATAAGTGCAGACAAGTTCACATCTAGATGTAATAATCTTGAGTAGGGTGAGCTGAATAAAAGATGAGATTTAGATCGTTTTAACTCTCTCAGATTACCACCATCACCTTCTGACACGATCCTTTCTTGCGATGAAGAGACTGTGACGAGAGAAATATACGCAGGGTGAATGCCGTATCATCGAAGACGCTGATATAATATGCGTCCTTTATTGGTTGAGCCCAGCGAAAGGTGACTGTATTTTCCATCGACTCGTAATACCCTTTTCTCTGACCATGACGCTTCTTTCCGCATGGCTTATGTACACTTACTCTTCCACCATTACTCTTCCCGCCTGTTTTCCATATTCCATTTCTCCCCCATCTCCCCCTTCACTGTTCCTGATCGGTGGTGGGCGGATTGGAAACCCTCTAGTAATACTATACTGATCCTTCTCCTTCATCTCCCTTCCAACTTTCACTATCTCTTTCTCTCTCCGTTGCACTCTCTGACTCCCTCTCGATCCTGGGGCCCGTATATAAAAAAAAATCATTGTTTTCTCTCAAGTTAAATTTATGCAATAGAGTTCACAAAGTAACAATTGTAAATTGTGAATAAATTACTTAAACTCTTATACATTATACACATCATGTAATATTATTCAAAGCCACTCTATCGTACCATATGAAGTATGACAATATGACTCACAAATATCTGAGAGAAAAATTACGAAAATACAGGTGCAGTTCTACCTCCCCCTCCTTACACACCCTCGCCCCTTCCCTACCTCTTACCCTTCGACGCACACGCAAGCACCCACACTTCACACCCTCAAATACTCACACAATTCATACGCCCTTGCATACGGTGCTTGCGTTCCATTTAAAGCAAGCAAAACACCACAAATCAACGAACATAAACGCTCTGTCGCCTCTACACATTTCCTTAAATGGTGTGATAATTTACCTCGCGTTACTGCAAAAATTTTCACGTTCATTTTCTAACATCTTCTCTCGAAATTCATTTGGACTTGGTGGTCTTTTTTTAGTCTTGCTGTAAGCAAAGATCAAATGTTTTATTAAAAGAATAATGTGATTGATCTTACGATCGATAGATCAATCGTACGATTGATATCGATCGTACATCTGTATTACAATAAACATTAACAATAAAAAAGAATCTACGATTGATACCGATCGTAACTTGCAATAGATATTAATCGTAGCTTGTGTGGATCGATCGTAACTATGTGATTGATTGCAAAGTTGTTATAGATAGCAACTAACCTTTTGTGATACAGGGCCCCATGGCCCGTATTCCATTAACCTGCAAGAAAATTTGCTTACAATACGCAAATTGACTAAGAAAAATTGCTTACGTAAACTAATGATGTAAATTCTTACGTATTTCATAAACTTTTCAGAACATTTGCTTACAGAAGGAAAATGTACAATTCATCTTTGCTGTGCATTTTGTGGGTTTCATGACCGTGCTACACAACGTAAGAAAATTAAGTTTTGAATTGAGTTGAATTGAATTTATATATTAGCATAAATCAAAATGGAATGTGAATACACTGCTTGATATCCCCACTCAGCTGTGTCAACACGTCACAGATGTTCTTCGGGGGGGGGGGGGGCTTTGTCTGTTTTCGACACTTATTGTAATCATTGCGAAAATTATATTTTTTATTCTTTATTATGTTTTTATATATGCTAATTGTTTTTTATATACCGCTTCTCTAGTACCACTTTGATAATGGACTTTTAACTGTCTTTAACCACGTTTATCAAATATACATATAAACCAGGTGTACAATCTAGAGTACAATTTAGAGGAACTATCATAAATAGACTTTCCCAGGCCAAGCTTACCCCCATGATATTCCTTATCAAGGTAATACTATTAAGCCGAAAGTCAATTTGTCCTTTTACTTCAATGTTCTCCTTCTCACTTCCCCCAACCCGTCACACAAAAAGGGAAAAGTCCATAAAACCCAAAATCATTCCTTTACAAACTCTTTCCTGGACCCTGCCATATCGTGATGGGATCAATTAAATTACATAACCAACGATCCTTGTAAACTTGAAAATTTTGTCTTCATGGTCAGATACATTCTTAAAGTAAAATGTTATTAGTTCCATCCAATTAACATATTTTGTGCTCCAATGCATCGGCGAATGTATCACGTGTAATGCACGTTGTAAAACATTTACACCTGTAGCACAATCGGAATAGTTACCACTGTTTATAAACATATATATAGCCCGACTAAGAGAGCATATGTTTCGTTGGCCCTAGACAGCGGATGAAGACATGGTCATTGTCCTTTGAGCGGACATGGTCCCTCTCCTATCTAGAGACACAGACACCGCTGCAGCGCGCTGTGGTTCCGTCCCTCGACATCATCGTGAATCTAGAGGAATGACCATACGCCTTTCAAAGTACTGTACCAGGAGGCCCGTGTAAACTGTTCACGTCAGCATCACTTTACCACACGAAGTCTTCTTGACTGCCTGACAAATGTTGATGCCCACAGGCGACTCCCAATTGACCTATACATGTCGGTATATCGGTGACACCTGACACAGAGAGAGCTGGCCCGATCGAAGGCGAAGCTCCGACACTTCCCTGTCACGTGTAGTGAAGCAACGCATCTATCACTATCTACCGACCAGTTAGGGGCGCGCCCTCCTGGGCTTTAAAACCGAAATCAATACAAGATTCTCGTGGTGAACCGACAGACGGGTTCTAGTTCTTCTGACACTTCAGCAGTGCCGAGGGAATAGTGATAATTGGAGAGAAACGAGTCTGCCAAACGTGACGGGCCTGCGAATGCAATGTATTGTCGGGCCGGCAGCATCGTCACTAATAGATGATCATGTCACTCTCCTTGCTCTGTTTCTCACGGCGAACAATGGTACTGGCGTGGTTATTCCACGAAAAACGGCCAAAACAAAACGCCTTCTGACCAGGCAAAGTAAGGGTTTATTATGGTTCAACGAGCCAATTCGTAGTTGCAATGTCCCCATGAGCAGATTGATACTATGACAAATGACCTCGGGTCAGTTGTACCACTCTGAGAGAAGATTACAAATTCGTTAGATGGTCGTCCACGTTTGCTGATACGCTAACCATTTTCCAAGTCTCAGAAGTTAGTAAAAGAACATTCAAGCATGCCACACGAGCAAATCATTGTTGTTCTAGGCTTGTGAAATGTCGTTATATCCATCATCCATCCATCAGTTAAACATATCAAAGATCATATTAAAGACCTGCTCAAAGATAAAAATAATACAACATATTATAAAAGACAAGTACGAAACAATACGTAAAACGCACAGTTAAGGAAATCAAAAATGATAAAACGCCGTGTATTGGAAGACTGTAAATCCGGTATAAAAAAAAATCTGTTAAAATAACTATGAAGATAAACAGATGGTATTTTTGGTACAGGTTATGTTTAAAACGTTTCCGATGAGGATCATAGTTCAAAGGAAACGAGACATCTGGTGGATGTGACAGGTTCAAATTGATATCAGAATATCGAGATGCATGTTTCCCTCTCCCCAGGATACTAAGGAAATCATTCCACATTTTCAATGGGTTCCTAACATTCCGTATCAAGAAAGAATATCTGTAGACGTCATTGCTATCAATTTTTATTCACGAAAATATGGACTCCAGGAAAGACGAGGGGGCGGAGTAAGGAACGTAAACAATTCTATAGGAAACCATGGAAACTACGGCGAATCAATTTTGAAAACCTTGCTTCAAGGCTCGTTGGCTGAATAAAATAAATGCACGATTTCACAATTTCTGATAAATATTCGGAAATTGAGAGGAACTTTCCCCCGGGAGGCTATAAGGTAGGCACGCTACTCGTATGACAAAAGTGCGCTGGATACTAGAAAGATATTACTACATGATTTGTACTTTTAAACATATGGAGTGATATGGAAAAAACTCCGCAAAGGCTTCAAGCTATTGTTCCAAACTTTTTTTCCAATCAGCAGAAAGAAAATATTTCTTTCAGAACACAAAAGAGAAAGCTGTAAGAGGAGATTTGTTTCATGAATAAGCAATGATTTCTTGTTCAGATGATTGGTTTTCCGGTAATGGGATGCGTAATATTGCCGCGGAGCTTTGCTAAATATCCATTAAAAGACGACTTGGATTAGCTAACCTCGATGTTATCTTATACTTTTGAGAAGGCCATTTCAGTTTGGAGACCTTCTGTTACACCTAACTTGTTTATATCTTTGTGTTTCATTTCAAAGAACTATGACGTAGAATTTGGCATTATGTGACTTTTCCCAGAAACTAGCCCAAATTTTATACAGGAAAACAAATCTGATGCCAGACCGATTACTAAAGGACCGTTGTTGCTTACCGAGCGAAAGTTTCATCATCATCTCAGGGTTTCTTGCACTACTTTTCGTTCACCTCTTTTATAACTTAAAGTTCATGGTCTGTGAAATCAAATAATTATGTTACAGCTTTTCGGTACATTTTGTGTTACCGTTTACTAACATGTACACATTACTATCTTATCAACTTCCGTCAGTGAGGATAACCTTGATTGATTAGCCTGGGGATGATTTCCGACTCGACAAAGAAACAATGATTAATCGAGATAAACACGTCTGATGGTAATTTTTCATGAATTTATATCATGGTCTTTTTTTTAAAAAAAAAAGTGATATAAGAAACCGATCAAAGTTCATAAAAGACGAAAAAATTGGTTTGGATGGTTTGCTTTTCTCATTTTCTCTTAGGCGGGATATTAGGACATTGACATCAGATCAATTCTCTCTTTCCTCTTCGTGTGCCTCGAGGAAAGTTTCTCTCCAGAAATGCACACAAATCCCATGAAACATTTTATCGACCTGCTCTCAGGCTAAAAGGGATACCATGATATGAAATAACATGAGCCCATAAATACACTAATTTCCTTCACTTCAGTAGTTACTTCACTAAGCGCATAAGATTTCTGATAATTCTATCGCTACTTGTAACCTCATACATGAGCAAATTTATTTATTTGGAGGTCTTCGCTAGCCCGAACTTGACCAAACTTGTGAGAAGGTAAGTCCACTGTCTTTTGATCGATTAATAGAGTAGACCATACCACGTGATAAAACTCACCCAGGGAGGTGCCGTACGACCACTCCTCATATGCAATGATCGCATAAATCAATAACCCGCCCCTTGTTTCTCCGACAAATTAAAGGTTACTCTCGTTCAAAGGAACCCATGCATCCACCACGTTGAAGGGCCGTTGACGTCTTAAACGTTTGGCAAATGTTTTTCTGTGACGACTTACAATGACTTACAAGTTTTTCAAATGTCAGGTAATTCTCCGTGTAGGGAAGAAACTGACCTGATACTTGAAACTAAACACCACACCATTTAAAAGCACTCTTAACCTATATTTCCTTTTCCGGGAGTTCACATGGAAATAATATCTAGGTACCCTGAGGCCCACACGGACCCTCGTATATTTCGCCAACCGACTTGCCTCTCATTGCAGCTGGAGCGTATCATGTTACTTTAATCTCAGCGCGTCTTTTCTAAACCGACATGTTGTTATTCATGCTTCAAGAGATGTATGATATGAAGATTCAAACCACGCCGTAAAAATACAGCTTCCGCCCTTAAATCGAGAAACGCAGTCGCATTTATATGTGATGATAACGTCTGATGATATTCGCACTTCCATTTCATATTCATTAACATCTCACCGCAGTCTCTACAGGACAATCGTTAACCTCGTTTATACACCTGTTAAAGGGCATATACTGTACTGGGAAGACAAAAAGGCTTCAAAAGGTGATCGTGAGTAATCTTCCTGCCAATGGTCCTAAATTCATGTATTGTCCATTTTAGAAACTTGATGAAAGTTATTTCACCACAAATGATGTACATTTGAAGAAATTAGTAATTAAAATACAAATACTAAAAATGTTCTGCCCAAACATTTTGAGCATTTGTGATTAAATCACTAATTACTCCAAATATCGATCATATGAGGGCAAATAACTTTCAGCAACGCTCTAAAATGGACAATACATGAATTTAAGACCATCGGCAAGAAGATTGCTCACGATCACCTTTTAAAGCCTCTTTGTCTTCACAGTACAGTATATTCCCTTTAACGTCGTGAAGTTGCGATAGTGATTTGCTTCTTTACTTACTCATCGGGTCCCAGAGTTTACGGGCTGCGATCACACCAATGAACTCATAATCATTTCAAAGAAATTAAAGCAATGAACGCACCGGTGGGATGGAAACCTATCATGATGTCTGAGTCCGAACGAGGTCACCTCAAAGCGTATTGGGATAGACAGTCACTGACAGAACCGGGGCAGTCGCTTTTAAAACTTCGTTTAGTACACAGTGTCATATTCGGAGAGAAATGCTCATTATGCTCATCTAATTCAGTTGCTTATTTCATCCTCATGATCATAGGAAATAAATGTCTCATGTAACACCTCACTCAATTATGATTTTGTAATAAATAAAAGTCAATTGAAACAGGTTTGCCATGAGATACTGCACTGCTACTTGATTACACACTGAAATCCTATTAATTACACACGACATATCGCCACTCAATTTAACGTACAGGTTGAAATAACAGTCATAAAAATAATGTAATCAAGTAGTAATCAAGGTTTGGATTAGTCCCCGGTAAAACTTTAACAGTGACTACTTAGAATAATGTAGTCCTACACTTAGAATAGTGTAGTCATATCCAGATCAGATTGCATTTGAATGCGATAAATATTGATAATTCACACATTCAAAAACTCAATTTTTCATTAGTATGAGTACCAAACAAAAACAACTATATTAGTGTTTGGAGAGAACAACAGTTCAACTGCTTCAAACGTTTTAAACACAAACAAGGTGATTGGACGTTGAAACTTGGGAAAATTGAAAATGCCTTTTCCATATGACGGTTTGTTATACGGCGTTAGATCCGAAGGTACACTATGTAACCGTAAACCAGTAAAAATTCCTCAAAAACGTATTAAATGATACACAATTTAACCACGTTCAATCATACCAGGCCTTCCAGGCATGCAAGGAATGAAAAAAAAATCCACATCTGAGGAAATGATGCAACCATTCTACTGGAGGTGTTGATCATTTAAAACATAGTAAAATAAAAACGGTAAAAGTGTTCATATTGGACGTAGCGCTTATTACAAAACATGATACCATTTTACGCCTGAAGTGCTAGGTATGTTACAAACATCTGCGCTCAGCGCCTTCCGATTCTCTATGCCTATTTTGATATTATGTACAAAGTTGTATCCTTTATATTTAACTTAAACAACGACCTATCCTGTGTGATACGCAAATTGCCTCTGAATTTCATTTGTCGGACATATTTGCATGATATCGACAGCATGGATTATTAAACAATATATGTTAAATAACGCTTGTATATTCGGCTATATTCAAGATAAATCACCACTGGACATGATCGATTCGATAACAGGACGCTCTCACCGTTACTGGTTCTTTCCTTTGTTACATTATTTCTGTTTTCATGGACTTTGGAGACACGAGTGTAGCCCTTCCTAGAATATGGCAATTACTCTGCATGATGTTTTATACACAAGTTTGTCGTGTCTTGTTTTTAGATCACTTGCTATGATATGTGTTGTGCACTGTAATTTTGAAAAAGAGCCCGTCATGCTTGTTAAGTCTGGTAACGTCCAGCTCAAATAAGGACTTCTAAGTCCATCAGACGTTTTACTGGCACTTCTTCATCAGACAGGTTATCTATATAACTAGGTTCTTTGGATAAAGTGTACCACAGGCCGATGTGAGCGGAATCTGAGCACTGAAGCTAAATGCTAAATTCCAACAGATTGTTTGTAGCAATCTGGTGTACCACCATTTCATCCATTCACCATTTCGTCTACAGGGAGGACACTGAAACTACTCTTTAAATTCGAGTACCGGTATACCCCTATGCCATAATCCTGCCCACAATCCGAAGCCCAAACCCCTAAGCAGTATCCTTTACCATAAACATACTCTTGTCAGCCTGTGTTTTCAGAAGGTAGAGGAATTGGATCAAAAAGTAGACCCACGGGTAATGCATCCAAGAAATTAGGGTAATGTTAAAGTGGATTATTCACCTTACTTGGTTAGACGAGAAGTTTGAGTTGAAGGGGTCAACTCTCACATGACCATCCGCATAATGATGTGCAGTTAGCCAATGGGGACTTGGAAACTAGGTAATGTAAGGGTAGCTCCAAATGTAGACTGAACATAGTAGGAACAGCGTGGAAACGTAACATGTTACCCACAGGCGGAGTAAATCCAGCATGACGTGTACGACAGCTTTGAAATGTCACGTGCCTTTTGTTCAGATAAACCAAAGCTACTGACAGACGTACTTTAACTCACACGCACTGTAGCATTATAGATTTCTTTTCAGTGACGCTGCACACTGTCTCAAGTTCAAGAGGTCTCCTCATGGCACCTCGTCGAGCAATTCTTACGCACCTCCTTGGAAAAGTCAAAAAGCTCTCGTCTCAAGAAGCTCTCGTCTCCTTAACAACTCTTGTATGCAACGCACCTGCCATGGGGCGGGTGTGAAGATATCCCGATTTGTATGTTCTCGCACGTGCTTATATTTGTGAAAGGAAATCAAGATTAGAATGCACAGTTATAATTTGCAGTGAATAGAAAACAACTTTTTAGTCAAATTTGTGCTCCGTTACTGACATTATAGTATTTCTTATGGAAGCAGGAGACCGGCAAAAACACGGAATTACGTCGTAATAATAATTGCGTCGTGTGGTTATTCCAATTGCCACACTACGTAATTCCGAATTACTGCTCAACGATTTAACGTCATGACGTGTTTTTGACGGTCTCCTGCTTCCATAATTTCTCAAGTTTTAATGGAGTATCGTGTGCTTGCTTATATATAAACAGGAAAGAATATTTCCCACTGTATCCCCCTCCCCCTTCCCATCATCGAGTGAGATACTTTAAATGAATTGATCGAGTGATGTATCCATTATGTGTTATTCCCAAACATGTCATCCCTAAGCGATGCATTTCTTAATCATATTGACTGAGCATCCTTGTGCATCATGGGAGTGTCATTTGTAATTTCTTTACTCAAAGGAACGCAAAAATACGGAGACATTGTCCTCTCATCATGCCCATGGTAAAGATTTTGATTATTTGTATGATTGGAATGTTTGCACCTCGATATCAGTCTTAATAATAATAATAATATTCAATTCATAGAGACGCATAATACCATTCAAATAGTCTCTATGGGTAGTCTATATGCGTAGTCTTTTCTTAAACCAAGCCATCTAACATATTTTAAGAGGAACATACACGTTGATTATCCTTCATAAGTCACCGTATCAAAAGCCAGAATTTTTTATAAAAAAGTTTATATTCTACATTTGCAGTAACTTATGGTAATCTACCACGAACAATTCCCATAGTCACCCATTCAGAAGTTTAACAAAAATATTCATATCAAAGTAAATCATGTATGCAATTGTATATCAACTGTTGATAGGCAGGTCATTGCCGTTATATAATAAACGTACACACAGCGACATACGATGTACATATTTAAACATCATTGGAATAGGAATGTACATTTACAGACCCACATCAAATTTGAAATGAACATAGAAATACATATATTCCCATAAACAGTCCAGCGTATGTATTGTACAATATTGACAAAAGATATATCACGATTGAAAGACTATCACCCAATAGCGTTTGTAATGTGTTTTGTGACAGAATTTCGAAAAGCGTGCCTGGTTTTATTTCGAATGAAACGAGGGAGCCATTTGATATATGTGAATATAAACCATTACGTTTTTATTGAATTGGTGCGGGTTACGTTGTGTAAATAAACCAGATATCAGAATGGCATTACCATGACATGTAGATATAAAGACATATACACGTACATATACGATGTATTGTAATGCACACTGTAATGTACGTAATGTATAATATGCTATTGACATTAAAAAGTTGTCATCCGATAGCGTTTTTATTACAAAATCGGTAAAGTGTGGTTGATCTTATTTAAAACGGAACGAGGGAGACATTCGATATGTAAAGATATAGCATACAATATTCAATTTTCAATGAATTGGTGGGATAAGGTAACTAAATAAGATACCAGAATCTTATAACCATGATATGTACATATAATCCAATGTTTAGTGCAACATACGCCATACACAGCATGATACTGATAAAACGATGCAGAAGAGATCATCTGATAGCGTTTTTTATGAATCTTTTTAATCATTTATCTAAACTTTGGCCTAGTTACATCTCAAATAGACAATGGACATATTATATATCTGGAGATAAATGTTTCTGCAGTTTCGATTTAATCCGATGCCGGATTTAAAGTGTCTGTTTAAAACATTCTCTAAAAATTTGCCTAATTATATTGAAAACAAGACAAGGGCGACATTGGATATATGAAGATACATGTTCTTGAAGTTTCTCGCTGGTTGGGTGGTGTCAATGAATCAGACACCAGGAGCCATGTTCATGAAACCTTACTAAGCCTAGTTCATTTTTACAGTGCATTCAGCTGCATGCATTTTAGTAACTAACTAGGCTAGTATGGCTGCATGCATTTTTAGCAACTAACTAGGCTAGTATGGCTGCATGAACACGGGCCCAGAATGTTATAACAAAAAATATTTTTACTGTTACCATAGTTACTAAAGGGAATGAGTAGGTAAAGTTCAGGTGCCTTCACCCGAGGAGTTTTCCAATTATTGGAAGGTCTTGAGGCCATCGAGTCTCCAGGCCACTGGAGACGACACCATTTTGCCACGATTCTGTAGTTGTAAGGCCCTAAGGCTGGAAATGTTACCTGATATACTTGTACAAACCCCATAACAGGGTCCTGCGATTAATTCAGTTGCAAAGTCATACGACCGCTTGTATTGTGTCGTCTGAAGTGGCCTTTATAGCAATTCGAAGTCATTTTTTATTGTTCTCTGATTCTCAAGAAATAAAAAAAAAAAACACGCCTGTCTCAATTTCCCTTTTTTGTTTACACGGTTAATGGTAGTTGTTTGATTAACATCAGTTCGAGTCCCGAAGCTATGAATCGCAAATGTTTTCTTCTAAAAACCACACACTTTTGTAATTGTCATTATGGTCAATTTAGGCCTAATTCACATTAGTCAAGAAGCAGAGTGCTCAACAAAGAAAGCGAAATCCTTCGTACAAAGCTTCATGTCCGGTAGAAGCCAGAGCAGGTGGTTTGCGATTAGGTATTAATCATTCAGAGTACTCCCATCACAGAGACCAGCTGACTTGTTCAAGGAGACACAAAGCCTTCTTATCTTTCAGCATCGTCCCTGGGCATATTCTCAGAAATGCAATCAAAATGTTGTTGTTTATTATAAGAAAAGCAAGATGGAAGACTTTTAGTGTACTAAGCTCAATCAATGCATCATATTGCTGAGAGCAGTTGCTAGCCTCGAAGCTAGTATAAAGAATTTCCGAGAGCTATATCTCCAGCTCGTATAGAACTTCCTTAGTATAACAATGGTAGATACAAGGGTAATGCTATCGAATACACATTCTTATTTTTTTTTTACTTTTTCTACAAAAAAAAACATGATTAAACAATACAATTACATTAACATTATGGTTTTCTTTTACCAGTGTAACAGTGACACAAGAGTCAAAGCCATTGGGTCCATTTCCTGCCTTCTTTTTTCGTTAGAAGGACAAAGCAGAAAATATAATTCAAACAATATTATCGCATTATCACAGACAAAAAAAAGCACCAAACATTATTTAACAATATTATTATGCTCCATATATGATAATAAAAAAAAACAAGACAAAGCAGAACACATCATAAAAAGAATTATTGAATGTACTCCCTCCATGATAGGAAAATTTCCATTATGTTTAACTTTTGGCAGTATAACAGTGGCAAATATATTGTCAAGGCCGTAATACTGTAAGAAAAACAAAGCAAAAATCATGATTTGTTTTTCGCAATGACATGAAAAGCCCATTATGTGTTACTGGTGACTAGATAACAGTTGCAAATCAACAATTAGTGATATCGGATACATATCCTTATTTCTTGTTTGTTATTCTATAGACAAGGAGGAAGACATGCTCCAATGATGATTTGACACTCTTTTCTAATATATCTAATTATGTATATACATGTATATATTATATGTATGTATTACGCTGGCAGCTACTCAACAATACCGTTGTATTGAGGCAATACCGTTGAAGACATTGCGTATGTCGCAAATGAAATTTGCCCACTCCATTGGTTGAACACGCGGCTGCTGAAATAGGATTACAACATGATGCGAATAGACTCGGGAGAGCTCGTGCACGCTGTCAGTGGAGATTGCGTTAAGCAGGTGCGTGCCATCAAATACAATGTATCGAATACATGGACATTTGTCGAAAAGGGTATTTTCATTAGAAAGGTGAGGATCTAAAAGGATGAAGGGTAACCCCATGAATGTAATACAACCCCGCCTACATACTGCAACGGTGATTAAATCTAGCTCAAGCCAGGGGTCGCGTTAGCCACCTCGTGTCCAGGCCTGAACAACTCGAATCCAGGGTCGACTCGAGGCATTCATACCGACAGTTGGGCCTCTTCCTGATCCGTCCGTACACCGTTACAGTAGGCACATTTCAAGTAGGGAGGAGTAAAACGGAATTATTGCGAGATAATCATGTACTCGTCGTAATCCTTAATCCTATGAGTTCCAGATGAATTGCTGCTCTGTGGGGTTTGTATGTATTACTTGCGAGCTGAAATACACATGGAACACAAAGAGTTAAACATGGTTAAAAACATGGGCAGAGAGCACTGGTCCTGTATCGCCTTAACAACATTTTAATGGCATCCACATGATTTCTAAGATCAGAACTGACAGAGACTGACATCCTTAAACAAATCGTGCGTGAGCATAAGTGCTAGTAAATATAGACGGGCGCTACGTGATTCTGTGTGAATCGACAGAGTATCATGCGGTGTTCACGCGACTTTCTTACGAACCCTGCTCCCGGCTCCCGCACGACAGCCGCGTCGTGACTGACGCTCGATTTACGGCTCTAAGCAGTCGCCCTCACTGCCATGTTCTTGGTGTGTGTTTTTTTTTCGGACGGGAAACGGCTCGCGATTCCGTGTGAACGTGCCTCTACGTCAATATTCTTTATTCATATCCATGTTCACCAAGGGAACACGTGCACTCATATCCATCACATCGAAATCTGCTGAGTGATACCTTGACGTGGCTGATTAACCTTTTAGTCATGACTCCTTGCCCCTTTTACATGTTTTAAATCTGGAGAGATAAACCGAATACCCTGTCGCATATTAGATTCCGCATAGCACTCCTCATTCATCATACAAACATTCGCTTCCGTCCTCTTTATTCGTCTTCATGTTCACTTAACGAGCATCCTCTTTCACACCAAGCGCGCATATCTAGACTGACTGAACGATTTCCTGCGCCCTGTCATCAGATAACTTGTCGATTATGAGTCCCCCACGCTTAGCCCCTTTCCACTTTGTTTAAACTACATAATTCACACGCAGATCGAATTTTCCATCAATTACACAGTTTCCCTGCTTGTATATCTATTAGCACTTTTGCACATGTACGTGTTGTTTGAAGAAGTCAATCTCTGTCACGATCTGCACCTTACGTCGAAACCAAACGAACTTGCATCCCCCACAAGTACTTCTGTAAGCCTCAAATACTCTAATTCGATTGGCTGATTGTGTAACGGCCACATTCACTATCTTCCATCGGCAGTCGATCGAAAGCAAATCCAAGGGGCGCGTGAGGAACTACCGTGATTATCTGACCAATTATCGCATTCTCAATCGTATCCCGGATCACGCCCACCGAACTTTTTTTCCATGGTAAGAGATGCGGACTTTTTTCGAGGGAGACTTCTAAATATAGTGGAGGTGGTTTGTACAGTTGTATGTCCGCGCCAAATGAATGTGACTTGACAACATCCTTTATAGTATAGTCTACACTTTTAATTTACTCAGCGCCAGCTATGTGAAACTGCTAAATGCGTCGCTGTCGATCTAACTTAGATATGGACTTAGTCGTTATGCTACACTTAAAGTTCCAAGAGTAAATGCACAAAGTGAACATTTGAAAAAAAACAAGTAAATGAGTGAATAAGGATAGGAAGTAATCAAAGTGAGATTATGTGTGCAGGTCTTGATTGCATTGACTACATTGAGGACACAATGTCCGGGTTGATTCGAATATTCTCGAGAACTCTTGCGTCAGTGAAGAAACCCGTTGTGGTATTGGATTATAGGCTAAAGTACTTCTTAAAAGAGAGAATGCACCAGAGGAATGGAATTGTGTGATAAAAAATCATGAAGGTTACCATAGTTACACGGGAACAAAATGATAAATGTAATTTTGAACGCTACACGAAACATCCCAAAGAAATATGATGAAGTACTCTTTATACGCGATTATACTCCCCTTTTACGCCCCATCAAGCAGCGCAATATCTGCAGGGAGAGTTTCCACCGCAACAACGCAAGAAAAACCACTTTATACATGGCACATGTTGAAAGACAGGGCAGTCAGCAGCTTAACAAGAGAGGAGTCCCAGTGCAAGTAGAATTGGCACTGACTATATGGCTCGCGACAGCAACAGCGGCGAATGAATCCGTGATAACGTGCCTTAACTCTTTGTTTGCCATGTGAGCATTGATTCACATGAAATACACACACAGCTCACGGAGGGCCGTTTTGTTTGGCACTCAACGGATTAGGGCACGCTCAAACGGAGACCAGTTTCCGCTGCCACTTGCTATTATGCAACATTTCTTTAGGCCTTTCACATGTTTTCTCGCTGCTTTCGGGGTTCAATCGCAGGGCGACGAGCGGCAGAGACAACCTGCTTGCACCTATAGCTGTTAAAGGTGTACTTAAACACACATTGTGTGCCTGGCTGGATGCAATCCCCTGCTAATGTTACAATAAGCGAGTTCATGGTTGCAATGTGCGCATGAGCTGATTATTACTGGTACGAATGACCTCGGGCCAATTGTACCACTCACAGAGTAAACTGGAAACCCCACAGATAGTGGACCACGTTTATACCCAATATAATGCAGATATGGCAACAGCGATTCAGCTCTGAGAATGTAGTGAAAGAACATTCCACAATGTGTACCTCCTTCCATTGTTGGCATGGGCACGCTAATAACACACCTACACCTACACCTACAGTACATGATGTAACTATGAACTGGCTTATTGTTCAAGTGACTGGAAAAAGCGGTCACGCATGACGTGCCCACTCGCCGATTTCTGTCACTACACATGATGTCAACGTGGGAAACAAACACTACACGAATTAATCATACAGCTGATGAGCGTCGGAGACCAATCGCTTTAATTTGATTTGAGAACTGCTAATCCTCTGGGGTTAGACACCCCTGGCTGCACTCTTGTAAGCAGTTACTTGAAATAAAATCTTGATCTGATATGACTGCCCGTATAACGGGTTTGTCGAGGCCATGCTCTGTTGTACTAGTGTCTTAAGTAAAGTAAGACTGTCTAAAGTGTCGAATTCCCAGTGGTTGTCAAGTTTATGCTCTGTTTAACACTCCCTGGACCATACAAATGTCTGATCTATTGTCATCGTTTCTATAACTGGTTCAAAATGCATCATACGTATCATACAGCTGATGAGCACCGGAGACCAATCGCTTTAATTTGATTTGAGATCTGCTAATCCTCGGGGGTTAGGCACCACTGGTTGCACTCCTGAAGGAGTTACTTGAAATGAAATCTTGATCTGATATGACGGGTTTGTCGAGGCCCCGCTCTGTCGTATTTCGTGTCTAAAGTGTAAAATAAAAAAAAAACTGTCTAAAGTGTCGAATTCTCCGTGGGTGTCAATTTTACGCTCTGTTTAACTCTCTCTATACCAAGCAAAAATCTGCTCTTTAATAATTGTTCCTATAACTGGTCCAGAATGAATCAGAATGAATCAAGTTACACACTGTTCTATGTGATTCCGTTAAAATCCCAGAGATCTTTGAAAGAGTAATCCTCAAGAAAGGAAAGACTACACGGGGTAAATAAAACTCGAACTACATGAAATCAATATAAAAGACACCCCAACAAAAGGCACGGGCGCCAGTATACCTAGACACAATGCATTATGCATGCATGTAAAAGGTACCATAGCGAAGGGTGGGCCTAAGTTAGGTATAATGTATTAATCATGTGTCTGTGCCTGTCATTTCAAGGGTAATACATTCATTATTAATGTAGCTTATACCTTTGACTCGACAACAATAATTTTATGAATAATGTAACGCCGAATTAAAGTAAGTGGCTTGGCATCGCTGGATGCTCATTCGTGATCACTGCTGGTCGCTTTCACTCGTCGTCTTCTGGACTACATCAATTTGTATGGTTAGGTACCTGTGTAGGAAGGTCAGACAGTCATTTACATTCTCTTACACTCCACAAAATGAAAAAAAAAGTTTAGCGCTGCCCCATCGTGACAATTTCGTAGCTATGAGCGCAGCAATTTTTTAAACAATAAGCGTGCAAGTGTGTACATTAAAAGTTCCTACATCCAAGCCCACAAAAATTCCGTTTCGTGCCGGATCATTGCCCACTGGTAGTAAAAACAAACCCAGGTGTAACAGATAAACGATTTGTAAAGCTGAGTAGGCTACTTGTGTGCAAAGTGAAATACCATAGTTCTCTCCTATTTGTGTGTTTTGCACGACATTTAGCTTATTTGTTGGACGAAAGTCGAACACGCAGTTCGATAATTTGTGTTACTTTAATAGGAAATGAAGAAACGGAACTATACCTTTACTGTGTGGTTAAAACCTACGGTAAATGCTACTTGCCTGATCTTGCCTTCCAAAATAGACGGGATTTGAATGTCAGAATCATACTTCAGTCCACACGATAGATTAGAGAGAGCGTGTGTATCCTACCCCTCTTTATACGACCACTATGTGGTATTGGTGTGGTTTATGGTACATCCAACCAGTAAGGACTTTAATGAAACCATGGAAACAGCGTTTAGGAATGTCACTGCATTTAAGGACGTGAGCGAACTTAATTCATCTGCGTCGATATGAAGAGTGGATATAAATTGAATTGATGTTAAGGTCTTGCAGTAATGTAGGGCGAACCCGTCTTAATTTAAAATGATGTCCAATATTAAACAGTTTTTTTATTAGATTGCCTTGCGCACGATAGCGTTTGTATGAATATCAAAATGAAACCTAACTTGCCTAGTCTTCTTGCGATTCCGGCCTAAACATGAATAATGACACAATAATTATCTATATAAGATCAAAAAGATCTATAAGAGCAATGAAACATTACAGCGCGCACCGTGTTATCACATGATTTCCATCACCTTTAAATTGTTCAATATTATAAAATTTCATACATTATCGATGCATGACAGCTAAGACGGATGGTCATAATTGACGCATCTAACTCAAAGTGGTAAATATGATGTATTTCACGAGGTCCTTTTAACCTTTCATCCGCCCCCTCGATGACAATTTTAAACCCCAAGCGCTCCGTTAAAACGAAGGCAGGATGCGCATGGCCCACAAATCAGTGTCATACATTATGACTAAGCATTAACTCTACGTGTGCCATGTGTGACCTTTTTCACAGGACATACATACAAAATCCAATAGAGCAGCAATTCAAAGGGTTAACGACTCAAATTTTGCAGCGCAAGAGAGAGAACATCGTACCCCCAGTTTTGGCGAACTGTTATAATTCCGTTGTACCGTGCATCATACATGATTCAAGTCGCCCCAAACCCTGGGATAAGTAAGACCCGCGTCCTTGCCATTTGATTATTGCTTGTCTGGGGGTGGGGCAAGTTTGGTAACTATGGTTACTATACTTCCAACACAGCTTAGTATAAAACGTTGTCGGATGCAGGTAATAACTGTGTGGTAATGGATTATATTAACTTTTTTCGAGTGATGCGAATATTTTTATCGTTCAGTCCATCTCATGCACTCAAGGTCGGTTTATCATGCACTGGCGTATAAAAACCAAATCAAATACGATGCGTCGAATAGCAAAGTATGTTTAAAGGGAATCAGACCCGGCGCTCAAGAGGGCGTTATTCCATGTAAGCGCATGAGCGGACAGTACGTGTTGTCCAATGACGGCAATGTTATTCGATAATTTCACCGGTTACGCAAATGCCATGTTCCGAATGCCCGAAGAATGTCGATTCTCAATCTAGGTATGCCGAAATACAGTTCGGCTCATGATTCGGCGGCTGTTCCCTGCTGGCTCCGCCCACTTGCATACGGTACTTCCAGCTAGCACTCACGTACGTAGACTAGTACTAGTAGTAGTACTCGTATGTGCTTGCATGCGTATGTAGCTAGCTGGCTGTGCATTGTGCATGCACGATAATGCAATCTGCGTGCATGCGGCGATCTATTTTTCCTGCGAAAGTGTGATCATCGTTGCGTGTTGTCTACACTTGTACACGTGTACTGGCATAGCTCGCTCGGCTAGCGCTCACAACGTACGTGAAAGGGCAAGCAACGCATATCCGCAATCTACCAGTTTGATTGACAGCGTTACTCGTCAAACTTCGGAACTAAGATGGCGATGATTGTGACGTCATCCAACAGCGCCCTCTTGAGCTCCGGGTCGAAATTCCTTTAAATCATCCATACACAGAACATATATGATATTCATTGTATCTCTCACAAATTTTACATTCCTTTTTTTTCATTCATCTTTTATCTTATTTTCAACATTTAACAAGTCCCATACTCTACGATCTCATAATTCATTTGTTTGACCTTTGATAAGAGCTTGTCATTATTGGATTGCTAATTTAGATATATCATATTTTTGTATTAAAAATTCTGGTCCGTTATTTGATAATTACACGTTCTGAGATCGTATCTTTTCAATATGTCCCCCTTTAATCATTGTGTTATATCGCAATATGTTATTGTTTTCAGTTTTGATGATTTAGAATATGATACCATTATGATTAAATCTACATGAATTATAGAGGGAACGATAATAAGTGAAACTATGATGATATTGATTGATATCAACATCGAATGTTTCTATCAGATTTTCCTTTAGTGTAAGCCTGGTATAGAATGTATTAATAACTAAACTACTAAGGAAACAAACATGATCCTTTGCAATTGCTAAACACTACCACTTAATGCGTACCGTTGCTGTTAAGTCATTTGATACAAATGTACCTATTCTAATTTGGCGCCATGATATTCGTATGCCTATTAAAGTAAAATGTTTAATATTACTTGCCCCCCCCCCCCCCACACACATACTTTTCAGTTCTTTCTAGACTGCGTATACAAAATAAGGGGTACACTTTGAGCAGGGATGTGTTAGGAGGGAGAAGAAACTAGAACATGATATATTCAAACATTTGTATGGATACTAAAGCGTGCTAATGAATGTCAAAAGCATTCCACAATCACAACAATGCTTTGATGTCCTATGCGCGGCACCGACATTTAGCTGCTGTCAACTTCGAAAGCAATATCTTTAATTCACTGTTTTGTCTCTGGAAGCTACGTTTCTTATCACATTTTTGTGCAATTTTCAAGAAAGTTACAGGCAACACTACTAAAGATCCTGTACTCAGTTTCCGCAGATTTCCGCAAATATGGGATTCAATCATTATCAAAATTATATCTTAAGCTGTTTATTTTCATTAACAGAGTTTGCGTGCATTTGCATAAAACTGAGATATTTTAGTAAAAAAAAAACTGTTTATTTTTGTTCGCTGATATCTCTTTTCCTCACAAAAGTATTGATGCAATCCAACAGAACTGGACAAGCGAAATAAGACTCTACATTTCTTTTGTTCTATCTGAGAACCCGTTGCTACGCAATCCTGTTCGTTATTAGCAAAAACACCTGAAGAGCACATGCTGAGAAGACATTTTTTCTTCGGCGGTGCCACGCATGGGTTCAAAGAAAGAAAGTTGTTTCATATCCTTCCATAACACATCCCTGCTTTGAGTATCCCCCCCCCCCACACACACACACACGCATACACACATACACATCCGGATTGTATTAGTGTTGCAAGGGCTTCTGGATAATTCTATTATTGCACAAGCGTGATGGTATATTTGTCGAAGAGCGCGATTTCAGACACACACAAAACAGCTCGAAAATGGTAAAAACTTGCAGTTGATGAAATGAAATATGACGAGTTTAAGTATTGGATGAAGATTCTATTCATTTTCCTACGAAGAATGACGATTTCTGGCTATCCACGTGAAAATTCCGTCATTCCATCGACCCATCCTGTTGTGGTTACCCCTTTGGCTTTTGCATATCATGCGGATTTAATTTCATGACAACACAAGCATGCTTGGTTACCTGGTGGCACAATATTTTCGCCTACTCATTGATTTTCATTGTGTTATCATGAAACCTGATCTACGTCGCCTCAGAGCAATCAGGCGCCTCTCCTCGAGGATTCTTTACCTCCATGAAACTCATTTAATACAAAAAAAATGGCGACGTTGTTCTATCGCCTACAGAGATTACCGCGGCAGTTCATTGCGATCAATACGTCAAGTAAATGCAAAGACATCAAAGAACGTGAACCAAAGTATGAACCAAAGTATTCGCTAGAGATAAAGAGCATCGACGGACCTGTCTGATAAGCCAGGTATTTAATATCTAGCTCTTCGTACATGCTGTTTATACAGCACTATTTAATCATCCGTTGATACTTGAGTATTCATTTCGAGCATGAGAAACGTCAAGTGGTGTGATGTTGGGAACCTTATCGTTCTTGGAAAACAAAGACGGGGAAAATGTACTTTTCCATAACGCTGAAATTGAGATAGCGGAATAAAATCAGTTCTTGGTCCCGATTACAGAGAGTAACGATTGGTATGCCTGATTGATCAATCACAGCTCAAGTTGCGATGAAGCGTAGCTACGCTGCATACATCCTACGTTTTAAATTACATCACAGGCTCCTGCCAGTATTGATAATTTCATAAGCTTCTTAACTTATTTTTCTAATCTATCCGTCATTTCGCGCCTAGTTCTCCGGTTAAGTTCTCTATATCAATTTCCTGTGAAGGGCCACCAGCTCTTTAATCTGAGCATCCCTGGAGGGAGACATCGGAAGAAAAGAACATTACGCGGGCGAAACCCTATACACGGGAACGTGCAATCAGGGAGAAATGCTAGCGGATGTCGAACTGGAAAATAATATCGCATAATTCACTCAATATTGATTTTGATACCTCAGGGAGTCAGGATAGACAGTTATGACAATTGTGATGACCGTTTACAGTCCAGCGTTAAACCTAATATTACGAAAGACAGAAATAGACTCTTACCTAGAAGAGAGTTGAACGGGTATCAGTGACTGAACAAATGGTACGTGACTCCTCCGAGGTTACACGAATAATGGCGTTGTACTTTCAGACGAGTTAAAACGATTGCCTGTTAATAGACTCTGATTATACCCAATGCGGTGGACATATGGCATAAAAATCGAAAAAACCGACACTAAAATGAAGTGTGAATATTTTGAAAATCATAAATAATGCACGCTTGGCATCTGCTGCTGTTTTTGTAATTATTATTTTCGTTAAAACAGTTACTGTCTGGATATTCCTAACAGTGAGCGCTCTGTAAACAATGGTAATTTTTTTGTATGGATGGAGCGAGCTGCAAAAAAGCACAGGGATGCTCAAAAGCTTTTCTCGGAAGAGAAATACCGTCCCAGGTTCCCGGGTTGAGCACCGGGGGTGGAAGGGTAAGCATGCGCACTCGCAGATACCTTGTTTACGCGCAATGCGTAGTACGATGCGCTCGAGGCCCGATGTATCTCCGTACGAGGCGACTCGTCGCCAACTCTATTGGCTATTGCGCTGAAGAGCGAAACGATAAAAGCGTTGCACATTATCCAACATATAATCCGGTAAGTGGTGGCGAGCTAAATACGTACAGTGGAGGATTCCGATTGACTGGAGGGCTAAGAAACCTAATCTAGCTGTCGCCTGAACAATGCTCCACCCGTAATTCATCCTCATCCGTTCTGCTTATGTTATCCCTGTCCTTTCGCTCGAAAGTTTCTGGGTGAATAAAACAAGAGACTACCGTAGCTGCTTGGTTTGTAAATCCCGTCGCAAAGTCGATACTTATAAGCCCTAGAATCAAACGAGTATGAATGAAAACGACCTCCCTTTGCGACGATATGCGAAACGATATTACCTCTCAAGCGAAAGACAACCATCTTAGCTCTTTGCAATTGTAAAGGAAGACATTAACGGCCGCCGCAGACGATGCCATCCGATCAGTCGTACGCCTCTGCAACTGGCTGAAATGCAGAACCCGGTCATTAGAATTGTGCAAGAATCTAACATCACATTTACTACTGTTCACAGTCGCAGGCACTTAAGACTTTATGATCAGAGCAAAATTAAGTCGTCTTACAGGTCATTGCAACAAACCATCTGCATGGTTTGTATACCGCGTGAGTTCACGGCTTGCAATGAAACATCTCTCCTTGACATTGGCTTTGACTTTGGCAAATCTAGACACTTTGTTTCAACTTTTTCAAAACGGGGGGGGGGGGCCTCTTTTCCTCGATTCATCATTATCACTGCTGTCAAATGAGCGAATTCATCAAGCACAATCTAAGAAATGTCTCCCTGTGCCAAATGAAATCCACTTTCTATAATTGGAGGTTCTATATAATTCCCGAAGAATGTGGTAATAGAAGAATCAGGAAAAGTCAAAACAGAACAGACATTACGTGAAAGGCCCCCAGACATGTGAACTAAACACAAAAAAGTAAGTCCCCCCTAAGCAAAATAGCATAACTTTTTATCGAAGAGGTTTTGAGCAACATAACTTGGCAGGATTGTACCTTAACTTATTGACTAACTTCCGTGTGAAAATCACATTAATCCACTCAGTCATGCATGAGTGAGCACACATTAAAAGCAAAATTGTCACTTTTCAAAAGGGTAGTTTCGGGATTCTGTCATATGAATTTTTAATGAATGTCTTTTCATGGTTTATAATCCATCTCTCGACAAACTAACACCTATCCCGACAGAGTGAGCAGAGATTAAAAAATATTCATTCCTCTTGATTTTGAAACTTTTAAAAACCCTTCATTTTTGTGAAAAAAATAAAGCTCTGGATATTTTTACAAAGACGTAACATGACCTATTACGTTAACATAAGAAGTCATTTTTATGTCATAGTTGGGTGAATACACTTTAAAAATCACACAAGAAATGCCAAAATGTACTGTTAAAACGGCATAAACAATTACCCGTGTGACTTTTTAAAGGTGACAATTTTTTGCTCACTCATGCATGACTGATTGAATTACTGTGATTTTCACTCGGAAGTTAGTCAATAATTAAAGGTACAATCCTGCCAAGTTATTTTGCTCACAACCTCTGCGGTAAAAAGTTATGTTATTTCGCTTAGGGGGACTTACTTTTTTGTTGTGTTTACAAGGATTCATCGTTGACAGGTTGAGTTTAGCCATTTTTCCCTCCGTCACATTTGGCAGAGTTGCGTATCACGGCATTTGATCTCCAACATAATGCCATTTACGTGAATTGCTTTTTTTTTACGTCTGTAGCAACGTTCACGCGGCACCGAATTTCGCTTCTGTGCTTCACCGCTGGTTATATCTCTGCTTTACAAACAAGCGGTACCATGAAAACCGCTTCTGTGTAAACGTATGTCGTGATGGATTCATATCATCGTTCGCAAACTGGTTGTGGCTGCTTGCACTCTATATGACCGGAACAAACGACGTGGTGTTAGATGTACACGATCACAAGTGGCCGAGAATAACCTACAAGCCGTGCTCCAAGAGTACTCTGACCTGATTACTGCTTGCAGATGTCAGCTATGTGTGCGTCACGTGCCCTTTTCCACAAGTATTACACACCAATCAAAGAGAACAATTCATCTGGCACACCAAGAGTCAATCCAGTCTTTGTTCCCATGGTTTCAAAAATACAATACGATAATTTATCAAAAATGTATAGCCCTCCGTTCCCCTTTATGTGAATTATACGTCTGGGTTATCTCAATACATACGTTCGATATTAGTGCCATTCTTATTGGGTTTAAAAAATCGCAAAGTTAGAAAAATCGCGGACAATAAAACCATTCGGCTTTTGGTACGGTTGCTAGGCAACTTTCACACTACTTTCGCGATTTTTTTAAGCCTAATGAGAATGGCGCTATTGTGTTATTATTCATTTACATTTACGGCCACTGTGTTACTAAGTAGATGATAAGATTACGATTTGCGTGGAGTATACAGGCATACAATCATGTTCAGCCCCACTGTCTTTCCTGCATATCTTTCTCCCTGTTTTCACCCCTGCATTATATTCATGTTATTAGTGTATGTCAAAATGTCAGGCAAGTCAGGCAAATAACGAGATTCGGTTGGCCCTAAACAAAATTTCCTTCTTTTCTCCTGACATCTCATAATCCCATTTCATTTCAGATGGAAAGATACGATAGCAACTAACAACCTTCCTGGAACAAGGCTTTTAAAATACCATTGATTTATGACACACAGTGTGCACACTCACACTGTCTGCCTGTGTGCTAAATAAACTGTTGCTTTGCAGGATTTTTGTGCGTTACTTGTGAAAAAGAAAACACGTGACACACGAAGAGTTAAAGTCTTGTTGTGTATTGTTGACTGGAGACCTGGATGCGTGCAATGAACTGGAATGTATCCACTCTGCTAATGTTTGGAAGTGGGAAGTGAAACATGAACATTAGCATCATGTTTTAGGGAGAATTTAGAGAGTTGCGAAGTACGTTTCTTAAGAAAGGTGATGAGGGGTTCCTGGACTGCTCAAGAACACAACAAAGAAAGAAGTCTTCGAGGGAGCCAAAGTGGCAAAGAGGCACTCATGTGAGGTAGGATTGAGTTGACATGTGTGCGTCATTAACTCGGTAAACATGTTAAAGGTGGCTTGGAAACGATGGCATTGATGGGAAAGGAAAAAGGGGGGAAAAGAAGGAGAGAAGAAGGAGAAGAAGGAGGATTACGCAGCCTAATTGGTTGGCAAAATAGAGGGCTATTAACCATGACCATGAAGAACTCAGGACAGAGCGCTGTGGCACTCCATGGTCTCGTATGTCACGTGACATAACATTTATATATGTGTAGAGACGGAGAGCGAGCGAGAGAGAGAGATAGAGAGAGAGAGAGAGAGAGAGCACTGTTGACTGAATATTTTCGCTCCATAAAAAGCATCGGATCATTCATAACTATATCTGGACGCATAGCCTATGCGTATTTTAACAATCCCTCTATCACCCGGGAAGATAATATAATTATGTATATACTTAGAGTCCACGAGGAAACTGATGACATATTTTTGACATCCATTATGAAGAATATAATCAGTATTGAAGACAAAGCAATGCTGACATTGATGTACATAAAAACGTAGCACTATTTGGGATTGAGGTGACGCCCCAGGCCACTCGCTGCTCTCTCAATAAGACGGCTCGCGAGAAAAAAAAATCAAAAAGGTGAGCGACTGGGTACATACAACATCATTTAACATAAGAAATTTAAAGCAAACCAAGAAAACGGCTTCTTGGCTTCGCCTTCGTCTTCTCTCCCCAGCCGTTACGTCTAGTTTAGCCTCGCGTAACCTTGATGAAAAGCTAGTGGTTTCGTTGTTTCCATCACTAGCAGCCACAATATTATAATTTGATACTACCCGAGAGGACTATACACACATTGCTATGTATCCACTCTTTCAAACCCTTCAGACAGAATTGCTAGCATGCGGATGTAACCACTTTGTCAGTAATCTCTACTTCTGCTGTCATGTTCTGATAGCTCCGGCTTTAGTATGACACGGAAAATAAATGCGGTAATGGGTACAAATATTAATTTTCACCATCTTTCTGCACAGCAACGACATTCGAAATTAATGGACTTTGAAGCTGAAGATTGCCCAACCATTTCTACGTAGGAAGGTGATACTTTTTTCGTGTTGCTGTTATGTTTCATCGCACGGGCAGGTATGCACGTTCATGTTTGTTCATGTTTGTTCCATTTAGAACAACGTGCCAACTTTCTTTCAAATGTGCAGCGCACTGACGCAGATACGAATCTGACTGCGTGACAAACGAGGAGCTAGAAAATCATTAAAGAAGGGGTGCGGGGCAAATGCTGTTTAGGGTGAAGGGGGTACTCCATGTCGGCCCGAGAAAGAGAAAAGAAAAACTTTTTCACTGGGTGCAGCTGCAATATCCAATATCGAGGTCAACTCAATGTACGTGATATTTAAAGTCATCCATGTGTTCACATTTAAACGTGATCGTATTATTCCAATTTGAATAAGAACCAATGTCCATGGCTTCTCATTTCTGGTGGTTACACTAGATGAGGTGAGCATGGTGGCGAATGCACATTGCTCAATTCCTTGTAGTCACATTGAGTCTAATTTTAGATATAAAACAGTCACGTGGAACTCTCGAAATTACATGCATTTCACATAACGCATCGTGCACAATCCTAAGTGACTAGCACGTGCGTTTCAAGCACGCTAAAAACGTGAGAAAATTACTCGAATGTAGTCGTACGACTGTAGTCTGTTCTTTGCAGACCCCACCTGTCATGGATCAGTGTCACAATTATTGTCTGTTTTTGCAGACTGTCTCTATATCCTCTACAGCAGCGACCGTACTTGTTGCATCACGCAGACAACGGGATAACTACGTAGTAGTGGTCTGCTCTTAGTGTTGTAAATTTAAAATGAATATTTGATCAATTTATGAAATGGAGTGGAGGTCGTAAACTTTCATGCTTCCAAAAGGTCACAATATAAAGGCCGACTTGAACGAGCAGAAGGTCTATGAATCAGGATATTTCTCCACAAAAAAATGCTAATTTGAAATCTGTTGCAGTATATTATTAATGCAAAACGTCATACTGTGTGATGAACATGTTTTTAGGACGTTAAACCTTTAAGGAATAACATTGCATTGTATACGCCTACACTGCATGTTATCCATGTATACTTATTAACATCTGCAATGAAGCAACTAGTGAAACATGTATGGAATATTATTTTTTTTAAATCCTGAAAAAACAAACAAATTCAACCATAGAAAGTGTCAAAATTGTCCCTCAGGAATGGACCAAAACTGCGTGATGCATTCTTGCAATGAGCGGATTGGTCACAAGCCTGCGATAAAACACGATGTACCTTCTATTCAAGCCTTTGCGTTGTGAGGTATGCATAAAAATCAGTTTAAAAATTCCTGCCAACAAGATTATGCTGCCATTGACGAAGTCAAATCATTGAAAGGAATCCATTCAGATCACAATCAAGAGCAATACATATATAAAACTCCATTGTGAATTTCGCACATTAATGTAATGACGGAAAAAGTTTTATTGGGCATTACGATAATTAAACAAGTTTCGTATTACACGCTCTGATGGAATCACGTGATCACAGGTCAATGCGAAGGCATCAGCATTCAGCATTTATTCCTGAGGATTTCTTCCGCGTGCCATTAGGTATATAACGCCAGTCGCAACAACAAACAACAAGTATAGATAACGCTAAACAGATATGACACTTGATCACCTTTCGTAATATATACAATCTCAACTCAGTTGACATGTGCATTAAGCTCTGGCCAAATTATAGCAAAAAAAGGGTGAAGCTTTTTACGGAATGAGTATACATTCAAAGTGCAGCTATACCACATATTGTTTGTGACAGGCTGCATGTTCATTATGTTGTTCTCTTGTGAGGAGGGGGGAGTGGTGTTGTTTTAAGGATGGACTTTTCACATGTCGAGCAAGCTTTTGGCGAAAAACTCAATCAGGAGGAAACCAATTAGTTGGGCGGGTTCAACAAGCCATTCGCCACATTTCCTAGGAGTGTGTTGTCACTGCAAAAACAAACCATGCTCTGTTCTGATTGCCCGAAGCACGTTGAGACCTGTCAATCTATTAATGCATCAAGAACTTAGAGGTGATCTCTTGTAAATGTGTACCAGTACATGTGGAGCGCACGTAAATAACCAAAATCATTGACTCTTCATGGTAAATATGCATCCAATATGATATATATATATATATTACGATATACATCAATGCATTTGGTGTTCATGACACCGCGACGGCTTAAATGTGTCATGATCAGTGTAAAATAATTTGGGACGGTTTGGGGGTGCAGAGCGAAGCATTGTGTATAAAAAAAATAAATGACGAGTTAAAGGAAGAATATCATTATGATGCAATATAAGATAAAACGATTGGCGATTTGGTGATGTTTACACTTATACACATGAATGTGAGTAAATATGAATTTTAATATAGTATTGGGCATGTAATGTCTCATTCTTAAAAGTATCAGTGAGAACATAACTTTCTACATTCATCTTTTAAATTGCATTCTGCTTTACCTCGCTCAATTTTCTCGATATCGATATCACTGCCTGGAGTCTAATTTTCTTTATGGACGTCACTATGCGAGTATGTTCGTTGTTTTTTAAGCTCCTTTCCCGAATGACATTTAACAGCATCCCAAGAGCACGTATTTCTTGAAAGACATTTTAATGATGCTTACGTGTTACTTGTGGAATATTTCAAATAATATCAATGCACAGAAATCCCAAATATACATATAGTCATTTTATCTGGAAAGCGAAGGGGTTAATTTTTAACAGCGGAACTTTGTCGCCCAAATCTGACGTGGATATATGGCCTGTAACCCTTCTTGCACCATGCTAACTCGATCATCCACCCGCTTTCCAAGACGCCGAGAGTAAGTTTATATTGATCTATCTTCCATCAACTCAGAAAATGCTGGGAAACTCAAGCTCCTTCGTGGTTAGAGAGACATTCGACACGTTGGAGACATCTATGATAATATCGAGCTGGCGGGGTGTTCAATTGTAGTGGTTCGAAGCCCCTTTTATCGATCTAAGCTGTCGCTGAAAACCTTTCAAAATGCAACCGTTTTTCTCTTTTTACATTTTGTTAAAAAACGTATGCTTCCACACTTGCACATGATTCAAATTCAACACTGGCTTATGACACTATAGGACTTTTCCCGACCTTTTCTGTCATCTGTTAAGCGCTAATGGCACCTCAAAAGCTTAAAGGCGAAACAGGATGCCACGTGGGCATCCGCAAGAACACATCTTGAAAGATTTTAAGACACGGTACGAGATTAATGCCTTTAGTGCTGCCATGATAGCACCTAAATGTCCCACATGTCCCAAATCCAATAACAGCCTGACGACGCCAATATACAGAATATTCTTTAAAGCTGTACTGTTCAACCAGAAAAAAGGACACCTCATATGTATTTTCGATCACGAATCTCTTCTATCTGTCTTCTCATGATCTATCTTTGCTGTATGTCTGTCTGGTCCTATGTGTTTCCCTCTCTCTCTCTCTCTCTCTCTCTCTCTCTCTCTCTCATGTGTTAGAATAATTTTGTGTGTGTCTATCTGTCTCCATCTCCATATTTTCTCTCCCTCCTCCCTTTCCCCCCCCCCCCTCTCTCTCTCTCTCTCTCTCTCTCTCTCTTTCTCTCGTATTGATCCTTTATGTGACATATATGGCCCACACACAATTCCTATAGGACCGCAGTTTGTCAGAGCTGTATTTAGCTGTGTTACTCCAATCTCCTCCTTTTTTGTGTATTTGAGTTTCTGACAAATACCTGTCTCCCATTTGTCTGTAAAGCTCTACCATATTAAATTCGGATGCCGAATTATCATGATTATGATAGAATTTGGCTCTGCCTACACGAGTAAGCACACGCATTATCAATTTGACGGTGATGAAAATCATGAAGTATATAAAAAACACATATTTTATTGTTGGAGAATGGCAAATGATATTTATGTATTCATCTTTGCTCTGATACTTACGACGAGATGTAATGTGAATGCATTCACGATCTGGGAAAACATGCCCTTCAGCTCCGGAAGTATTGACGCCAAGTCGAGGGGGCTATGTCTCAGTTGGCAGTGACCGCACATCATTCGTGTGGAGTCGTTGACCGATACGAATAAAACAAAACCTTCAAATCAAACAACAATAAATGTTGGTATGTCTACTAGCCAATTCACCGACATTCTCCAAATATTATGCGCGTACGGTATACATTAGAAGACAATAAAACAAGGAAAGCCAAATGAACTGTGGAGAAGTAATAAAAGTAAGCTCCGCAAGCATCCCTCATTCGGCTTTTCCGTTTTTCCAAGCCTATAGCATTTATTTGTCCCCGTTATCCTATATTCAGCTCTTGCTGTATGGGAGGGGGAGGGGGGGGGGGTCTAGTGGGCACTGTAACCTCCAACTTAATGTTTCTAATAATTATTCCCAAATAATAATTTTTCCTTTCAGTACGACAAATGTCACTTCTGTAGCACACAATATGATACACTGAATTGTATCCAATCAACATTGATAATTTGATTTGATTTGATTTGATTTGATTTGATTTTATTGGTTCCTGCATTATATCATTGCTCATGCAGATACATGCACATATATATCATATACATTGATGGTACCATACATATAAATGGATATACATAAACATTAGTTGCTATAAACAAAGTAGGTTTCTTCATTACCTATACAGCAATACAGTTTCTTCATTGCTTTTACAATGTACAAAAGAACATATCAGCGATGCAATGAATAACACAGAAGGGCTACAGCTTAAGCAATGCTTGATTTGCATGCAGCCCTCGTACATAATTCATAATATATAGGAAAATAGGGGAGGGATGACTTGCATAGAGATAGGATAGGAGAAAGGAGAGGGGAGAGGTCTGTCTGCTTTCGCAAATACACAAAATTAGATCACCTGGATTACTGAATAGTAAAGTATTTTCTTACCGAGGTACAGGTGAACAGTTACAGGTCATGCATGGTCGGTTACATAACATTACGCAAGAAATTCAGAACGGCGATAATTCCACGAGGGAATTTCATATACAATACAATTACAATGACATTATAAGATTACTGATATCCAGAAAGTAGCATTGTCTTTACAGCTTTCTTGAAAGAAAACATAGACTTTAAAGTTCGAATTTCTGAAGAAAGAGAGTTCCAAATATCAGGTCCAGTGTGTCTGATAGATTTCAGAGCCATAACCGTTTTTGGATTTTGTAGATGAAATTTATCAGATTGTCTTGTGGGATAAGAATGTATATCCTTGTTTAGATGAAATAATGAGAAAAAAGAAGATGGCAACTGACCGTTATACAAACGAAACATAAAAAGTGAATTTTGCAAAAAGTTAATATCATTTACCTTTAGTGTTTTTAATTCTACAAACAAAGGATCTGAATGGTCCCGATGACCTGAATTGGTACATATACGTATAGCTTTCTTTTGTAGAAGCAATATACTGTCAGTGTGACTTTTTGTAGTTGCCCAAACAATGTTACAATATGAGATGTTCGATAATATCAATGAATTATAAAGCATAAATAAAATATTCTTTGGGACATAATACTTAAGCTTACAGAGTATACCAACGTTACGAGATACTTTATCTGAGATGTATTGCACATGAGCATTCCATTTCATATTTTCACTGATATATATTCCAAGGAATTTGACACTTTCTTTTTGTTCCAATAATATACCATCCACCATGATATTCAAATGGTGCATTTCATTGTTATGCTTCTTATTATGAAAATAAATAAAATTTGTCTTTTTTAAGTTGAGTGACAATTTATTGCTCTTAAACCATGTAGATAATTTCGGCAATTCAGTATTAAGAGTTCTTAAAAGCGACTGAAAATCAGTATTGGAACAAAATACGTTGGTGTCATCGGCGAACAGAATATATTGCAGTAACTTGGTAGAATTTGTAATATCATTTATATACACTAGAAATAGTAGTGGTCCCAATATCGATCCTTGTGGGACGCCACAATGTATGGGTAAAACTTCAGAGTTTACCGATTCAAAGTATACGTATTGCTGTCTATTTGATAAATAATTTTCAAACCATTCCAGTGGAATGCCACGAACTCCATAACGATGCAATTTGCGTAAAAGGATAGTGTGATCAAGAGTGTCGAATGCCTTGCTTAAGTCCATGAACACACCAATGACATGTTTTTGTTCAGCTAAGGCAGTCGACACTCTGTCATACAACTGGGCTAGTGCCATATCAGTAGAATGAAATTTCCTGAAACCAAATTGGTCATGGTTCAGTATATCATTTTGTAACAAAAAATAATACAGTCTGTTATAAACGAGTCTTTCTATGACTTTAGAAAGACTAGGAAGAATAGAGATAGGTCGGTAGTTCGAAACAAAAGAAGAGTCATCTTTTTTGTATATTGGAATAACTTTTGCAATTTTACATGCGTTCGGAAATACACCAGTTGACAACGACAAATTACAAATATGTACTAAAGGTGTCAATATACTCCCAACAATTTGTTTTAAAAGGGACTTGCTCATTTCATCGTGACCACATGTATAACTTGATTTTAGAGAATGCACAATATCAAGGATCTCATTAAAATCCGTTGGTTTAAAAAATAATGAATTATCATTTGACGTGCCCAAGTACTGCGAGAAATCTGTCAGTGTATGATCAATCTTAGAAGCTTGACTAGGACCAACATTAACAAAGTACTCATTAAAACAACATGCTAGATCTTTAGGATTACAAAACGTTTGTCCATTATTCGTAATTTGAGATGTTGACATCTTCTTTTTCTTACCAATGACGTCATTAATAATCTTCCAAGTGGCTGACATATTTCCAATAGCATTCTCAAAAGCTTCCGCATAATACATTCTGCGGGAAAGCCTGATAATCTGTGTGAGTTTATTTCTATACGATTTATATCGATTAACATTATCATTATCAGGATACCGTAAACTATTTTTATATAAAATATTTCTTTCCTTAATGGAACGGAAAATTCCCTTTGTTATCCACGGATTTTTGATTTTTTTATTGTTTTTCTTTTCAATTGTGGGGATATGTTTGTCAAAATAAGAAAGGAATGTATTCCAGAAGGTGTCATAAGCAATGTTTGGGTCTGCAGAAAGTAAGACATCATCCCATGTTTCCGTGATTAAATCATCATTGAGTAATGATATATTTTCTAGTGTGAATTTCCGCTTCTTCTTACGTTCTTTTTGCTTAACATAAGAATTCTGTGTGTCGCCACAAATGAAAAATATAGGTAAATGGTCAGAAATATCACTATACAAAAGACCAGATTTCGAATAATCCGTGTCAATATTCGTAAAAATATTATCGATCAACATTGATGAGTTAGCCGTAATTCTCGAGGGCTTATCGATTGTAATATTACAAAAATTTGCTCGCAAAATATTGCAAAATTTATTTCTAAGAATGTGCTCTTCTCTCAAGAGATCAATGTTAAAATCACCCATAATATATACATCTTTGTTTTCTTGATTAATCCGCTCTAATAAAACATCAAAATTATCCAAAAATGAGTTACTATCTGTATGAGGGGGCCTGTATATTACACAAAGTATTATATTTTTTCTATTATACATATTAATTTCAACACATGTGCAATCAATTTCATTTCCATTGTATATCAAATCAGGCCTTTCTTTATACGATAACGTGTCTGATAGGAACAGGGCGACTCCGCCTCCTCGTCCGCATTTCCTATCAGAACGGACAACAGAATACCCATCAATGTTATATAAGGGGGGAGATTTGTCGTTAAGCCATGTTTCTGTGACACCAATAGCGGAGAATTTTATATTTATCATGGACAATAATAATTGCATGTTTTCATAATTTCTTAACAGACTGCGGGCATTGACATGTAATAAACTGAAAAAATGCTCATTATCAATAAATTCTGAATTGAACTCGTCAGGTAAATAATACCGACATTGGACATTTTTATGTAAACATAAATCAATTTCATCCATATTTAAAACAAGAACAACACATGGACCATGTCATGGTCGTGAACATTTGCTTAACAATTGATGAAAGCAGACAAGAAGAGAAAGAAAGAATAGAGCAAGTCATACAGAGAAAAGATTGTTTACAAATTACTCTCGTGAGTAGTGGCCGCATCGGACAATTGGGATCTCACAACAGAGATCGTCGCTATATCAACTCTCCCTGTAGACAATATACAACAGAAGTCAAATGGTATCTTTGGAAATATTCTATATACACAATATACATCATACACAATGAACTATAAACTCAAAATATTTACACATTTGGGGTATAGACAAAGAGATTGACAGAGAAAGAAAGGCAGAGAGGAGAGGCAGAGAGGTGGATGATCGGGGAGAGATAGAAGTAGACATAAAGAACATGATTATGACATAATTAATGAGTAGCAATACCGTACTCATACCGAAGTGATCTAACTGGAGGAAAGGAAGTTGTGCGGGACTCCTGTCCGGTTCCTCCATTTCCCAGCAAAGAAGCGAAGCTTCACGCCGTTCTTGTAGAGCTCCTGAACGGCCGCGGACCACTTCCTCTTCTCAGTCAGATCGTCAGCAGTGAGGTCATCTGTCATGAAGTACGCTTCCTTCGCGAGCTTCAGGCGCTGGTTCTTCATGATGTCGACTTTCTCGCGGTACGACAGGGTTTTGAAGAGGATGTGCCTGGGCTGATCCTTGGTTGCTTTTCCATCACGGTGCGCTCGTTCTACTTTGATGTCAAGCCCAAACTTCTCCTTCGCGATTTTCTCGACGAGAGCTGGGCAATCCTCGTCGCAGGTGGTGGACTCGGGTATGCCCACGATGCGGATGTTGTTGCGCCGTGAAAACCTTTCGCTCTTGTTGATTGCCGAGCTATGCTTCTCCAGTTCCGATCGCAGGGCACCAACCTCCTTTTCCACCTCGCCCATTCTTTTCTCTAGCTGTTGATTCCTGGCCTCTACCTCCGTCACTCTCCTGCTCTCAAACTCGATCGCCTGTCCCAGATGTGTCTCCACCTGTTTGATGTTCTCTATCAAGAATTCCACAGCTTTCTTTATCATCCGCTCGAAGTTCTTTGTTGCTTCGTGGAAGTAGCGGGCAATTCCTTCTGGTGAAGTTACGTCAGCTCCATTGTCATGCAAATCTATTGATATGTCGGGCACGTCAATGGTATCGGATGCCAAGGGTGCTGCCGCTGCTGCTGAAGTGGTCTCGGGATGGTTGTTTACCCGGGGTGGGCTGGCGGGCTGAGCTGTGGAGGCTCGTCTTCTTGATAGCGGCATAGAGTTCTTCGGAGAAGGAAGAGTGGCGCCGCGGTTTTCCACTCCAAAATCGCTCTTCCTGTCTTGCTTTGCCTTCCTTGGCAGCACCTTCCTTGTCTGGGTACTCATTCTAATAAGTTGGTATAGGAGGAGTTGTCAATATCAGTATCCAAAGATAGATATCCAAATAAGATTCGGGAGAGGTGATAAGGTGACGTGTTACTCGCTGGCGGCCATTGGCTTTGGTACCCTTCAAAACTCGTTTTTCATTCAAAATGCAAAAGCTCGTTAACACAACCTTGGAGGACCCCCTGTTATCAAGAATATTACCTATTACATCTCTTAACAAACAACTAATCTATAAGTTTATTAAATTGCTGATGCATATTGAGATTAGTACTTCCTTGACTTAAAGAGGAAATATTGTATACCATGAACAAATAGCTCTGGGCCGATAATAAGTGCGAAACGAATTCTCATTGATACATAAGTATTGTGGTCATTCAGCTCTGAGCTTGCACATCATTAAAAGCATATTCTTTTTAACAACTTTTTGTAGAACGTTTAAAACCAAAATCCAACAAACTCTGATCAGGAATAGAGCAGAAAACAAGTCAATGTTGCGCCCTACATCCAAGAATACTCAAAGAGAATTTCCCCTTCCTACCCGAATCCCTGACGACTGCCACCCCAGGAACATTCGTTTTCTTCAATGTGCCAATGCCAGGCGAGTTGCCCTTCAATCAGCAACCATTTCACGCTCTTCCCACTCAGCATGCTCAGACCGGATGTATGTCGAACGTGTAACTCCACTCGTCCCTATTCACGCATATGCTGCTTCATACATTATACATTTTGCTTTAAACGGCGTGACATGGAGCTTCATTGAACTTCCCCAGGAAAAGAATAGCTCTAAACATGTGATACATTTTATAGGCCTTTTCGAATCAGATTGCAAGAAGAACAAATTATTGTGTACGTTTTTTTTTAATTGACAGAACAATTGTCTTAAGTTCTTTAGTGGACATCAACTACTGAAATATATGTCTATACCCATCTACATATACGTGTGGCTTTCCTGAGAAATTAAAGAAAAGTTTATGATAGTTTCTACAATCTGTATAATTCTTCACTAATACAACTCACTCTTTTTCAATCAAAATGACAAGTGTACGCGCAGGTAAAGTTTCAATTATTGACAGCATGATTAAAAACTCAGCAATGTGCTCAGTTTTCATGAGATTGCGGACCTCATTCGACCAAAGGAAATGTTTCGTCGTCAGTCTATTCAAAATATATCTATGGTTGGACTTACGATTGAACAGAACTTGTATGCAACTAGGCTTACATCACACAATTAGACAAGAATGGTGCCTGAAATGAGTTACAACAGGGATATCACACAAGAACTCCCATGTTTTACCGTAACTCCAACCTTACTCCGTTCAACGGAAAACGGTGCTATTGGGTTAATCAAACAAGAGAATGCATAAGTTGACTTACAAACGATCAAATTCATAAAAAGAACTACAAAAAGTGAAAAAGAAAGGAAAACTAAGAATGAACCATAGCATTACAAAACTCGTGAAGCTCTAACAAAAATGATATTTTTAACCTCGTGGGAAAGAAGATAAAAGAAAGCATAAAGCCGTTTTGATTGGATTCAATCCGCGCGGCTTTAGATTGAGAAACTGATTTCCAAGTCGATTTACAACTCGTACCGTTTATCCTCTGCAGTGATACCTCTCTCCTTCATTTTCCACACAATATGGGAGAAACATTCTTTTCAGTCGTACATGCCCGTGGGCGAACATTAAACACTTTATTGGGTCTTACAGAGCCCTGTTGCATAAAACTTACTATTGACGGTAACTTTCTTATCAATGGCAACTTCTATGGAAAACTTGAATTTGATTGGCTGTCGAGCGGTGTTGCCACAGTAGTTACCATTTATGACAGAGATACCATTAATGGTAAGTTTTATGCAACGGGACCCAGATCTAAAGAAACTATACATAACAACAATGTGCTCTCCCCGGAAAAGTCTATGCGTAATATGAAATGTAAACTTGAACTGGACCCACTTAAATTCAAGATTGGTTTGCTATACCGTGTATGTTGTCAGGGGAGTTCCTAACTCCTTCTCTGCCAGACTCCATACTGCCCTTTGAGAATGGTGTATGTTAACAGTGCACAAATGCTTCAATGGCGCATAAAGAGTTAAACAGTTTTTTTTTCTATACTGTGGTACTTACACAAATTTTATCTTCAAGGACTACAACAGGGATTCACCACATAATCGTGCAATTATAATGGAAATTAGCTGGTGGATTTGTTTTATCCTAGTGAGCGTAAGCGAGTGATTGGTTTGATTGCTCCGATGATACTTCCAGACTTATCGTCGACATACACTGCTCATATGTATTACCCAGGGACCAAGGCTGGTTTACCAGGCACGTGCTATTGTAAAAGGGTGCTTGGGATTAATGCGTTCGTGTGCGAGACGAAACTGTACAACTTCTAATTGAACGTCCATTACAACATGTCGTTGGAAATAGGTGGCCGCCATGGAAAATCAGTATTTACCAAATGTATCGATCATAGTGGAATCGAACATTCTATAATTATGTGGTGTCATAGTTAAAGGGAGTACATATCCTACACGACGATATCTATTTTGTTAAACTTGGGAGTGATTTTACAGAGAATATGGGCCAAAAATGCGATATCTGTTATTAGTTGTTGTCAGTCTGTATGTAGATATACATGTTGAATGAATTATAATTGTCCAATTCATTTACGGGTTCTGTGTATCTCATGATATGCATTGTTATCATCTTTAGCAAACTGTTCTAAAATTAAGGATATGCCTGGCGCGAGACATATACGTAAGTCTGTATGCGTGTGAGGTGCGCGCGCGCGCGCGTGTGTGTGTGTGTGTGTATGCGTGTGTGTATGCGTGTTTATGTGTGGGTGAATAGTGTGTGAGAGCATGTGTGCATTTGTAGGGGTACATAGGGGTAAATCAAATTATGTGTGTTCAGCGGTTTTTTTTTAATTTACGGAGGTTATTGCGTAATACATGTGTATAGATACAATACGTGTAAAGTATATGGCGATGAAAATGTAAATGCAAACTGCAAAATAATCAACACGCCGGTGAAGAATATTAACCAATATTTCCGCCTCAGGCCTTTATAAAGCATGTTTATATACATATAAAAAAAGTTTGTATATCATGAAGTAAAACTTTAAGGCTTATAGGACCATTCTCTTGCGACTGAATGTCTGACAAATTAAAAACAAAAACGGATTAATGATAATAGATAATCATTAGAACAAATTCTCTCGACAAGCTTCGTTATCTGCCCGGCTTCTCGTCTGTTCCTTTTTTTTTTCAAATGGCATTCCACATGAGATCTAGAAGGGCAAAAACGCCTACAGTATAGGCCATAACCGTTTACCTAGATATTACGCTGGTTCATGACCCATAAAATAATTTGAAGGTACGTGCGTATCGCCCACGTAATGGTCACTTAAATGTCTGTGCATTGATAGCCTAACCTAAACATGTTCGTGATCTCGGTCGACATTGAGCCTGCTGAATGTTATCTGGTGAAGACAGCTTTACAACTCCTCGTTAATCACGTCTTCACCACGCGGTTAAAGTGCTCTCCATGGACCGGAATTAAAGGATGGGTTCGCCTATTGTCTCACGGTTATTGATCATGCCGTCTCAAATCGAATAAAAGCCGTTTAAAGCCAATATACAGAATCGACTGTCATATATTCCTTCTGTTGATCATGAAACAGTATTACGCTTTATCATGGCTAATCAAATACATTGTGCGTCCGCTTGGATTGCCCTCGTAATGGTATTGTTAACCGTACATGAACCTGGCGGATTGTGTGAGCCTTACTACACATAAATCCCATAGTTCAGCATTTCATTTGGTACACAAGCGGTTAAAATCCATACAAGGACTGATTAACCTTAACATGTTAACGAACACTGCTGACATTGAGCGTGCTGAATGTTATCTGGTGATGACAGCTTAATACGCCCATGGACTCTACCACGAAGGGTCCATGATACGCCTAATCAATCAGTCTCTGAACCACGCGATTAAGTACTCTCGGTGGACTGGACTTAAAGGATGGGTTCGCCTATTGTCCAAAGCTCATCCATCACGCCATTGCCGAATGAACTAACAGCCCGAAAAAAACCCGAATAGGCCTACACATAATTTATTTTCGTTTGATGAGGAAACTATATCAGTATATTACGCTTGATCATTGCGCTTTTAATACGTTGTATGCACACTTGGACTGTCAGCGCAATGTGTTTTTTTTTTTTTAGTCTTCCCACCACGCGAGTAAGTGCTCTTGATGGACCGGTATTAAACGATGGGTTCGCCTATTGTCCAAAGGTCATCCGTCATGCCATCCCCGAATGGAATAACGGCCTGAAAAGACGAATAGGCCTACACGTAATTTTCTGTATTTATTTTCGTGTGATGATGAAACTTTATTATGCTTGATCATGGCCTTTAAATTTGTTGTATTCACAATTGGATTGGTTGCAACACGGTCTCTTTAAAGACCGTGCATTCATGGCTGTTTAACCTAAACATGTTGACGAACTCTGTTGACAGTGAGCGTGCTGAATGATATCTGGTGAAGACAGCTTTGCGCTCTTCATCAATCAGGCTCCTCACCACGCGATTAAGTGCTCTCGATGGACCAGAATTAAAGGGTGGCTAGCTCTCATGACATGATTTATAACGTTGCGCGTGCCTCTGTGTGTTAACAGCTTTCTTAATGTATATAATCAGTAGAGATGAGAGAGAGAGAGAGAGAGAGAGAGAGAGAGAAAGAGAGAGAGAAAGAGAGAGAGAGAGAGAGAGAAAGGGAGAGAGAGATGGAGAAAGAGAGCGTGGGGGAGGGCGTATGAGAGGAGGTAGATAAAAATATAAAAACACACACACGCGCGCACACACACATGCAGAATACGAAAAAGAAAAACTTTCACTAAACTGTTCTCGAAATCACACACTCTCTGTATAACTCTTATATACATTAAAGATAGAGAAAAAGAGACAGAAACAGCAATATACATAGCGCAATAAAAATACATAGCGAAAGAGAGAAAAAGAAAACAAACACATATTTTTCACCGTTGGAATACAGATCCATCAAGATTATTGGTCTTTGTATTATCAATGTATCATATATAAATGATTCATGTAATCACTTTCACATGACTATTGCTCTGACGCCACCAATTACCACATTTAATTCCTATCTGCCCTAATAGTTTATCCCGTAAAACATTTGCAATATTGCAAATTTATATAAGTAACAAGCACATTAAAAAAAAAGGCAGATGGTGCATTCATTTTAAGCGGCAAATTAAATCAGCTTTTCACAAGACTGATGATTTTGCTGTCGCACCACTAATAAGTGAATTCATAATCTAATGATATATATATATATGTGTGTGTGTGTGTGTGTGTGTGTGTGTGTGCAAATTCGCAGTGTTAACATTCAGATCAAATATTGATTACACTGTGGCATCGATTTAATTTGTACAGCCTATACGAGATTGTGTTGTTCATATATTTTACCATATGTTTCGTGCTCGACATTTAACTCGTACAATACTTTTGCAGTTCTTAATATGAACATATATCGTCCCTTCAGAAACCTCGAAAAAGATTAATATGTTATGTCTGAAAAAAATAAATAATTGAGCATTGCGAAGCAATTTGGATGATCTCTTTATGTGGCACGTGTGCATTGTTGCACCACACATACCATATTATCAACATATTGAATGGTGCACATTGGGGTAAAGGAATTGCTAACACGACAATCCTTGCGTTTACCATAATATAGACTTTGTAAACATGTCATGAAAATATACTTTCACCTGTCCAAAATAAGCTCTAGAAATTGATGGTCATCGGTTAATAATTGCAGATTTCGGTTTCCATCTCAACGTTACACATCTAATGTCTATCGGGATTCTACTGATGGCTATTGGTACACACATTAGAGAGCTTAACTTGGCGTCACTCTCTAACTGCCAAAATCAACCGATGTCGCCTCGAATGCCACAAAGTGCCCATACTAATCATCGTGGAATTACATCTCAATTTGAAGGCCTCTCGCAGTTTGACCGAATGCCACTAGAAACCAATACATCCACGCGAATTTCAGATGTTAGTACGATCAGCGTTGCTTCCCGTGGATCGATAAACAATTTCAATCGAATTGATTGTACCCTTTGTGAGATGTAATGTGTATTATAAAAAAAAAAGAACATCAGCAGCGCATACAGAGTTCAATGACCTATAATAACCTCAAAGCTTTAGAGGAGATCTCTCCTGTAGACACATGGAGTTTAAAAGAATATAAAGAATGATAAGGGTAATACATGTACTCATACGATTAGAAAAGAAGAAATATACGTTTTGTTTATTCACATTGAATAATATCATAGAAGCTCTCATCTTTCACATTTAATTCGAATATTGAATTTTTACTCCAGATTGTAGCGCATATACGTGTTCAATGCGTAGTCATTTTTTCTTCCACATTTGCACTTTACTGCCTAATTGGTCACATAGTCCACCTAAATGTAATATGCATTTTAGATAAAAGGGCGAGAGAAAAAAATTGGGAAAGAAAAATTCAAATAGAATGACCAAAAATTACAGGATATGATGTATGTAGTGTCAGAAACGTAAATCCAGTAAAAAACTAGAGCAATTCGACTGCCACGCAGTCGATAAATATGCCTCTTTGCTATTCTCTCTTTGCCTCTTTGCTATTCTCAGAAAATGTGTATGTTTGGTGGGCAATGTACCATTGCTCCTATGTGAAATGAAAATATCGCATTCTGTTTTTCTACGTTTAGCCAAGTTTGGCAATGTTCATTGACTTTTGACCTCTTACTTCTTTGACTTCCAATCTAACAAGTCTGTCTAAATCCATCCTTGTATCAAGTTTGTTTAAAATTAGCCATTTTGGGGTGAATTTCATTGACCTTTTACCTTTCAGGAATTTTACCCAAATTTCACCAGTCTACCTCCATGAAGTGATACATCTCTGTACTATGTTTGGTTTGAATTGAATCGTTAGTATTGGATTCAATGTAAAAAATATCTATTTGGGGGCAATTTTTAGCCAATTTTTGCAAAGTTCTTTGACCTTTGATCTCTGACCTTTGAGAAATTTCACCAACAATGTCGTCAGTCTAACCCCACGTAGTGATCCATCTTTGCACCATGTTTGGTTGGTATTGCACCATTGGATTTGGATATATTTTGAAAATTATCACTTTGGGGGGATTTTTAGCTAATTTTTGGCAAATTTCAATGACTTTTGACCTTTGAATTCTCAGGAGTTTTACCCAAGCTTTCACCGGGCTACCTCCATGAAGTGATACATCTCTGTAACATGTTTGGTTAGAATTGTGCCATTGGATTTGGATTTGGGTTTATTGTGAAAAATATCATTTTTTGCAAACTTCATTGAACTTTGACCTCTGACCTTCTAGCAATTTCACCAACAATGTCACCAGTCTACCCCCAACTAGTAATCATCGTTTCACTTTGTTTGGTTGGAATTGCACCATTGGATTTGGATTTGGATTTATTGTGAAAAATTTTAAGTTTGAGGCAATTCCTAGCCAATTTTGGCAAAGTTCATTGACCTTTGGACTTTCAGGAATTTTACCAAAAATGTCACCAGTCTATCCCCAAGTAGTGAACAATATTTGTACCATGTTTAATAAGAATTGCATCCTTGGATTTGGATTTATTGTGAAGAAGGTCAATTTGGGGCAATTTTTACAAAGTTCATTGACCTTTGACCTCAATCAGATTTGACCCCAATTTTACACACTTCATTAGTTTCATGCAATACATACATGTACATACATGTACAAAGCTTGAAGCAAATCTTCCCAACGGTTCTCAAGATATTGCCTAAACGGATTCGGGACGGATAACCTGAAAACAAAGTGCCTCCGGCCACTTCGTGGCGGAGGCATTAAAACGGCATTCTGACTTTGCGTTACGCACGGAAAAACGCGCGAACGCGCGAAAATTTTTGAAATGCTAGAAATGACCTGATACATTTGCAAAAACAATTTCTAGTTCATTTGGAGAATTTAAAGATTTTGCGCGCGCGTGATAGCACTAACGTACGCGTACGCGCGCGATTTTTTGTTTCATTGAAATACATTGTCACGTCATTAATTTTAAGCATGTCAAATTTCATTGCATATAGATGATCGGTTCAAGATATTTATCCAATAATAGATTTTCATTAAATTGCTCGTAGATGACGTCACCGTTATGTAATGACCTTGAAATTGGTGCGGGAACATGTTCACATACATACCTATACATGATGAAAATTTGATGAAACATGACATTTGCATTTGAGATATAGATGCCAGAAAAAAGTTGGGGTATGGAATAAAAATAAGAAGAAAGATTCTGACGAAATTGAAAGGTGATATGTCGGTTACGACAGACCACCTAAAAATGTAACGTCTGCGCGGCGGGAATGGCAACATTCTCGTAATAGAAATCAATGGGGTGCTATACCACAAAACCCCACGCCAAATTAACTGTCATGTCCTCGCCAAGATCAAAACAGCTTGCCCAAGAAATGTCTGGCTGGTACAGGTTTAAATGTGGATACGATCTCGAGGGAAAATCTGACACCGCGTGGGCTGTTTGCAGGGGCTAAAGTCAAATTCTCTCCGTGCTAGCTCATGAATTAGAAACGTAAGATGACCCAGTCGCCTTCTACGCTTACATTTGACATTGCTCAACAGTATGGCGTCAACACACACGCAAACAGATCGATCTGAATGATGGATTGAGCGATGTGCTAATCAGAGAAGAAATCAGAGACATGTGCACGACGTTCCCTCATTAATTCACTGGTACAGCACGAACAGTGATGGCGCGGTCAATAATATGTTTTCATTCATCACAATCGCTGACGGTCCGACGTTTAGTTCTCTATGACGTCATTAAAGGTAGAACATTCCCTTACTGTCCTTGCTTTGTGACAGTCAGCTCTCATCACTGTCAGATTAGCCACAGTTCCCCGAAACGGTCCACTTTCACTGTCATGATATATATACCCCTTTGGCGGGGTTAACTCTATATGCGCGTTTTGTGTCGTTTTTCCACATGGCATAAACGATAAAGGCCGTATGGAGTAGCGTTTTATCTGACACATAACGGGTTGATAGTGTTAAGAAGCATTCCTCTCGCCATCACAGCCAAAAGCCCCGCTTTACATGTCACAAAATATAAACCTCTGCTGATACAGTATTTACTATTTTATGCTTCTCTTGTATGTTTTTTCACATGACATAAATTATATAGAACGTACGTAGCAGCATTTTATCTAACACATTAAGAGTTGATCACTGTTTATGGAGTTAATGAGCATTTTCACGGCAAATTTCACCTAACTATTGTCGGTTGCTCTTTTACTACTGGAGCAAGAACACGTGATGAACCTGGACACAATTGCAATCCCCCGAGGTCAATATTCATCATCATGGGGCATAGCGCGTTGTACTGGTCCACTGCTTGTTCATCTGCATGATCATGAGTGTAAGCGATCGGTCCCATTAGACGCAATTTATGGAACGGCAAATCTTGGTCATTAGTTGCCTCTCTAATACACCTGTCCAATATTCAATGGGGATTGGGCCATTGGGGATTGGGGTGCGCAGATAGCTGGGGCGCGTTTCTCGACACGATGACAACTCTAACCTCAGCCCTAAGTCCGATAGTTAGCACCGAGGTGATTCTCGAAGTATTACAACTCTAACCTCAGCTCTAAATGCTGGAACTGCTCGGAACCTGTCATATCTATTGTTCTCGATCTAACGATCCTTGAGAACAAAAGTGACCTATGGAAAGCTGAGTTGCGTAATTAGGACTGTGAAAAGTGAATAAATTTGCATTATGCGTTCTATGATAGCATTTCTGCTGCATTTTGTTAGAATTCGCGAAGCATAAAATCAGCTGTGGCGGGGAAAGGGGTTTGCTTGTTTAACATCACTCCCTAAAAGGCGAGATTCATGAAAAATGTTGAGGACCATTCGAGCATTCCGTAGATTAGAGGGCTATTCTAAGCAATCCGACATTTTAACTCTGTTTAATGTTGAAAATTCACTCGTGTTCGATTATTTATTTTTTAATGATTAATTCTACGTGTGATTCAGAATTTTGCATCAGTAGTAAATATCAACACATGCATGTGATAACCCTTTTCTTCAATATTCAGACATTTATTTTAAGAATAGCATGTTTGCGTAGACTTTCATTTACATGGTACCTTTCCACACAAATATGACCAAAATGGAAAGCATTTTAGAGAATCGATGAATTTATTTTATAGAAGAAAATGAGAGATTGACAGCACACGAATCTTCATGAAAATGGTGTGTTATACATCAAGCCATAGACTTATCAACATTTTAATCAATACTTCGCCACATATTTAATAAAATTATAATTATTTCAACCTGATATTTTACCATTTATTGCGGAGTTTCGTGAGAAAGGCTATCAATTTGTCTGAAAATTCCAATCCGGTATCGATACACGAGATGTCACTGATATCCGACTTAGCATTCTCTTCGAGAATCGGTTTAGCATCATTGGCGCTAACGTGAGTTCTAAATCAGATGTCGCTGGCATTCTAATGCAGAAACAGGCCCCTGGTTACATCGGGGATCGCTCTCCTTGTGTGCTCATATACAGCTTACCGAAGTGTGACGTCATATGAGCATATGAGGTGTCAAGACAATTGGCTCTGGACTATGTGAGTAGAGCAAACAACGGTGATCATAGCGGGACTCTCTTTGAAAGTGCCCGACACTGGCACGGTAGACAATGTCGGACCATTGGAACTCTCTCCTGTCTTGAGCGATGTCGTTTAAAAGCAGCAAACCTGCATAACGATGGATATGACGACACCACTCCGGTACTCTATACAGACTAAAGGCGCTGGTTATTTCCATATCTATCCCCATGGCACCTCTTTCTTTATAAGAAATATCCATTCAAATTTTACCTTAATACATTGTTCTCGTCTTTCCCTTTTTAACATCGGTTGTGCTGTTTCTTCTTTATTTTACCCTGTAATATAATATACTGTTTTTGTAAACGGCGTCATTTTCACACAAGTTCTCGTAACTTTCTTAATGACTCCGCCACCACGTCAGTTGATGTTTATCGATTTGTTTATATTTTGTATGTTTTTTTACAAGTGGAAATAAATAAATGAAATAAATTCATTACAAATTAGTGAGTACTAGGTACAACAATCGAGATAATTGTAATTCGAACGCGTTGCGGCGTCATCTGGACAGCGCCTTAGGCCGTTCAGTCGTTTTTCCGCCTCTTGCAGTTGGATAAATCGCATTGTCATTTATACCTTGCTAGGTGGGTGGGGGATTTTCAGGATTGCCGCAGCGGGAAAGCCGTCGCGTCAAAGTGCTGGCCGCTGGCGGCAACGGCAAAACGCTTTTATATGAACGTAATCTTTCTTAAAAGCATACAGTCACGAAGTGTTCGAGCATCGTGCAGAGCAGTTGTCGCATTATTTTAGCTGAGCCTATTAGTCACAGATGTAAGAGAGATCGGGGTGTAGTTCACTGGCTTGTTGCGGTCACCTTTCTTGAAGATAGTGGTAACATTCGCCTTCTTTCAGTCTCCTTGGACCATATACACTTATAGCTATATTGTCACTACAGTCTAATGAAGAATAACATTGACTTTAAGTATGAACTGGCACCAACCAACATTGGGTTCTTCATGGATAAACAAATCTTGCTCAGATAATGATGATCAAAAACATTAATATACATGTTATTTTATCATACACAGAAGTAATACGATCTCTAACATGCTTTAATCTAGATCTGATTAGTACAATTTATTCATGCTCATCATACCTCTGTCATTTAAAATGATACTATGGAACGATCTGTATCTACCCCTGCATCGTGCATGATATTACTTTTCATAGTATCTACAAATTATTTCAGAAACACTTTTTGTCATTTTACGTACTATCGTCCACAGATACGAAGAGACCTGAACCAATGTATTTCTAAAGGGCTTTTCCTTTTTAAACAAAAAATCGTAATGATATGACAATTCTTCATACAGCCCATAACCTCTTGGCAAAGGTCTCAATGGACTAAGGACAATTTAAACGAAATTCCAGATGTTTGTCTCTGAATCCATGCAGTCGTTCATGATAATGAAGAAATGATGAAATACCCTGAGAGTTGTCACCATCACTACCGAGAGAGGGGATTTATCCATCGTTAAAGTATCATCTCTCTTCTCTTGATATCTTAAGGGATGTGCAATACCATTAGTTTCTCATAGTCGCGTTTCAAATTCCACGATGATTGTATGTGTCAGTCTTCCTCTTAAATTATTCGAGGTATGTGTTGCCAAGGTTGAATTAAAGTCACAAGCTACATGCCAATAAAAGATATCAGCGACATAAAAGAACGTTACAATGTTATGTGACGAAAGAATCAATGACATGATACAGCGTGCTGTGTAATAAATAAATGCGATGGTATAGTTGTAACTATTGCTCACGGTTAGATTTTTGGGCTTCGTGAATCCTGCTCCAGTAAGGATGTCAAAATTTGGCATTTGACCTAATACGTCACTGAACAGTGTATATAAAAACAACCAACTTGAACATTATCTCAAAGAACGAAACACAAGGGGGAGAATGAGAAATTTAAGAACGTGAGATAACAGGCTAGAAAGGGGACGGGGTACAATTGGGGAATAATAGTTTTTGAAAAAGATAGAATGAGACAGCGAATAGGAGAGATAGACTGAGGGATGCATACAGAGATGGTGGGACGGTGGGAAGAGGGAGTGAGAGAATGAGGAGGAAGAGAAAGAGAGAAAGGGGAGTGGGACAGAGAGTCACATCAATCACATAATGTACCTAAGCAGGTATACCGTCAACTGAAGCAGAAAATATTTCATCGCTTGGTACCTTGTCATTTCAAAAAGAAATAAAGAAGCAGAATGAAAGCAAAACTGACAACCTATTGATCATTTAATGCTGTGAAGGATATGTATGTAAATTCAGATATCGATTCATTCTTTTTCTTCCGTCGCAGTTTTTTATTCAAAAGAATCCCCCGATTCGTCCTGCAGGGGGGCACCTCAAACCTGTCAGTAATTGAAAACCCAAACTCAATCATTACTTCGGATGTGTATGCAAGTGGAAATTTTAGACAAAGCACACGGATGTACCCTTCTGGGAAAAGTGAGAGAAATAATCGATTATTAGTGTTTGGAAAAAAAAAAGAATCACGAACCCTGGAATCGTTTATGTCCAATTTCTCTCGCCTGAATGTCGCGTGAAGTTCATGGGTCTTGCACATGGTGGATTCCCATGAACGATGCCAATGACCTGATGACACACAGTTCAGTGTACGGGGCTGGCCATGAAGAGGTGAAGACCATTCTGAGCGTGTCTTAAGGGACCACATGTTCTTCCTCGGGCGCGGATGGTTCGTGATTGGAATCTTTTATACTTATTGTCTGGATGATTGATATGAACTTCTCAATCCTGTCGCCATTCTCCCTGTCAAATAACCTTGGTTTAGGAACGATGCCAATAACGCACAGTAGAGTGCACCGGCCTGCTCATGAAGATGTGGAGAACATATGCGTGTGTCTCCAGGGAACATACGCTGTCCCTCGAAGCATTCGTGATACATGGTCAGTGACGTCGATCTTGATTAAGTGTGCGTATGACTGATATGATTTTCTCAAACTTTTCACCATCCTTCTTGTATAATGAAATAACATTCTTTTAAGGACGATGTCAATGCCTCAATGTACGCATGTATCTCTGGAGAACACATGGTGCTCCTTACCAAAAATGACGGATTAGTTATAATGAAGCTCATAAAAATTGGACGCCGCATTCTAGCATCTGCGTATCAACAAAGTACCCCCCCCCCCCCGACATACACACACACCTACACACTTACACACAACTTTATATATACAAAATATAGCAAAATGAGGTCGAGTTTTACCCGGTTTTCAATAACAATCGACCCACGAAGATATTTACACAGGCTTCTAATCAATTCTAGACCTATGTTGTTATTGTACTATGCACAAAAAGAAAAGCTGCAACAGAACCCGATATATAGCTTTTCTCAAAGGCTATCGCAGAATCGGTGCATCGGTATGATAAGTTATCATAAAAGTCTATTGATTTAGCCTTTAATCGGTACGGATGCACTCGAATTAATTCAGCTTTGAGTGAATGGATACGGGTTGCGCAGGAAATGGGATCGGTACGCTGTAGGATAACGGTTGATGAGCTAGGCGCTCGTGGGGCAAACCTCAATTTAAGGATACGTCAATAAGAAGCGTCGGTAGAAGCGGATCGCGTTCGGCTTTAACCGTGTTAATCAGTCACCACTGAGGCAATAATCGCCACGGGCTGGCGTGGGATTGGTAATTATAAGCACATCTCGGGCAGATAATCTGTTAGCTCAATTCTTCTGTGTTTGTGGACCATGCCGTTAGCCCTGCTAATGGTGATATCTTTATTCTCTTAGCACACATATCAGAGCGCAGTGCGGTGTCTATTATGATCAATCTGCCTGATTCGGAGTTTCTTGTACGTTTAGTTCAAGCTTTATGCTTACCTCTTACTTTTCTTCATATGTTCAACTTACGTAAAAAAAATACGAATCTAATTGCGAATCGTCTTTCGTCTGCCAGAGTAGATAAACATTCCAATCGTCATTGCATGATTGCAAATGAAACGCAAAGGTCATAAGAATTTTCGTCTGATATACTTCCTTTTCATGAATATCAGTAATGAAGAAAAAATGGATAAAAAATGATAAGATCCTTACGTTTTACCTAGAAGCATACTTGATCTAATCCCCAGGCCAGACTTGAAACCTGTATTTCGTATTTGTCATTCCCTCTCTTTTTTTTTTTAGCCTCTTTGCATTTTTTCGGGAAGAGATTGGTGATGAATTAAGCGGAAATATATCGAAGCAAGAAGTAACTAGATAATCGGATTTGCTTGTATGAAGTATCTGCATAAAATGTCGATGGAAAATACACATTTAAATGCCAGGTGAAAATCATATCAATAGCGAAAGTATTATACAAGAACCGGAACGTCATTAATACAAGATGGAATAGCGTTGACCAGATGAATGAAACGGGAGGGGAGAAGAATGTCACGAAGTAGAGAGAATAGGGAAGAGAGGAAGAACGAGAAGATGAAGAAGAAGAAGAAGAAGAAGAAGAAGAAGAAGAAGAAGAAGAAGAAAGGAGAAGAAGAAGAAAAAAAGAACAAGAAGAAGAAGAAGAAAAAGAAAAAGAAAAAGACAATAAAAGAGGAGGAGAAGAAGAAGGGGAATAACAACGGAAGGGGAAAGAAACGGAGGGGAAATAAAAATGGAAATGAGGAAGGCAAGAGCAAGAAAGAGAGGAAAAAAAGTCATTGAGGAGTAAAAGTTTAATAACCATGACAACGGAAATGAATAAAAAAAATGGAAATGAATAAAAAAAAAAATATGGAAATGGGGGAGGTTCTCACCAAGGCTGATCAGGTCACTGTCAAGATAACGAGCGGTCCTTCCAGGACCTGCCTCACACGATCAGTGGTAAAAGCAGTCATGACCTCTACGGTGAGATGTGCAGCAGGAAGTACCACATGATTGTACATTTCAATTAGGCGGGATATTCAGCTGAAGCCCTCCTGAGTGGCGCCTGTGCAAGCAGTCGGCACGGTGAGAAGAAGATCGCGGACGGGCGGCAGTTTTTCTTTTAGCCTGGAGTGGAGGTTTATTCATCCTTTGGCTTTGGCTTAATTTGTCGGCACAGATTTCCCAACAAAACTGTCTTTTGTGCCCTCAAACATGTCAAATAGGGCATTCGCTGACAAAATATCCCTTACACCGACACAATGTTCCTTGCGCCGAAAACATGTGAGAAAATCCAATCAGCTGATTTTGTAATGAGTGATATGAGATATTGCTTTGATTTGTGTACATTTCTTTCGCCAATACGATGTTATACACTCACACTCACACACACATACGCACACACACACACACACACTTAGACACACATACACACACACACACACACACACACACACACACACATATATATATATATATATAAAGAATAAAATAAAGAATATACAAGAATAAAGGAAGTAAGAATAAAGGTTGCGATGGCGCTGAAATCTAGGTGAAGACAAACAAATTAAATGAAACGCCGGAAAAGAAATATATACATGTATATATATATATATATATATATATATATATACATATATTTATATACACGCACACACACACACATGATTTCGTCATTATACAATATACATGTTTACAACAAAACATATATATAAATATGAATGTTTTTCACTTCATTAACTAAGTTTCTCCTAGAGCTGCTTGTTCGCTTCGCTTGCTCGAAAAAAGAAAAAAAACAACTCTCTATGGAAAAGCTAGCCACGCAAATGCTCGAGAAAAACACTTGTTCAGCGGTCATTTGGAATCATTGAAGAATAAAGAAAACATACTCTCTAAGACATGATACATTACCGAAAGACATATCTTTTATCAAGAATGACATGTTCAAGTTCTCCATTGATTGTGTGGAATGTAACATTTTCTTCAAGGGAATGGGAACATATAATGGAACAGATCACTCTGCCACGGGGTGACGAATGCACACGAAACGGAGGAGACTTGATTTGCAAAAGGAATCGTGTCCGATTCAATGCTGTTAACAAAGTGTATTACGCGGCCACTGCCTGTAAGTGGTTTAAGGACTTGACAAGTACTTACAAGATTTTTTCATTCATGTTTCAAATAATCGTGAACTTGAATGAAAAAGAAGGGATTTATCATATTATGCGAGTAAAGTGTTCAAAGATTATTACTATTAACTTACTCTATAAAGTGAATTTGTTGCCAAGTAATAGTAAGTATCGGTACGCTCTTTTATCTAGGCATCATTTGTTTTCTCGTATTTAATAGTGTGGTTTGTCTCCTTTAAATCCGTCAAGGTTTTTATCTTCCTTGTTACCCACCCACCTATCACAGCCTCCTTCCACACCTCATCAAGGCCTCTAACGGTATTAGCTCGATCCCATATTGTCTTACTACCATGTCTTGTTTGTCTGTTTTCCTTTCCAATTCCATTATCTTGACTATAATATGATGGCTCGAAATGGATATTTCCCCTGGCCAAACGTTTTATATACCTAACTAAGCAGCTTATCGATCGCAACTGCATCATTTATGAGATGAAGAAATCAGTCCACCCGCTGGCTTTAAGCTTGAAATGAGCTGCACTAGAAAGTTAGAATCACACTGCTCCTATGTTACCCAATACTCCTCCTACCTTCTGGCGTCTTAGCTTGAAAGTGAAAGTTTGCGTGTTGCGGAAGCTAAGGTGTTTGATGTCACGTGACAATCACAAAACATGACAAATACAATCCCAGCCCCTGGCTCCGGTATGTCGACGAATTTCCGGAGCAAGACAAAACGAATGTTAAAATCTTCTCCATAGGTTGATGAGCAGCGTTGGAGTATGGAGTATGTAGGTAGGTGAATTTCCGCACCCACGACGACAACCGGAGCACAGCTTAAGTAAGATGGGAGGTGTGTGTGTGTGTGTGTGCGCGCGCGTGTGTGTTTGTGTGTGTGTGTGTGTGTTTGTAGGTGTGTGTGTGGGGGGAGGGGGGTTGTGTGCCTGTTTGTAGGTGTATGAGTGTGTGTGCGTGTGCATGTTTGTAGGTATGTGTGTATGTGTGTGTTTATGTGTGTGTGCGTGTGTGTGCGTGTGCGTGTTTGTAGGTGTGTAGGTGTGTATGTGTGTGCTTGTTTGTGTGTGTGTGTTTGTGCTAAACGCTACTGCACTAGTGGCCATTATGCCCATTTCACATGATAATCTCGTCATAACACATATATTGCCTTTTCCTCTTCTCTTATAATCCTGAAGATTATTAAAAGCATTGAAGACTATTACAGATGTTGAAAATTATAACAGGTAATGAAGTTTATCACAGGTGCAACTACAGGTCAGGAGTACAGCGGTAATGACCATACGACCCGTAATTATTCTTGGCAGAATCGTTTTTACGTCACGTACCACATGTCCAATGAAGGTTTGCGTTCCGGACGTGAAAAGACGTGAAGGAAACAACCAGTAAAAACATGAAAGAAGCAAACTAACGATTCACAGACGAAGAAAATCTATCATAATAGTCCGTATTCACAAGGATAGTGGTAGGGTCCATGCAAGGATGATTGACTTAATAAGTTTGGTTAAAGAAAAAGTTCACCCTGAAATTAAGTCGGTTTAAATAAACGCGAAAACAAAAAGAGAAACATATTAGTGAAGGTTTGATGAAAATCCGTCAAAGGATAAAAGAGTTATGATATTTTAATGCGTTCATTTTATGACGTCACGAGCGAGGTACTCTCTTATATGTTTTCTACAAACATTTTTTAAAAATGTCAAATTTGTTAAAAGAATGTGCATTATTTTACTCGTACAATTGATGCATCATTAAAACACATTTTCACACACATACCTCCTTAAGAATATTCTTCAAAAACAGAAAAACAGCAATTTAAGGAACCTAACAGCATACAACATATGGGAGAACATCTCGCACTTGGCGTCACAAAATTGAAATTTCAAACGATCATAAATTTGTTATTCTTTGACGGAACTTCTTCAAACTTACACTAATAGTTCTTTCGTGTTTATGCATTTATTGAAACCAGTTCAGGGTGAAATATCCCTTTAACCTGGATTAATTTCACGAGACGCCAAATAGAACAACAAGAAATAATTATCATTGATCGAATATCATTGATTTTGTCCTTTGAATCACTATGGTATATAGAGCTTTTTCACATAATAATTACAGAAAATAATTAAAATCAGCCACTGTTGTAATTTTGTGATTAAAATCAATGATTTCGTGACAGCATACACGGCATATGTGCATCATAAAATTACTCTACGTTTAGTACACATGGATATCCATCAGCCGTTTAATTAATGCAGATTCATTGTACTCTCTTTCTAGTCACACGAGAATGTTTTACAAAGATTTTCTCTTTAAAGGGTTACTGAATTAGAAAAATTAGTTCCCACTAATCTATGTAAAATCATCCACTAAAAACGAATTTCACATTCGTTTACCGCAATAAAGTCTCATTTTAACTAAAATTTGAAAAAAAAAACCCGCACGCCTCCAATGACGTATGAGAAGTCAAAATGCCATAAATGCCAACGGCGTAAATAAAATATTTTACTCACGCCATTCAAACAATACCTCACCAATAGGAACCCCAAAGCTTGTCCGAGGTTTTTCTGAGTAGCAACAAGTAATAGATTCAAAGTGCATTCCATCCATTGAATCTGAATGACAAGATACAGGTGAATGCAATAACACGTTCCTACGCAGTTAGGGGGAAAGTTGTGAATACATTACGAAAATGGTCTATTGTTGACTTCCGTACAATCTAAGGAATTTTGACTTCTCATAGTTACTGGAGGCGTGCGGTTTTTTTTTCAAATTTTCGTCAAAATGAGACTTTATTGCGGCAAACGAATGTAAAATTCGTTTTTAGTGGATAATTTTACATAGTTTGGTGGGAACTAATTTTTGGCCAGATTAATGCGTTCCATTACACATTTAATGTACTTCATATGCATTCTTAAAGAATAACGTTTGCCCTCTTGAATTTAAAGAATTTAAAGAATAACGTTTGCCCTCTTGAATTTAAAGCTCTGTCGAAGTAAAGAATTTGTACATGATATCACTGCGAGATAGTATGTTCTTATTGTTGCTGTTGTTGTTTCTGCGCGGTTTTTCTTTTTTAGTTCTTAGTCATGGAATAACTTTATAAACATGATTTTATGCACTCCATACAAGACCAACAACCACTCTATATTTCTGCTAATTGCAGGTTTTCCAACCGTATGATAAAACGTATGACTATATAAAATAAATATATTGTATATTGGGGGATATATCTTCATATCGATTGTACTTACGGAAATAAAAATATAAAAACAATGTGATTATTTTTTGTTCTGACTTGCCAGAAAAGAAAAAAATAATCACAACATGTTAAAGTGTGCCGTTACTATACAGATACAATATCAAATTGGTCATAGCTTCGGTAATAGCCAGTTAGCCAGTCATGTTATTGTTTCAACAGGGAGAATATTATGCAGAGGAACATGGGAAAGAGGGGGAGGTAGGAGAGAGAGAGAGAAGAGGAATGGAGTAAGAGAGACCTTATATAGAAAACGTACGTATACGACAACGGAAAACACTAGACAATGTTTATTCACAACTTCACCCCCTTACTGCGTAGTAACGCGTTATTACATCCACATGTATACAATCATGTACATGGTATATCGTACTTCAATTCCAATGGGTGGAACGCACCTTAATTCTGTAAGTTCGTGCTTCCCTGACCAACATCGGACAAGCTTTAGGGTTACCTTGGGTAACGTATTGTTTAAACGGCGTGAATAACATTTGAATACATAACGAAAATTGTCCATTGGGAAGTGTGGTTGTAGCCTTATTCCTTTCAAGACCCATATTCGTGCAGCGTCACAATCCGATGTGTGCAATGCAGCACTTCGCATTATCCACGCAACATATACGATATAGTAAAATCAATTGAGAAAGACTATTAATATCGCCCAGGGGGACTACTGGAAAACATATTAAACATAATGTAATTGCACTCCTTGCCATTTCCTGCATCACGAGTGCACACAAATTAAATAGAAAACTGAAATTATCTGATCACGCAGCCGTGTTCGCAAAAGCGCTGATCCAATCAATATAACACCCCAAGTCACGATACCGCAATAAACATAAAAGTGCAACCAACCGTAGCAGATTCAACGCCTCGCATTAACCCGTAATGTACTATTGTCGCAGTTGGGAGCTGTTTAAAATACATACGTTTGGCACAGAAAGTGTTAATGGAAACCTTATGATTGCACGTTAAATTCAACCTGTAAGTCTAAGTCCCCACCTTTCTCTACCACGTGCCAAGGGCACTTTTTGTTACAAAGTTACGCTGAATGCTGAAATACACGTGCAGGAACAAATACAACGTACAATGTTCCTCTAATACGCTGGAAAAGCCATGGAAGTTGCGAAATGTATCCAACCATTTTACCTTCGTGCAACATTTGTGCATTCTTGGAATAAAACAAAACATAGGCTTTAGAGCCTTACACCACCAATTCCATTGTAATCAATCATATTGTTTCCTCTAAAGAATCTATATACGTCGCTGCAACAACTAGCACGATTACTCACACCGTGCCAAATGAAATTGCCTATCAAATAAGATGTATGGGACGGTTGTCTGGTCTGCCTTCATGAATAGTGTAAATCACTTAACCTCAGGCTCTTCAAAATTAAAAATGGCATATTCTTTGTTTTAGATCAATTATGCTTCACAAATTTTCGAGGTGGTCTGAGTGGGAAGTACGTATCGTGAATCTTATAATTCACTGGTTTTAGGGGGTTTCTTTTAACAAATGTACATTTTGTTCAAACTGTAACATATCATGTGAAATTTAGCCTCTGGCTGCCATGCATGTATGCTTTCATGAATAAATCGTGAATTGAATTGAATTGATTGTGCTATTTTTTCGATTTTTTGGCGTAAAGCGCGCTGGAAATAGATTTCATATTTCATATTAACCGTTTCTACGTACATGTATCTTCGCAGATAAGTGTGTTTTATTCTTGAAACCAAATATTTAACCTGATTTCGCCGCGAGTTCACATATCGACCTACGTTTTTTCTTCTGTCTGTCTGTCTGTCTGAACATTTGTTTGGCGTGATAAGAGCACACAGGGAATCTAATGCTGAAGGATGTTACGCACATTAGTAATGGCGTAACATACTTCGAAAACTACCCTATCATTGTTACGTAAAAGAAAAACATTTATTTGCTTTGTTAGTATGTCAAAGTCCATTGAGGGGATCAACACATATAAGATAGGTCACCAGTGGCGCGGATGTGAGGCTTAACACTATCCGTATGACTTTACCGAGAGCGACATCCTAATACGAAATGCAAATACTAGAAGAATATAGGTCAAAGCTTTTATGGCCATCGCAGATGGTGTTTTCACACGCTAGTACTCGATGTTGACAAACCAGATGACCACATCGAACATGAAAAAATTCAAAAGAGAGCATAAATCAGCCGTGTGATAAATGCACATTTTACTGTACCTCTCACGAAGTCATAATACAGCGATTAACACGGATTCTCTCTCTCTCTCTCTCTCTCTCTCTCTCTCTCTCTCTCTCTCTCTCATGATCCCATGTTTGTTGGTTGCCCGAGTTTTGTTTTTGTGAGGATTCAACTAGGAAAACACTACAATTCATTTTCGCTTGTCCCCATTTATAAGTACACATTACATGCAGTACATGATGACACTTACAGTGAAATCATCAGCGAACATGTTAATGTATGCATATTTAGAATCTACCTGTTGTATTTTGAGATACAGGTGGATGTGACGCAATTGCGTATGCATCGTATTGTTACGAGCAGTTGATGGTCATGAACACTGAGAGGCGGAAACGATCATGGTCTGAAAGGGATGGATATCCATGTTTTCAAATATCCTTGACCGCATCAAACTTTGAATGTGAAAACGTACTTTCGTGATCTCAAGATGGCCACACTACACGTGGCGATACAACTATCGAATGAATTTTCTTTGGGGAAAATGATTTTTTTTTATGAACACAATGTATAAGTGCATAATAAAGGTCATTTCGATGCTGATCACGGATGAACAGTACTATGACGTAGTGGTTTAATTGTGTTTCTATAAACGTTATTCCACTTTTATGCCAGGAGCTCAAAATATGGGCGACCACCTGTAGAAAATTTGGCGAGCCTGGCAAAACATCGGTAACCAAAATATAAAGAAATACGTTAATTGATTAATAAATACCAAAACCATCCACTACGTTTTCAGGTACGCCTTGATTTCGAGGAGTGCCATCGCAAGATCAAACCAATCGCGAAAGCGTTTTTATTTTAATAGACACTATCGACGAACTCTGCTGAGCACACCAACAACCGATGTATTACGTGCCAAGGATATAATGTATGATAGTTGAACAAAAACAATTCGTGTTGCTTACCTTTGCTTGGACTGTCGAAGTAAAATTTCCTAGTCGTGGGTTTACACCGTGCACCTGGACACAATCCGCTTCGTATACAACAATAGTCTGCACAGAGATAGCGTGAATGCCCTAGCTTCCGCCTGGCGTCGAAGAGTAGAATGGAGATGACCGTCGTCTGACAACTCGATAAGCTCTCCTCCGAGCGAGCTTACCCGCACCCGGCCAGCGAACAGGCGCGCAGTACAGTGCGGAAGAGGGGTGGCGGGTGTAGGGGGGAGAGAGATAGAGGGAGAGAGAGGGGAAGAGAGGGGAGAGAGGGAAAGGGGGAGAGAGAGGGGGAGAGAAAGAGAGAGAGGGGGAGAGAAAGAGAGAGAGGGGGAGAGAAAGAGAGAGAGAGGGGAGAAAGGAAGAGGCGGGGAGAGAAGGGCGTGAAGAGAGAGAGAGGCAGAGAGCGGGAGAGAGAGAGAGATGCAGAGAGCGGGAGAGAGAGAGAGAGGCAGAGAGCGGGAGAGAGAGAGAGAGAGAGGGGGGGACGGATAGAGAGGGGGGATTGAGAGAGAGACGGGGGTGGGGGTAGGAGGTGGAGGTCTCCACATTAAACTCCGCACGCGATGGTTTTGATTCATACACTTTTTTTACTCTGCGATTCACCGTACATCGTGAAGATCCCCCCTTACAAATTTTCGACTGGTGTCACAATGTGAACTTCTTGTTCCAATATTGTCCATAGTACCACGTAATGAACTATGTTTGATTTGAATCTCTGGGGCTGGGATTGAAAGCAAAAAAAAAATACATTGATATATCACTTTCACATCTGATATCTAAACTGCAATCTATACACAATAACTTACTCCGATGGAGTAGTAGCTCACCTGGTATGAATGATATATTTTATTTCATTTATTTTATTTTATTTAACCACGGTTTAAAAGAAATCATGCATTAGGCAGTGGCAGTTCTTCTGCATGTCCGTGCATAAAATGATACTGAAAAGAATAGCTTATTATGGGGGCCAAGTAATATGCATTTTGCACGAGCCGTACTTGTAGAACACCATTTTGTATAGTTCCGAAGGATATTAGCAAATTTGATACAAAATCGCTGAAAAGTCAAAGTGCCAAGAGCGGACTACAAATATACGAACCCGTAACGCAGCAGTGAAATATGTGTAGGTTCCCCAGAAAAATCACATTAAAATAAAACTAGATCGTCTTGCATTGGTCATCAAGCCTGAATATGTGTATGCATTAACACTCAGTATTTGCAGTTCGTATTTGATATATTCATATGTAACGGAAGACACGAGTACTGTATATGAATAATTATTGGCAAATTGAACATGACGGCTGGATTTCCCTTAGTCAGATATCATTAATATGGCGAGAAGGAAAAGCTGTTGTCCCGAGGGCGTTGAGTAATATCTACGAAAACTGTACGCAATTGTTAACGACTCTGTACCAGTATCATATCCTCCCCTCCTTAAAAGGAACTCTTCAATCATTTCCCGCTCACATGTTTGTATATTGTTAAATATACATTACAGAATTTAATGACATTGAGTTTTTTCACTATTTTATTAGATTTCAAGTTACAGAAACTGCAATGATACACTGACACTATAAATTTCAACAATCATAACAATGCAACTGAATACAATAGAGATAGATGTATACTAATACATTTGTTTGGTAAAATTCCCAAAACAATCGACTGTATCTTTTATGAATGACAATCTATTTGGCGGTTGAGAAAGACACATCAAAGAAAGCGTATCGTATGGAAAGTGAGAGAGGAAAACACGAACATAGTGATGGAAGGGTCACGTGGTGTCATTGCAACGGTCTTTGAAGTTAAGCTAGTAAAAATCAATTCATTTAAAACTAAGGAAAGAATATGCACGCAGACGAAATTATTGGATGAAATAAAAGATAAATATAAATGCGTACAACTGTAGTACAGACTTGTTGCTATGGCTTTCCTGTCAAGATGATGATTAACATGACTAACCTGACTAATGTCGCTACTGTAGGCATAATAACCAATCTTTCCTTGACACGAAGAGCTCAGAGGCCAATACATTGTAAGTGGTTCTTCAGGAGACATGTGGTGGGCAGGAAATGCAAATAATGTAATGTATCGACTAAAGAATGTGAAGTGCATATTTTGTGTCGACTATACCGATTATGTTGGCAACCCAGGCATGTAATGGACTTCGAGTTGTGAAGGAAAAGCGGAGCGTCTTTAAGAGACGTGTAAGCAGAGATCTGAACATCCTACCCTAAATAGCAAAAAAAGTAAGGGGGAATTGGGAGACGGCGCCTCTGCTGTGTTTACACATGAATGTAGGTGTAAATTGAGGTAAGGGCTAAAATACGCTGATTTTCCTTAATCATTTTATCATTTTCCCCCGCGCCCACCCCCACTTCACAAAATTGAGCCGCTCCATATTCACGTAACGCCAATGTAGAACTCTTCAATGACGACGATGAATTTGAAGCGAAATTCTTACATGTCTAATGAGGCTTGAATTGCTGTACCGTCCATTTTAATTTTTGTTAAAATGATTAATAGATGTCCAGCTTCATCTGTGCTGTGTTGATGAAATAGTTCTCACATGCTTCTAACCAATGGCAACCAACGCGTGATGCAGGGCGTGGAGTCTGCGTGGAGGCAAGCGGGCGTGTCGGATGATGATTATGATCAGCGTCGCATAACCGGACAAGGCGGGCGCATCCCAGCGGAAAGATGGTGTTGGTACTGCGAGATGGACGCGTTTAATAAGGCGACCTGGTACGATAGCCGCTGGCGTATGCGTGATGGATGTGTACAATAACCAGAACAACTATCACGTGATCAACTGCTCTGCAGCATGTGTACATACCATGCCATTTCCAGTAGAGGGTGTCGTGAGTTACCCGAAGCTAGTATGACCCTGTGCCTTACTGCCATTTAAAGATTCCGTCTGCCTCTGTCTAAATGTGTACGTCAGATGGTGTCGGATACATACAAAGCCAGATGGTGTCGGACAGCAGCAATGTTTTGGGATCATGGACGGAAAATAGGACAGCAAAAATAAATACGCCAGAGAAACGTTTGCTTTAATCATAAGTAACCCCTTCATACAGCCCAGCTTAGGAAACATCGAAAACCTAAAGAGCGGTTTTCACTGGAGGGGGGGGGGGGGGGGCGAATGATTTGCGAAGGACGCGTATGTCGAAAAATGGCAAAGTCCGACATTCGCATTTTCTACTGCACCAAGCTCGCAAAACGTGCGCGTAGGTTCGCAAGCTTCGCAAATCGCTCGCGGGAGTCGTTTTTAGTTCGGCGGAAATTTCAAATTAATTCGAAATTTCTCTTGAACACTTCCCGCATCCCGAGGCGTTTTTATTCGATTTTTTTCTCAAACATGTCTTAAAAGCTCTGTAATATGCGCAGAGGCTGCGCAGGATGTGCGTGATATTTGCAAAGCCTTCCCAAAAAATTCTCACCCAGTTTACAGAACAGCCCTTAAGTAACACCTGCTTAAGTATGTGTAACGAACGAAGTGGCTGAAAAACGTCTGAAATACGTGTATCAACATGCAGTTTGCGTCTTATATAAGGCCAAGGTCCGCTCATTGCCGCCCATCGCCCACACAGCTCCTCCCCAGCATCCGTCACCGCATTTCTAGCTCTTTACTCACTTTAAGACTGCCATCAATAGATTTCGTACCTATTTGAGCATCTCATTTTCGCAGAGCATATCATGTTTTTCCATTTTGATCGTTTCATGATGGCATAATAATACCGAATTCGATATGTTTTTTTTTTATTTTATACGTGTTTGTTTTCTTTCTTAAATGACTTTTATGTATATTTTTGCTGTATCTGATTTATTGTGTGTCTGTGTGTATATTTATATTATGGTATTTAGATATTTTATAAGTTTTAAATGTATTATGTCACTGTAGGTGTACAAAAAATGCACCGCCCTCTGAAGAGTTAATCCTTTGTTTGTTAGTTTTTGTTTGTTTTTTGTTTGTTTTGTGTGTATGTTGTTTTCTTAATTTTTCTTTGATATAGTTTTTAAATTTAAAGGACGTATTTTTATGTAATGTGTGTACTTTGGTTGATCTTACTGCCTGCCATTTAAATAATAGACTATATATTTAATGTGTATTGAACAACATGTTAAAGGTCATCACACCTCACAAGCCATCGGCTTTCTGGTGATGCCTTGTACTCATTGTTCATGAAAATGTTTTATTTTTGTTTGTTAAATAAATAAAGAATTGAACTGAATTTAATTTGATTGAAAGAGCAGCCTAGGGCTGAAGTGGTGAATCATTCTCAAATGAACTCAACTGAACTGTATGGGTGGGTGAAAGCGTGACATGATGGGAAAGGTTGTTGTCCTCTCCCCTTTAAATGAACATATGTCTTAGTCTAGTTATGGTATAAAGAAGATTATCATAAACTTTCAAATAGTCTCTGTAGGTAAATATATTTTGAGCAATGACATTAGATGTGATGATCGATGTTTGTAAAGTTGACGATTTTCCACCTATTAGCGACTGCACACAAATAAAATGTTATTAACTTACGCTTTATTGCCTCAATATAGAATTGCAAGTCAGTCGAATCCATTTTAAATTGCTGTATTTAAAACATCCCTATATCTTAAAACGAAATTTCCAATCCCATTCAGTTAGCTATTCATTCATTCAAGGCTTTCTTTAGCAGGTTATTTGAATTCAGGTCCATTTGGTACATAATTAGACCTGAATTGCAAGACCTTTCTTGTATCTTAGTAATCGTTTTCCAAAAATGATGCAGACTGCCTGTGATAGACATATAGCAACGGAATTATAGGTTTTCATGGTTTGATGGTGAAAATGTGGAGACTTAGCGAATAAATGGTGAGGAAATACGCAGTGCGCTGCGTTCAATCTTGTGAGCAATCCAGATAGTTGAGCGAGAAAGTGGTTTAGCGTCTTTCCTAATATATACAAATAAGCAAAAATAAGCATTTGCATAATATCCCAAAGGTACACGAGGTACGCCAGAAAATAACCCATTGATCAACATCCACTAGCATGTCACCCATGACTACTTCAAATGGATTGGAAGTCCTGATCATAGTTTAAAAGTATTCATGCTTCATCAATGGAGAACGATGTCTCCTTGTTATTCTCTTTTGATGTCCCCTATGGTGTTTCTGTAGGGTCAACGGTAAACTTCGTCTGACTGGACTTGTGTGAACTAGTTTACTACTTCGCCGATTCATCATCCCATTTTTAGAGGCGAATTTTTCATTCCCAGACATTACCAAATTAATGAAACATTTCATTCATGATATTGATTGGATTTGCATTCCTTCCAGGCTCCGTGTAGACGACTTTAAAGTACAAATCTGTAGATCTCATTTACTCTTTTGAGTTCCATCTCATCATAACATGACCAAGCTGACGAAAAATCATCGTTGATTTGATTGAGACAAGTTCAAAAATGCAGTTGGGCAGAACAATATTTTGCGGGTTTGAAATAACCACAAATGTATCATCCTTACTTATCAATAAAGTATATACTGAAAGTTTACAGTTGCAGTTGCAATCAGGGGGCTTTTTCTCAGCTTTTTCGTTATGCCGAGTAGTAAACTCAAGCAATTATTTATAATTTATTCGTCCACGTGCTATCGGAAAGCATATATATGGCCAGGCGTATAGTATGTAACACATTTGAAAACAGTAGGTTTTATATTTTGGAAATTGAGCAGCTAGTACACATCAACCAGAGTGATTTCACAGTACTTGTTGTACACATTGGAGAAGCTGCAGTACCCGAGTGCTGCATGTTAACAGCATTGTTGAATAATGTGCATATCATGATTTCTAGCAGTTTTAGATAACGAGAAGCATGAAAAGGGTATTAGCTTTCTTTCACTTAGCATATAGTTCTTACATTGTTAAATCACATGTGTTAATGATAGAACAAAAGTAGCAAATTGATTTTTTTTTCTTTCTTTCTCTTCAAGATTTTTTTTTCTTTCTTCTTTCTTTCTTTTAAATGATCAAGTATGTTCATTTTTTATATATGTTTTTCTTTTTATTTTGATTGTATTGTTCGTATATTTTGTTATGTTCTTTTGATAATGTATTATGTTCAATGTATGAAGTGTTATCTTTTTATCATGCACGCCCCCCCCCCCCCCGAAAAACAGCCTTTGGCAGAAGTGGGTCACCGTGCAAAACTTAAAATGAAGTGAACTTCTAAGCGTCGGGGAGCTCCGTTTATTCACTACTCGTTGTTCGTATGAAGCACACAGTTTCTTTAGAATATTTCAACTTATTTTACCCCAACTAATATTATCATGGAACATTAACAATGAATTTCACGTGTTCAGATTATGGTACCTTTGTTATTTCTCTGAATGTAATGTAATGTAATGTAATTGCATTGCATTCTAAAGTTATGCACAACCACGCAGCGAGAAACAACGGTTGAGCACACAATCCACTCGCGGCCATATTGATTTCAGAAAAACGGGACTCACATTTCATTATCTGTAACACACGAGGAAGAAGGCGAGAGAAAACATAAGAACTTTCGCGAGGGGCGTGTAATAATGTACGACACATTAAACAGAGCCATGTTGATGAAGAGCCTCTGGCGCCTTAACAAGACGAAGTAAAGAGAAGACGAATTTGCTGAAGAAGCTTTGATATATTGAACGTCACAATCGCTGCTGTTGACAAAGCCATTATTTTGGGAGAGGACATTTCGATTCATGTGTTTGTGTATCACGTGTGTGCATGCATGTTTGTATTTCTGTATGTGTGTCTCTCTCCCTGTTTGAACGGATGTCGAAGTCGAAATCTACATATACACTCATTTTATACACACGCGCTCGCACACACACGCACACTCGTACACACATACACACACACAAACACACACACACACACACACACACACACACACACACACACACACACACACTTCGTCATTCGCCATCCATGCCTCACATGCAGATAACACTATCAAAAACACCAGCGACTGCGCTAGCTTTATCTTAGGTGCCCATGCCACGCCATGATTATTCCAGATTCTGGTCAGATCATTCATTACTTTTACAAATATCGATATCACCAACAGTACCTTTGATATCTAACCCATGCGATAGGTCAGATCATTTAATTTTGAGGGAAAAATGATCCATCACCGATTGAAAGTGAGCGATTCACGGATTGCACCGATATGTGCGGGGGTGTCGATCAACTTGTAGGTCATGTAGGTATAGAGTGGAGGGAAAACATATTTGAACACGGTGTTTCAACTATTCGCGTATTTGTTTAGATTATTTCCGTTGAGGAATAATGATTGAATAACTCCTTCATCCGCAATGGCAAAAATGACGGTGTGTGTGTGTTTGTTTGTGTGTGTGTGTGTGTGTGTCTATGTGTGCGTGCGTTGTGTGCGTGTGTGTATCTGTGTGTACATGTGTATGTCTGTGTGTATGCGCCCGCGCCTATATGAATAAGTGTGTTTAAGTCCTTAGAACAACGACACAAAATGTGGAAGGTTGAGTGTGAGCGACCCCCTCGCGAATGTTTATATACCCTTTTGAAATCACTCACTGCACGTCAAGATAATTTATTGATGCTTATTTTGACAACTAGAATCGCAGCAACTACGTTGGCATTTTAGGCCCAGGGGCTCGATCACACCACAATATACTGAACAGGCTCACCTCGTAGGGGTAGGGTAGTCGGGCCTCTTGCCCATCAATATTTCGTGATAATAACGTTACCATGACTGAGTCGTTGAAGCGAGAGCGCTCATTTATTTGTTGATTTGTCGGTTTGGTGTTTTAAATGATGTCAAGGTTATATTTTTTTCCATCGCTTTGGCAGGAGTGAAAAACATAATATTGTCCGAGCGTGATCTTTCTCATAATTGAATGTGAATATGATTATTACTGACGTGTACACATATTTCGTGAAGGCGCATTTTATCTTCAAAATTATGATTATGATATGCTAAAATATTCAATACAGTTTATATAAATTTATGTATTCACAATTCTCATTTCATTTTACATATTGTAGTGTTTCCAAACCATGTCTGGGGCCTTTCAACTCACAAGCTCTGCTTCTAAGATTGACCCCTAAACATTCTCTTCAAAATGTTTATATCTTAAGTTGTTATTAACGTTATTTGAAATGTTTGGCCTCATAATGACCATTGTTTGTTTGTTTGTTTGTTTGTTTTTTTAAATGTGGAAATAAATATGAATATCTTGTTGTATTCTTATCATCATCAATGTTATCTCTAGGTATGATATGCTGGACATGAACACAATAAGCTGACAATAATAGTTTTCGACCGTGTAACTCTTCGAAAGTATGTAAACAGTCAGTGAGCTCTGTGTATTACATTGATTGAGAGATATCAATTGCACCAGATGAATTCACAATGCAAAGACAGTAAATTCACTTTCCCTGTTTTCGCCATCCGCTTTTCATTTGTCATCGTTTTTGATATCGTAAAGGATCAGGCCTTAAAATGATACGCGAGTTTCTAATGCTCCGTTAATGCTCCGTTTCTCTTATCTGTCTTAAATAAATGTTAGTTATTCCTGGGCATGGCATATGGTGATGTTTACTTAAATCGGTATTACCCTTTTATCCTGATTTTATATGGAGCCGTATAACTGCCTCAGCGAGAACAATAAAACCTTCATTATTGATACTGTCACGATCAATCAGGTACAATCCGTCGTCTGCTGGCAGTTGTGCTAAAGCGCATCATACCTTTGAAATGGTCGTAATTGAGCTTCCTTTCTCTTATACATGTTGTATCTCACTCCCTCCCTCTCTCTCTCTCTCTCTCTCTCTCTCTCTCTCTCTCTCTCTATATATATATATATATATATATATATATATACATATCGCACTCTCTCTCTCTCTCTCTCCCTCTCTCTCTCTATATATATTCATATGTCGCACTCTCTCTCTATCTTTCTCTCTCTCTCTTTCTCTCTGTCAGTCTCTCTCTCTCTCTCTCTCTCTCTCTCTATTTATATATATACAGTATATCGCACTCTCTCTCTCTCTCTATCTCCCTTTCCTTTCTCACTGCCCTCCTCTCTCTCTCTCTCTCTCTCTCTCTCTCTGTCTCTCTCTCTACCTCTCTCTCCATCTAAGCAAAACCAAAAAGTAAGCCCCCCCCCCCCCCCCCCATTTTAAAATTTGCCCACTCATGCATGACTTATTGGATAAAGATGATTTTCACACATAGGTTTGTCAATAAGTTAAGAAACAATCCTGCCAAATTATTTTGCCCAAAACTAATTCGATAGAAAGTTATGCTATTTTTCTTAGGGGGGGGGGGACTTACTTTTTTTTTTGTTGCGTTTAATATGTTGTGTGTCTCTTTAACTCCCTCTTTCTTCTCCCTCTGGTATAGTTAGTCCACTTCTCTCCGCATTTTTCTCTTCGTCTCTATCTCTCTCTCTCTCTCTCTTTCTCACTGTCTACCTCACTCTCCACCTATATGAAAACATACACACACACACACACACACACACACACACATAAATCACACCCTGTTACGTTCACAAACTATATATCAGTACACCGTTTCTAAATGATGTAACCATGCCAAGGAGGTATCTCAGTCTTAAAAGGTACTATATCTTGCAGTTCAATGGAATTTTAACACATTAAATCATAAGTTACCTTGCGACACCGTCACGTATTTGGATTACGTTATGACGTCGTAGAATATCGTTAGATTCCATCAGCTACGCGGCGTAAAGTGATCCGCTTTTACAGTGTAACCTTATTCATCCTTCCATACACTGAAGAGAGCATGCAAAGTATTATTTTCACACAATGTGGAAAGGAGCGCCATTGATGGATTTCTCGAGCTCATACAGCACAAAGTCTGCACTTCATTTGCAGCTTTTGGAGTTTTGCAGCGTCTTTTCCTCCCATCACGCAGATATAATGGGCAAGAAGTGTAGAAAGTGTTGCAAACGGTACAAAAAATGCTAAATGGTACAAATATCGAATCGTCCTTGGCCGTGCCATGAAAACAAGGGAACACAATTACAGAGAACGGAAAAGCAATCCATTATACCCTTTTCCTCCAATGTATTGACAATGATCTCAAACTCTCTGTTCGTCGTGATTTGGACTGACATACTACGTGTCTTCGTGACAATCAGCGATTGGCAGTTAGTGCATATCATCTTGGACATTAAAAAGTTTGTCGCTTTGAAGGACAAATCCACATCTAGAAAAGCAACGGTCTTTATTTCCATAAAACTTGATATCGTTAAGACACACTCTTTATATGAAGAGAATAATCAACTTACGTTGTGCCGTTCGCCTGTTTTCATAACCATTCCATTTGAATGCATGATGCTTTAATATTCATTAAAGATGTAATCAGACTCCATACATTTATCTTCATTTGGCACGTTTCATGACATGTATAATCTTCCATATAGAAAGATAGTTCTGTTGCTTAATGGTGACGATTGAAATATCAAATGTATAGTCCAGTTGAACCTTATACGGATTACGGAAGATTATAATGCAGAGATATTGGAAAGTCTTAAGATTATAAACGAAGATAAACCAATTTAAAGATAATGGATGTTTTGGTGCAGAATATGGAATGATGAAATATATTAGTAGTCCATTTGTATTTTTCTTCAATTGAAAGCGTCATTCCTTAATGAATATTCATAGTCCAGCTTAGGGTGAGCAGATGAGAGATGGTGATGCTCGTCAGTTATGACAGGTAGACAATCTTGATCGATGCCCAGCATTGGCAATTTGAAGCTTGCAAGCATATTTTGATTAAAGAGGGATCAAACATTTATAGTTGCTTTCAAAGAGCGACCTGATTCCATTACTTATTTAACCTGAATGTCCTTCTTTATAACGCATTCTTCCATTAAGGCATGAATATTTGTCTTTATTTTGGAACGCGAAGCATGCTTATGATTCTATTGACCTGAGACTCAATAGGCTTAGCGAACTTTTGCCAGAGAATTCTAATCTGAATACCGTCGATGCCTGCTTTGTCTTTGGCTCGATTTCTGAAGAGAGCTTTAACGCCAATAGTGTACTAAACCTGGCCAAACCTGATGAGACGCCAAATAAAGCAACATGAAACATTATTATTGATTCAATATCATTGATTTTGGCCTCGGAAATATTTGGCGGCGGACCTCCCTCGATCAAAGAACCAAACGCGTTAAATATTCTATTGTGCTATCAATAAGCCAGTTCGTAATTACAATTTGCGCATGAGCAGATGAAGGTCATAGTGACCAAACCAGCTTGTTGGTTTTTAAATCACTGAGATAAGCATCATCATTAATAAGGTATTTTAGAATATGCTTGTTATCCAATTTTTAAAAGAACACCAAGGTGTTCAATCATGGGGTATTTGACAACAGGCCAAACGACAACAATTAGTTTACAATAAACAATGTAATAGAAGCTTTCCCAATTGTTCACAGACCGTAGCCTACTATTCTTGTCACCTGTTTTGAGATGGCTCCTTTATTAGAGGTTGAATATCGCAAATTGCTATGTCGGGTAAGCACATTACGTAACATCTCCTTTTGAAATGATATATTAATAAACTGCTTATCCTAATGAAAAAGGGAAAGGTCATAGTGACCAAACTTGCTCCAGAGCTAACTACGAACTGGTGTATTAACGCTACTGGTTTAGGTATAAATTACACTTCGTGCCGACTCCAATTCTAACACCTTCCTGGTTAGGGGATGTCAACTTGGAAAGAATGATCTTTAATTCCCTATTTTGTCTCTAAAAGCTTCGTGTCTTATCACATTATTTTGTATTTTTTTTTATAAAAACTTAATAGTAACACCATTAAGAAATAGTCTTCTTAAGGATTGAGGAATGATGGAAAAACGCAGATATAAGATCAACTTCTTCCCTACAAAATTGACTGATTTCTTCACTTTTTCCGGAATTGTGAGATTCAATCATTGTCAAAATTATATCTTTAAGCTGTGTAAAAATATTAACAATTTCTGCGTGTATTTGCGTGCCTCTGAGATATTTTACTTAAAAAACTAGTTTATTTTTTTTTTTTTTTTTGGGGGGGGGGGTTGGTATCTGTAATGCTCACAAATGTATTGATGCCATAAACAAAACTCTACATTGGTTTTGTTCTCTCTTAGTAGCCGTTGCTACACGATCATGTTCGTAATTGTGAATACACCTGAAAAGCACATGCTGAGAACACATAACCTTTTGGCGGTGCCAAGTGTGGGTCCAAAGAACATGAAGAAAGAAGATTAACCTCCTTTATGCCTTCCTAAATAGGCCATTTCCATTGTGTATGCAAAGTTTACGTACGCCTTTCAAACATTACGTTAACCCCTAAAAGCTTGTCGAGTTGTGTCCGAGTAGCAACAACTAATGATTCAGAGTGCGTTCCACCCATTAAGACCGAATCGCTAGATACAGATGATCGTAATACCGCATTACTACGCACTTACGGGAAAAGTTTTGAATACATTACGAAAATGCATGCTCCCACTTGCCATAATACATCTCTCACACATCCCACACACAAGCTCACCCTTCTCTCCATGCTCTCTCTCCTCTCTCTCTCTCTCTTTCTCTCTCTCTCTCTCTCTCTCTCTCTCTCTCTCTCTCTTTCTCTCTCTCCCTCCCTCTCTCTCTCTCTCTCTCTCTCTCCCTCTCTCCCTCTCCCTCTCTGCCATACAGTGCATAAGTGTGACGTGTGAGCATAACTGGCGCTAAACTATGCGGATAGAGCAGGCAGCGGGGATCACAGCTGGAACTCTTATGTTAGGAGTGCCCGACACTAGCCCGTTAGACCAGGGATATGTTATGGAAGGATATGAAACAACATTCTTTCTTTGAGCCCATGCGTGGCACCGCCGAAAAATTGCGTGGTCTCAGCATGTGCTTTTCACGTGTTTTAACAATAACGAACACGATTGCGTAGCAACGGTTTCTCAGAGAGAACAAAAGATATGTAGAGTCTTATTTCGCTTGTCCACTTCTGTTGGATTGCATCAATACTTTTGTGAGGAAAAGCGATATCAGCGAACAAAAATAAACAGTTTTTTAAAGTAAAATATCTCATTTGCACGCAAATTCACGCAAACTCTGTTAATGAAAATAAGCAGCTTAATATATGATTTTGATAATGATTGAATCCGACATTTCCGGAAATCTCCGGAAAGTGAAGAAATTTGTTAATTATGCAAGTAAGAGTATTATCTTATATCTCCGTTTGTGCATCATTCAACAATTATTTAGAAGAAAAACGAATACAGGATCTTTAGAGGTGTTGCCCCTTAACTTTCTTGAAAATTACAAAAAAATGTGATAAGAAACACAGCTTCGAGAAACAAAACAGGCAATTAAAGATACTGCTTTCCAAGTTGACGATAGAAAAATGACGGTGCCGCGCATGGGACTTCAAAGCATTGCAGTGATTGTGGAATGCTTTTGACATTCATTAGCACGCTTTAGTATCCATACAGATGTTTGAATATATTATGGTTGAGTTGTCCCTCCTTCCTAACACATCCCTGGTTAGACATTGGACCAGTAAACCTCTCCTGGAGTGATTTTATTTAGAGCCAGTTGCCTTGACAACATGCTCATATGACGACACCACCTCGGTACTCTATTACGGTATACACACTCGGCATACATGGGAAACTTAACTCCACACACTCAATACACATGCAAAGCTCAATGTGCGTGGACTGTACAGCGACTGAACCCAGCCAATTTCATGAGCAGCTGCGAGCCGTTCTATTCATGTGTTCAAAACTTGTCTGTAATATGTTTAAAAAAACACGGACAATTAAAATGTGCGGCGGTAGATCGATTCTAAATCATATTTCTTACAAAAGTATTTGGGGTTTGGCGGAGTGTATTTTTCGTGCGGACGTGCACAACAACGAAGAAGGGAAAAAGAGGGGCGGTAAAACGGACAAGGGGATACCAGCTTCTCATAGTTTGTGTGCAAAACGGCAATGAGTGGCCATAATTGATTCAGCGGACAGGGCTTTTTTCTCGTTATTTTCCATTACTGCTAACAGACTGATCACTGACGTTAGACATGTCTTAAAAGATTGTTTAACAAAGATCCTGGCAGACTGTCAACACTTTTATATTTATTAGTGAGGCGAATTTTTGAAGTATGGAGAAATGTGTAAGTTATGAAAATTAACATTTTGGGGGGGAATCGTTAAAATAAAACATGTGTTGTCCAACTGTGTCATCTTGTAGTAAGTGCAACCCTACTTATGACACCTTATGTGATGTGAGAGAATATGCCATTCAAATGTTATTTAAAAACATTTGTCAATGCAACATTTGCATGACAGACATTATTTTTAAATGGCCGCCGTGGCTCTCTTGCGCAATGTTTACATTCTCGCCAAATTTGGTATTTTAGACAAAAGTGAATAATTAGGTCAATATATAGATGTATGCCGCTCGAACATATGTGTAATACGGTACTTTCCACACACGAAACCCGCACTCGAGAAATACAGTAGCTTTAGGCACGGTCCCACTGGCCGAGGAAACAAAACGTATGCATAAATGACACAGCAGACGAAAAAAAATTTGGGGGTGACTCCATCCGTTTTCATCCGCTCAAGAAATGGAGAAAATTGCCGAAAAACAACAGAACAAGATGGTCGTGAGTAGTATGTAGCGGGATGTTAAATGGATGTTTTTCGGAAGCCTAGCGGATGGAAGTGGATGTCCGTGTTGTTGTTTTTTTTTATATAAGAGATGCATACGCTTACATCCTTTCTATTTCCGTGCTATTGACACCTTGTCTTTCCTCCTTCTTTCCCTTTTTAGCTGTAGCGGATGTGAGTTGCGAGGATGGAAAGAGGATGCAAAGAGGATACAGCGGACGTTTAACGGACGATAACGAATATACATGTAGAACGTTTGTTGCTCGTATTTGCCGCGGATTCACATCGTACACGGTGAGAAGTTCATCCATTCTATCCGTTCTCAAAGTTTTGTGCAGCTCAGAACTTTTTGCGCGGATGGATTCACAGTGGACGGATACTCGAAGGAAAGAGCGTATGAAATACGTATGCAATGAGTAGACAACGGATGCATAGCGTTTTCCAACGGATGGCAAGATTTCGTTTTACATCCTCTTTGCCTTTTGTAAGTGCAGTGGGACCGGGCCTTTAACTCTTTGTGTGCCAGGCGTGCATTTTGTAACCAATAACAAACAAAATATCCCATTGGGAATCAGTGTTTTGGCACAGAAATGATTATAAGTGGTTACGTAGAGCTTACAGTTTCCTAAATAAATATTGGAGACAGATCACGTTTCTTAAAACTTAGCCTCCGCCCTGTGTGTGGAAACAGAAGAGGGATGATAATAATCTAACCACTAAAGGGCATAAGTTGGAGAAATAACACTGGGTGATATTGATTGGTGGGCATCGATGTCTCTTTTTCTTTTCCTCTTAAAATTCTATCATTCTGTTTCCTTCCTTTCTTTCGCCTTCTCTCTTACTCTATCCTTCTTTCCCCCATCTCTCTCTATTTCTCCCTAAGGTATCTCTGTAAGTGATTGCTTTGCTATATTCCAACTGCCTTGACTTGTTTATTTTCATATTTGTGCCTGTAATTAGATGTCTGCAAAGGGGCTAGAAAGTTCAAGATTGTCCCATCTTCAATCGTGTCTCCATCCACCGTCGCTGTTTATATTTGTATGTGTGTATGTGTAGTATATTGAATTTAATATATCTTGTATTTCACATGAGTGGAAAAAATCTTAAGTCATGGGATTTCTGGCTCAGTGGGGAATGGATGAACGTTGTTTTTTTACTATATATTTTTTAAGGATTTGGCCCGAAAGCACAGTCCGGCAGGAGCCAATCACGGTCACACTAATTATATTTTTGATTATGTTTATGTCTGATATGTCAGTGTTTATTGTGGTGTTTATGATTGCTGTCCCTGGGAGATAATGATATAGCATTATCTTCTTGGTGGAGTCACTGGAAACAAGCGTGTTTTCAGAGCTTAAAGTAATCTAGTCAACGTCTAATGGTTCTTTTGTCTGAGTGTCTGTCTCTGTCTCGGCTGTCTCACAACCCCCCGCGTCTTAATTTACTCTTCTGCTCTCTGTCCTCCTCATTTTCGTCCTCCTTCCTAATGCTGGCAAGTCCTCACGGTATTCTGTTAGATGAATTTCCAATCACGTTTCTTCAAACATTCAGCAGAAATCATCCTCTAGGTCGATCATTTTCAAGGAAAGTATTCATATGGTTAATACGTTTTTTTTTTCAAGAGCTCAGCATCTGACATGTCATTTCAATTTCTATGTTCGATAAATTAAGTATCTTGCTAGCTGTCCCTTCCCATTAGACATTAAATGATTCTTGAGATAGTGTTCAACGACCATTATCCTAATTATCATTTCGGGAAGAGGTATCAAAATGCCATTATTTTGTTAATGCTCTTGAATTATTGTTTGTTCTTTACACTCCCAGAGTCTTTTCGTATCCTAAAGTGCCTTATTTTTTATTTCGCCATTTAAGATTTAACTCCTTGGTCGCCAGGTGTGTAATTTACTATTAGTAATATGATCAGATGCCGAACAAATATTAAGAAACATTTTGCCTCGCAGAGGAGGGTTTAAATAGTGCACAATTTACTCGTTAGAAAGCAGTTGGATAATTGGTCTAGTGCTCACAATATTACACGCAAAGACTTAAATTGTTATTTTTCTCGACATTAAATAGATTGATAAAAGGCTATGCAATATATGCGTGCGTATATACACACGCACACCTACTTGATTTTGTTAAAGTCATTGATGTAGAAGAAATCTCAAAGTTAAAAGAAGTCCACTAGGAGTAAACATTCAAATGTAAACCGAAAACGCGTCCAACCTTTTTCATTTTTACAGCTTGTAGAAGAGTCGGTGCAAAAAAGGCAGAAACATATATGTAAAAGGACTACTTTTCCTTTATCTATTAAACAAGGTCTGTAGATTTAACAAGCGCCAAATCCTAATGAATTCAGGGGAATTGCATTCACATTGAGAGATATGTCTATCTCTCATAAATCTCTAAAATCTCTAAAATCTCTAATCTTCATAAATAACTGTTTTATGATATTATGCAAGAGTGATGTAACTTTCAATTAATGTCTAGCTATATAATAGTTTCATATCTACGTACGATAGGTGAAGGAGTCTTGAGTATGATATAGGAATTATCTCACAGTAAATAAGTGAGCAAATATGGTGTCCATTTAAATTTATATTTCAGGCCATGTATGGTTATATGTCAAGACATAAATTCTCAATTTCACAGCTGTAACAATATTAGCATATGTCTCGAATTGCTAAGGTATATATGAAACATATGAAACATACGTCAATTTTTGCTCCTTACTTATAAAAGACATCGAATTCCTAATTACATGAATATGTTAGAATACTTAGATATGAGTTGAGGAAAAATAATCATCCTGTCCCAAATTGAATGAACCAACAAATTCTCACAAGGATTTTGCACTTTTTAATTGATGGTAAAGGTAAGTAACTTTATATAGCATATCGCGCAAGTTAGCACGACGAATAGGCACATTAAATACATGTGATAATCGAGGTTGAAAATTGTACAATAGGATTCATTTTCATTGGCTTACACAGATTGGGATCACTCTTGGCACATCATCTTAAATGTAAGCATACAGTTTAAAGGTAAAGTGTACTAGTTAAGATTAAGATTATGAAACGCATGTTTATGGAAGAATCAATCTTCCCTCACCAAGTTTCCGGATCAATTTTGATTCCGACGTTTTTCATCATTTAAATGTATTTCTGTGATCCTACAGCCAATGGGAACTGTGCTCAGGACACAACGGTTCAAGTTCCGTTATCTTTTTCCATAATTTTCCTGACCTTTCCGAGTACAAGGTTGGATTATAGTTCATCCCTTCATTTCCTGTACATAACAAGAGGACTCTTTGACTATAGGTTACTAAATCCTGACTAAAGCAGAATAGAATTGTATGAATAATCAATGCACTTGAATGCTTCTGATGTTTATGCCCAAAACAAAATAGGTTTGGAAAGTTATTTTAGAAAATAGGCCTAATCACTGGAGACTCAAAATGTTATATTCATGAGAGCAAGCCTTACCTTCATCATAAGGGCTCTAGAAACGGGACAGATGGGATTGTGAGTTGTCATCCTTTAAGTCCCTCAATCGTAGAAAACTCGGCACAAAAGTGATGGACGAAAGCAACCTGAATATATTAAGCGGCGGGAAGTCGAACTCGTCTTCTCTGTCTTTAAGCACATAAAGGTAACCTTATGTTCTCCGAGTCGTGCCTTTTTGAAAATTGATTTTCTTTGGTAAACAGAGCGTTTAAAACAAAAATATAGTTTCTCCTGTTGTCGAATGGTATTGATTTTTTAAGAGAGAAAAAAAAATCACTGAGGAAATGCAGGACGGTAGCGTGAGACCCACATACCCCCCAACCTCCGCCCTTTGCTTTAAATACAAACAAAACTTGCAGAACGCGAAGGCCGATCGGAACCCGGGCATGACGGATGAGGCTTATGAAAATAGCAAAAAGGGATAAACTAATGGTTATCGTGGTTATATGCGCTGGGGGCGGAGAGGTCGTGCAATGTCGTAGAGCTACATACTCGTAAAAATGCAAAAAGAATTTGATTCAGGCGTACGGATCATGCAGATCAACTTAAGACTTTCGGGCAGTACAAAGATATAAAAAGCCTCCTTTTCCCCTCGAGTTCATTTAAACGTCACCAAAGTTGTCTCAAGATATACCTTTTATTTTAATATTCCACTGATCGAAGACCTTTTGAAAATCCACCGCGCAGACTTTTTAACATTGAGTGCACTTGTTAGAAACGTTTGTGCTCCTCCGCATGTCCTTGTTTCAGAATACAGAATGCCACACAATAGGCTTTTGTCGACATTGACCTCCGCATGTCCTTGTTTCAGAATACAGAATGCCACACAATAGGCTTTTGTCGACATTGACCACCGCATGTCCTTGTTTCAGAATACAGAATGCCACACAATAGGCTTTTGTCGACATTGACCTCCGCGTGTCCTTGTTTCAGAATACAGAATGCCACACAATAGGCTTTTGTCGACATTGACCACCGCATGTCCTTGTTTCAGAATACAGAATGCCTCACGATAGGCTTTTGTCGACATTGACGTCCGCATGTCCTTGTTTCAGAATACAAAATGCCTCACGATAGGCTTTTGTCAACATTGACGTCCGCATGTCCTTGTTTCAGAATACAGAATGCCACACAATAGGCTTTTGTCGACATTGACCTCCGCATGTCCTTGTTTCAGAATACAGAATGCCACACAATAGGCTTTTGTCGACATTGACCTCCGCATGTCCTTGTTTCAGAATACAGAATGCCACACAATAGGCTTTTGTCGACATTGACCTCCGCGTGTCCTTGTTTCAGAATACAGAACGCCATACAATACGCTTTTGTCGACATTGACGTCCGCATGTCCTTGTTTCAGAATACAGAATGCCACACAATAGGCTTTTGTCGACATTGACCTCCACATGTCCTTGTTTCAGAATACAGAATGCCACACAATAGGCTTTTGTCGACATTGACCTCCGCATGTCCTTGTTTCAGAATACAGAATGCCACACAATAGGCTTTTGTCGACATTAACCTCCGTATGTCCTTGTTTCAGAATACAGAATGCCAAACATTAGGCTTTTGTCGACATTGACGTCCGCATGTCCTTGTTTCAGAATACAGAATGCCACACGATAGGCTTTTGTCGACAATGACCTCCGCATGTCCTTGTTTCAGAATACAAAATGCCACACAATAGGCTTTTGTCGACATTGACCTCCGCATGTCCTTGTTTCAGAATACAGAATGCCACACAATAGGCTTTTGTCGACATTGACCTCCGCGTGTCCTTGTTTCAGAATACAGAATGCCACACAATAGGCTTTTGTCGACAATTGAATAATCGTGTCACTATACGTACAATTTCTTTTTTTTGTTGGAAATACCAAATATTTACGATGTTTATCATTCAGAAATTTATTCAGATAATGTCTCAATGTCTCATTCATGTCAATCATGTCATACATTTTGTTATATAACCATAAAAAAGAATTATACATTCAAATGGTGATGACAATAACATTCACTGCAAAAGAAGTAGTATAACCAAAATAATTCACAACCTTGAATTATTCATAATTTCAAAGAGATTCATCCGTATTAGAAAGCAAGAGGAGCTCCTATCAATGTTATCGTATAATGCACATTATAGTTAATAGAAATATAAATTCACAAGAAAGGGATATAATAAAAACAGTTTGGAGCCCACTACACTGCTAAAGAATGTATATTCGATGTCCATAGATCCACAAAAGCGTATCATTTCTTATAATACACGGTTATGACCTACTATGGTTCCCTCGCTAATCATCACAAATCCTGTCATTTGGAAACGAAAAGTGACCTGAATATAAATTGGAAATAAAGGGCGATCATTATATGCTTGCAATGAATACAAAAGGTTTTATCGGTAATATGTGGATCATGGAAGAGATCAAATAAATAGGTTTTCTCATTTCCCCAGGAATTATTGCATAGCTCTGAAAATTAGTTATTATGCCCACGTCCGTCTAGCGATTGGCTAGCGTAGCACGAACGCAGTCCCACGGGACAGAGCTAGCTTTTGGTATCACTGTACGCCGTACGTAATTTCTCAGTGGTGTACTCTTCTACCCTTACTCCATGTTCTAACATGACTGACGAATATAAAATGGAAACCGACACTTTAAGACTGCTATCCGCGTATCGCATGCAGAAGAACGAAGTGACCTAACACGTCCGTAATCAGCCGTATTCGTAATGCAATCACAACTTTCCCCTTGAGTTACAATCTAGTGATTCAGCTTTAATTGGTGAAATGCACTATGAATTTTTAAGTTGTTACTCGTGGGACAATCATTCTCAGAACTAGCTATTTTCCCATAACCTATTGTGATCAGAATAAAAGTACGTTCTCCAAAGTACGACAAGGTTACTCGATCCCCTTTCATTCTTTTTAACACATATTCAGAATGTTTAAGTTCCGCCTTCTTATGGTAAAGCCCATAAAAATGCAGGGACTCTCGAATCTGTACCGACTACGTTGCGTCGATAGTAACTGAGACCGAATTTGATAGACTTTTGGTAGAGCCCGCCAATCTCCGCCATACGTATAAATGTATACATAATTAGTACAGCTTGTTGTTTCTATCGTAAAATATATCTTATATTTATGTAAATTCCCTTGTTTTGCCCCCCCCCCCTCTCTCTCTCTCTATCCTCAGCTCTCCCCCCCCCCTTCTCTCTCTCTCTCCCTCTCTCTCTCTCTCTCTCTCTCTCTCTCTCTCTCTCTCTTAATTGCCTAGCTAGCGAAAACCGCAAGAGTCTTCACGAAATTTTTACAAATAATCACTGAGCATTAGCAAATCCACGTCTAAAGCTACGGATCAGAATGATAATAACAATATGGGTCTTATAACCAGGGTAGCCTTATCAGTGAAAACACTGTTTTTCATGAGCGCCTTACATCATTCACCCAGTCATTAGAGATCCTACCAGGTCCCCATTTCTCTCCTAGATATGGAGGAGCTGTGCGGATAAAAATGTTTTGCTGAAAAACAAAACCCTTACCCTCCTGATTAATAGTCAGAGCAACGATCCGCTACACCACATCATGTCCATGCAAATCGGATCAGTGAGCAAACCAAATACATGTATAGACATGAAATAGATGGGCTCGATCATCATGACTAAACAATCATTGCCAAACGCGTGGACGTGGGACGGATTCTGTATCTGATTCGAGCTCTCTTTTCACACTCGTTTTTAGTATTTTTTTGCAAAAAGGTGGCAGTTAGACTAGCACATAATGTAATTACAAAATTCACGAATACGTTGCATCTCTAACTAGGAACGTAACAAAATTACTAAGGATGTGAATATCAGATAATTTGACATCTTGGTAAAAGTATGGCAACATTGCAAAATAAATAGAGAAAGAGAGAAAGAGAGAGAAAGAAGTAGGGGGTACAGGGCGGGTGAGAAAGAGAGAGGGGGGAAAGATGAGAAGAATTGAAGAGGTTGCGATGGCAATGAAAATCTAGATGCAAAATACAAAGTTATAAACACGCCGGATTTTTTATTTTTACTCGATACTTCGGCCACATAACTATACGACTGTCAAACGTGGGTGCTTAAATCGCTTCGTATGAGCTTGCAGAGTTTATAAAGTGCTATACAAAGAGGGAGGATTCTCAAAAAGAAACACATGTACGATGAAATATATGCTGTCATATTTTTTTTGTTCAAACTCATGTATCTCCCGGCTTTTCGAATCTCCTCAAATACCGGGATCCTCATGCCATCTGTGGTGAGTGTATCAAAGTTACAGACGACTGTCCCTGACATTCGTTTTGGTAGTGTTAGTATTTTAAGATACTACGTAACTCCATCCACTGCGTGGTACATAATAAAAATCAGGACATATATTTGAAAGGGAAAAAATCGGAATTATGTTCTAACACAACTGAAGACCTAATGATGCAATGCTCTTGAGAGAAAATGTCCGACAAAAGAAAAACAAACTAAAGGTAAGCGAAAATAAACATATGCGATTTAGACAGGATTTTAAAAACGTACAGCTTTTCACTCTTTAAAAAAAATGTGCTGATACACCTTATTCCATTTACTGATGATGTACAGCCATGCAGCTTAATGTGATACGACGAGAAATTCGATCATCTGTAAATATTTAACAATTTGTATTTCCGTTTGGTGAATGGGGTGGAAATTAGATTGTTACTTCACGTAATGTATTCCATGTTTCATGATTACACTGTAATATAATTGCGTACATTGTTAAAGTACATTATTTCTACAGAGCAGGTGCGTGTTTTAATCATTTATTATATCTGTGTGTCAGGTGCATGTCTTATAATATGTTACTCCGTCACTAAAGAAATTCATAAATTGACGTGCGTCTGCTCTTTTTAGCCGATTTAGATCCGCAGGGCGTGATGTGTTTGTGGCGCAGACGAACATAACGATTCGACTTTGAAGTGCAGGTGCCTAAATCACTTCACATTATCAAGGACATCTCAACTAAGTCTCACTTTGTAACATAAGTAGCATGTGCTCACTATTCCTTCAGGGTATTTTTTAGGGATGTAAGTGCTGTAATACTCAGAAACGCTCTCCATGATACCCCTATCATTACTTTGAGATTCTTGTCTTTCCGGATATCCCCGCGGCCCGGATAACTCTTTTCAGCTTTTAAAATGTCTTTAAATACAGCGGATATCGCATTGGAGTGGCGGGTATTAGTGACAAGGATAAGGCAGGGAGTGTATGAGATTTTAGTAGTAATATGAATTTAATTCTGACACATGAGAGTGACAAGGAATAATGAAACAGGAATATGCGCCTGGGAAAATAATTGGAACTGTGCAGAGAAGTGGAGTGGATGACTTTCGACATCCACATCCGGTCACATAGAAGAGATGGGAGTTGTTTTCTTAAAGTCTATGATTAAAAGCTCAATCGCATGGAATTCTAATAGTTTTAAAGGGATGGTTCACCCTGAAGATAAGTTGGTTTCGATAAAAGCAGGGACATGAAAGAAACATATTAGTGAAAATCCGCCAGAGGATAAAAAGTCATGATCTTTTGAAATTTAAATTTTGTGACGTCGTGTGTGAGGTGCTCTTCCATATGTTGTTTACAATATAATTACATAAATTGCTCTTTGTCTGTTTTGACAACGGAATGTTTTTTCTTTTATACAGGTATGTGTGTAAAAACGTATTTCTGATGATGGATCAAATGCACAAGTAAAAGGATGCATATTTTTCTTTGTAGAAAATGCACATTTTCGGAAAGAAATTGTACACAACATTATGGGAGAGCACCTCGCACGTGACGTCACAGAATCAAAACTTTTAAAGGTCGTAACTTTCTTACCCTTTGACGGATTTTCATCAAACCTTCAATAATATGTTTCTTTCATGTGTCTGCTTTTATTGAAACAAACATATTTCCAGCGTAAATTATCCCTTTAAACTTGGTAAAAACGTACACTAATTGACATGTTCGGACCTTGTATGTCTTCCGTGACAAATTGCATGGACATATACATGTTAGCGATAACTGAGAGCGTAATATGAATTCCTCCATATAGATTTACTGAAATAAAAAAAAAACAACATCGTCGAGCAAAATACTGTCTCTGTTACAGAGTGAGTCATTGTGGACATGGAACAGAAGCTTCTAATTCAGCCTCGCTCTCATTTTATCTCACATTTATTTTGTTGAATAATATTGCTCACTGAACAAAATTGTACATTACACTTGCAATACATTTGTACATGTATATGTAAATGATTCATTAGGGGAATCGAGTTGGTCCGCACAAGGGTCTTTTGATAGTACCAGGGATATTCCGTCCGCGCAGCTGACATGTGCCGAAAAAAATCCCCTCATGCTGATACAAAAATTTGTTTCTACCAACAAATTGTCGCTTGTGACGACAATCTTACCCTTGTTCGTGGTAGAGTTCGTGTTCCAACTAAACAAGTACACGGCGAATCCGTTCAATCGATTTCTCTTAAGGTTTTGGTCGCTTCGCTTGCCCATAAAAATGGACATACATGTACATGCATTTGAATCGGTCAACATTACTTCAAGTCCCTTCTTTTGCATAGCTGAAAATGAAAAGCTTCCCGAGCAGTGGCTGAGAAAATCTTCAGCCAAACATTTCCTTTCATGAGAGGGGGGAAATGCCTCCTCTGCTAGGGTATCACAATGGTGCATCACTCTTGTGGCGGTGAATGTACCCCTTCTCGGTTAGATCAAAGGGGAAGTCCACCCTGAGGTTAAGTTGGTTTTACTTAAAGCAAAAACATGAAAGAAACATATCAGTGTAGGTTTGACGAAAATCCGTTAAAGGATTCATTTATCCATAATATAGGATCTTCCTTCACAATATATCGACGTATTAAATCATATCATGTATGATATATGTATATCATCAATAAAAAAGATGTATCAAACAGTGTTTTTCGTACCATTAATGTATTTTTGAGAAAAAATACTTCTTACTCGCTATTCTCGCTCACAGGGACATCAAGATATAAAAGAAACATTAGGCGCAAAGACAGAATGGATTTGACTTAGTCTGTTAGAACAGGTGTCTGTGTGCATATGTGCGTATAACTCCATGAAATCGTATGTGCGTAGAACACTTTCTTTATGACGAAACCCTTGGGGGCAAGACTAATCCTCCTCGATTTCATTGTATTACTCGTGTACATCAATGCATCGGTGGCTCATATATGGTTAAGTTGTCGGCACATTCTGGCCAAATGTATTCATTAGTGAATTTCAAAAAGCTTTCCCCTACATTTCTGGCGGCGCGGTTATACTTTTACGAGTCAGACATGTCTATTGACATTTCAAAAGCTCTTATTATGTATCATACTCTCCACAATGTATAATTTGGTCCCCCCATTTATAGCTAGTGTATAATTTTGCGCATGCCTTAAGCCCATTGATCAATTAGAGATAATTCGATACCTAGCCATTGAGACTCCTGATCGGCAATGTTAGCATTTAAGCAGAAGGATCTTTATCGTGAGAAAGACGTCGAGTCTCTTGGGATTAAATGGAAATGTTATTTTGCTTCGTAATGGAAGCTTTCTAACTAGTGGGGATGTTTCGATCGTGATCTACTCTCCAGTGACTCGAGCGGAGAGCACTTTATAGATCGAGAACGATTCCGCCTCAGTTCATACATACAACATATTCAGTTGACTATTCGCATTTCTTAGCAGTATAGGTGTTCAAGGTTTTAGGAGAAGGAGGAGAAGGAAAAGAAGAAGAAGAAGAAGAAGAAGAAGAAGAAGAAGAAGAAGAAGAAGAAGAAGAAGAAGAAGAAGAAGAAGAAGAAGAAGAAGAAGAAGAAGAAGAAGAAGAAGAAGAGGAAGAAGAAGAAGAAGAAGAAGAAGAAGAAGAAGAAGAAGAAGAAGAAGAAGAAGAAGAGGGGAGAAGAGGAGCAGGAGAAGTAATTTCACATAAAATTTAATTTATGTTTGATTGTTGTCCATTAATGTCCTTTACAAGAAACACATTTTCTTAAGACTGGAAAACCATTATAGTCAATCTTTTTCTTCGCTGCATATTTGAATGTACGATGACGTACGCAACATTGTCTTTTAACGAGTTGAAACAATCCTCTCTATACTCATGATCCTATTATAGCATGCATGAGGTACCTGAAGCAAACTTCATAAAAAGTACACTTACCTCTTGTCGAAGTAACATGAAAGATTTGTCGCCAGGATGTGTAATACCTTATTCTCGTTTAGTGTCCAAATAGTCTAAGGCAGAGTGCAGTTTCTATGTTTGTTCATGCGAACATTGCAGTGCGGCGATTTCAGACTGTCAACATGCTTGTAGACATGGGGAAAACGAGGGAGAATTTTGTGCAACCACCCCCCCCCCCCCCTCCCTCCTCCGCCACAAACACGCATACACACCATATTCACCCTAGCCGTTTAAAGCTGTGGAGAAAATATTGATGCTGACGTATATTGTCTCCGTCAGAAATAAGCCGTTTTCGTAATGTATTAATGAGTTCTTCCTCACTGCGTAGTAACGCGTTATGACATCCTACTGTATCTAGTGATTCACTTTCAATTGGTGGAATACACTTTGTATATATTAGCTGTTGTTCCTCAGACAAACCTCGAACTAGCGTTGGGCAATGTTGGGGTTACCATTAGTAACGCATCGTTTGAACGTCGTTCATTAAAATATGTAAACATAACGTCGTCGTTTTGTACCGCTTGTTCACAAGTTTAAGACGGTTTGAAACCCGGCAGAGGGGTGTGTGTGTGTGTGGGGGGGGGGGGGGGGGGGTCTCACGGATTTTGTGTATGTAGGGGATCTGCCGATAAGAGAAAACTTTCTAGCGATGTACGATGCAGTATGTGGCTACATGCATTGCTGTATTCCTACCGTGGCTGGAAATGGGAACGATCCCGTTCGATCAGAGCATCAGGTCGACACATTCTAATTTCATTATTACTTGCCTCAGCAATCGACTCCTTACGCGTGAGGCTCAACATGAATGGCGATCCGCCTGCTGCTATATGATGAGTGAGCTACGACGAACTGGCAGTGACAGTTTAAAGGCCTTGTGATCTTCGCCTTACGTGTAGGCATCGGTCACCATCTATCTCAAATAAGGGACTACGCATGTGAAATGCCATTGTCTGTAGGCTACTGTTAGAACGTCATATTTGATTTAAATCAATTGATATCAAATTAGCGGAACGAAATCGGTTGCTTCAAAGACTTTAGTTGCCGCAAAACATCACAAATTCTTTCACAGTAGTTTCTCAGCCAATATTGCAATACTCGTGCACCCGACACTGGAACGATGAGCAACAATTAAATCGTTCAACAAGTGGTAGACGCGGAGAAATTTTACTCGTATGCCTCCGCTAACAGATCATTTTATAGCAATGCTGACAAATAAAAGAAAATCAGTTGTGCCAAAGGTAACTCTTTGCAATCGACCAAATCAATCTCTTATTGATACACTTTATCAGTTAATGGATATTACCTTCCCTCGAGATGAAAGAGATGCTATTTGCGAGCTAAACAATATTTTGTTCTAGAGCTCCTGGCTCGCTTCGGACGCCCGCAAAAGAATAAACATGATAACAATTTTTGAACTGTGGCCGCAGAAGATAGTAATGATGCAATTTCATTATAAGTGTTGTTTGTTCCCTCACTCGATATAAACGTAATTATCCCTAAAAGGGGCAGATACTAGCTCACAAACAACACATACAATGGAAGGAGGAACTCGAAAAAGGAAAAATACAATTATTCCAAGTGACATTTACACGAATATATGTATGCGTGCGTGTGTTTATATGTGTATGTATTATGTATTTTGGGTTTAGTTGTCAGCACCCCCCCCCCCCTCTAAAAACTCTCTCTCTCTCTCTCTCTCTCTCTCTCTCTCTCTCTCTCTCTCTCTCTCTCTTCCGCGCCATATACAATACGCATTTAAGCGACATTTCATACAGGTAGTGTAAGTCCAAATTTGGAGATTTAAATCATTATCAAAAAGATTGCATTAAGTTCAACCCCGATCCTCCTCATTCTAAAGTGAAAATTTGAAAGATTATCTGATTGTTCATTCGACAAAATAAGCAATATCTAATGATTTACAGTCAGACAAAGATAACAAACGGTTACACGGAGTAATCAAATTGTTGCTTATTTGTGATTATTTGAGGCGGCGGTACCCATGCCACTTCATACAGACATAAACAGGGGGGTACAAATGTATGTACAGGGGACCACATGCTAAGCCTAGTAAACACACAGATCTATGTTGAACATGATACCCGATGAGGAAAAAAACATGTTTTCAGAGGAGTTCCTCTTATAGTGATGGGAGAAATCTATTTATTTGTTTTTCTTTTATGTCAGGGGCTTAATCCCCCTACCCCCCCCCCCCCCCGTGACATTGTGTACTGCCCGATATAGCGGGATTCTGTACGTTTGGAATGGAAGGGGTTAGCAATGTGATAATGAAAAAGCTACACACGATCTTTGATACCGGTATCGTGTGTGACAAAATGAAGCCTTCGTTCCAGGTGCTAGGCAACTCTAGAAGAACTCAATAAAATAATCATGAGTTTCTTTGTGCACAGGGCACATGCTTGGACCGTCGTAATTACACGTAAGATAGCTGATGGGTTGAAAGTTCTTTTGTTTTATCTTCCTTTCTCCTCATATCACCACATTTCCTTCGTCCGTTTCACACGTCTCTCTTTTTTTGTACTCCTTCCCCGTCCTTTCACTTTATTCTTCTCCCATTGTAGCTCTCTCTCCCCCTCTCTCCCCCCCCCCCCCTCTCTCTCTCTCTCTCTTTCTCTTTCTCTCCTCGAAAGGTTTCTCTTACTATGCCTACCGTTGCAAGTGTACACATCTCTCAAACGATTCTCGCAAACAACCGTACTATATATATATATGTAAGACAACTCGAGCGCCGTTGATCACCGTCTGATGCCGTTCGCTCATTCAGTGACCAGAGAGTGACAGCCATAATACATGAGAAATGTCCGCACTTAGTGCGACCCTCATTTAGCATGCTTTATATATAGCCCAAAGCTCTGGTCCAATCAACCACATTCTCGCAATTTTGTCGGCCAGGATTTATCACGGAATTCCTTGAGGTCAAACTTGATGGATGAAATTGTCGGTGAAGAAGAAGAATGTGTATCAGGAAGGGATGTTTATATTCATCGCTGTATAGGCACTTCTGTTAGATCTCATTTCATAAGAGTGGCATTATTTCATTCATTGGTTTCGGGCGTGTCGAGGAGGGCATAGTCTTCATAACAGTATTTTTCAAGACTTGTTAGTAACCGCAACAGTACCTTTAATCATATTTGTGCAGTCCTTTCTTGCGTGTATTTTCTGATCTAAGCCACTAGTTTTTGATTTTGGGAGTCTAAACCAACATTTTCAGGACCGAGGCATTAAATGGCAATACCTAGAAATCTTAAACAAGACGTCATTATTGAATTTTCAAAATGGTCGCCATGAATATAATTCATTTTAGGGCTGAAATGGCATGTATGTGTATATAGGCATGTGGGCAAATTTCAAAATTTCAAATGTTTCGATATAAAAGGCTACAGAGGTTTTTTGGTTTGTTGTACGTTTCGAGAGTGCTTTCATTTGCACCCATTTTTAGTGTTCAAATCGTTGTCGTTGATGAGATATTGAAGTACACATGACAATGAATGTATGGGACTGGGACTTTGAAAATACTTTAATTGCAGTTTAATTGGTTTTTAAAATGCTTATTTTGAAAATGAAGTCATCTGACATGGAAAAATATATTATATTGCATGGTTTAAAACAGAAATAGACCAAAAAAATAAATGAACAGCAAGGGTTTTTTGACCAAGGGACAAAGAGTAACGTAAATAATGGTGATTCTGTTCTCGCAGTTGATGCAGAACAGATTTTTTGTTAAAAGAACCATTTTGTTTCAATTGGCATGACATGACAAAAAAAAATTATGAATCTTAAGTATTTATTTTTAACAATAATAATATAGATATATGTAATCATTTTTTTAGATATATATTGGCCCCATCCCTGCATTTTCAACCGCTTGGTATGCCATTGTTCTTCGCTTTGGGTACACTTATTCCAAAAGGCTCAAAAGCAGTGCAAAACTACTAATAACCAACTTACCTGCCCCCCCCCCCCCTCCCATTTATACTTCCACCCTTTTTCCCCAAGTGTTCCACTGTTCTAAACGCTAGGCGGGGTCTGTATGGCACCTGGCTCCTTGGAAATAAGGTAAAACCTTCACACTTTAGTAGTGTAGAATTGATAAGGCGGATTTTTATTCCAAAAAGTGGCAACATGCATTTTTGGATTTGGCTTACTTCAAAGATTTAAAAATGTATACTAATAGTAATGAAAATCACCCAAAATTTTATACGAACTTACATAAGGAACCTGACTAAAATGACCTCTGGCCAATTGTACCACTCACAGAGTAAAATAACAAAAAGTCCATAGATAGTGGACCACGTTTATACCCATTATAGTGCAGATATGACAACAGCGATTCAGCTCTGAGAACGTAGTGAAAGAACAGTCCACCATGTGCACCTGTTTCTATTGTTGTTATGGGCACTCTGTAAAAAAAAAACACACCTACACAGCTTCATAACCAAAACCATAGTCGTTCTTGGTTCAATGGAGTGTCCAACCATGATGTAACTATGAACTGGCTAAGCTTTGAGGGTAGAGCGAACATTGGTGATCAGAACGGGACTCTCAATGTGAGTGTTCCCGACACTAGCCCGATGGAAAATATCAGACCAGTGAGACTAATAGCCCTTTATCGATGTTATTTTGAACCGGAACCCGTCGTCACAATGGATATGACGACACCACTTCGGTACTCTAGAGGATTCTTTATTATTGATGGCGTTACTATAACGTCTTCACCACACCTTTTGTTTCAAATTGAAACTTGTCATTTGCATTACCATTTATATTGAGTCGCAACTGAGAAATGGACATTGAAATTGCGTTCTCTTTAATGAATATTCTCGATTTGGAAGTGCTGAATAGTTTTGTTCTCAACACCCGTCTAGGAAAATTTGTTTTCGCTCCGTTTCAATCATTCATTTTACGTTACACGGTAAATCAATAAAGAATACAACCTGGGAGTGTAACATGAATAGTTTAAGTCCATTACTAAGGCCAAAAAATATGTAAAGTCTGTCCCTATGTTGTAAGAACTGCCTTTGAGAGAAACTCGCCCTTCTATCTAACTTATGTACCCTATATCAAACACATTAATAACATTAAAACTTTTAAAAGAGTAGCAAGTTGGATGGAAATGTCTCGAAAATATGTTTCTGCCTTACGTAAAAAAAATCAGCAAAGTGCAAAATGTTCCTGAAGGAGTTCTACTGCAAATTGTTCTCCTTTGTGTGTGCAACTTCAATGTTTACATTTTCGAGTGCTGTGGTCCTAGGTCACATGTACTAAGCTAAATTGATATGTATGATATCAACTGTCGAACATTACGGTTTCACTTGCCTTCTTGTTTCCTGCCATCATACACAACTGACGTAAAAAATAATATTAAAAAAAAAACATTTTGCTTCCATTGTCTGTTCCGACATCAAGGATGATTAAACCCCGATAATAAGAAATTGATATGAATAGCACTGGGGAAAACTAGGCATGTTGATGGATGTATTAAGAAACATGAATGCTTCAAGAGAAAGTTAAGAATTAATTACTCGTCCAAGATCAGTTAATAATTAATCTGAAATTCTCATGGGCAACTACATCGGTCAACCTATGACGTAGGAAATAATGGGCTTGCCATTCGAGTTGTGATGTATAAAACAGTACAATGCCCACAGCACCACTTGCTCTAAACTTCACAGGGAATTCGTGGGACAAGATCACGGGACGAGTTGTTAGGGTTTTAAGGATTCATTACTTTCCCATAATCGCCCTGTCCCTCCAAGCTGCCGCTCTGATTGTGCTGATTTCAAAGGTTCCGTTCCGCTTTAGCTTTGAAGCTGTGACTAATCCGGTCGCCATCATTAAGAACAGTCATCAGTCATGAAGAAACACGAGTGCAGATGTCGGATGTCTTAAAGGCAGTGTCTGTATACATACCTAAGGAAACACCGAAACTTATCTATATATTACTTGTTACAAAACACTTTTCAGATGAAATAGTAAGCCATTTTCGTATTTCCGGAAGTGGTAGCGCCGCGTACGACGACCTTACGATTGTTCCGCGCGACATTACGAAATCCGTATTTCAGTCGTAGATCGAGAGCTAGAGTCGAGTATATGCACGCAGATGCCTCACAAATCAAACATGAATTCTTACAAGCTGCAGTCTCTTTTGATGTTGCTTATGTTCCGGCATTTCAGTGATGTTCCTCCAGTGGATTTTATGCCACTATAATGGTCTTATGCATTATGCAAAGGAAGCGATTGTCGTCGAAGGTGAGGATCAAGCTGGTCCGTGCTTACCGCAACACTAATTTGAGTGTCAATGCAGATGCCCAGATGTCATTTACGGGCTGCTACATTTCGTCCTGCAACAAGCAAGACAACCAGCGATGGTGGTGCTTTCACAAAAACAGCGAGAATGGTGGAATGACATTGATTTATGTGCGCTCTCTATCTCCCCCCCCCCCTCTCTCTCTCTCTCTCTCTCTCTCTCTCTCTCTCTCTCTTTGTTTCTCTCTTTCTCTTTCTTTGGACGCCTGATAAATTTAAAAAGGGGGTTACAACATATCTTGAATATCATTGAAAAATTGATCAAATTCCTAAAATTCCTGCTAGTTTTGAAAGTTCATTTTATTTTGAAAAGTAAAAACATAGTCCCCCACGATCGACTCGATAGTACGGATTTCTTGAGAGAGGTGACAAGAGAACGTGTACTAGTAGTCTACGCGTGATTATACGGTATCGGCACGAAGAAGCATGGGGGGGGGGGGTTGTCTGTCCTGAGATAGGGGGGTACATTGAGCAGTGTTTCGGATTTAGGGGGGTCTTCAAGGCAGGAAAAGCTTCACAAATCACATCGTTTTTACAACGTATTGTGATTGCGCCAGGGAATTGCGCAGTTTACCCAGGGATGTGTTATGGAAGGATATGAAGCAACTTTCTTTCTTTGAACCCATGTGCCAACCCGCTGAAAAGTTATGGTGTTCTCAGCAGGTGCTGTTCAGGTGTTTGAACAATTATGAACATGATTGTGTGGCAACGGCTTCTCAGAGAGAACAAAAGAAATGTACAGTCTCATTTCGCTTGTCCCGTTCTGTTAATGGCATTAATACTTCCATGAGCACAACAGGTATCAGCAAACACAAATAAACAAGTTTTTCAAGTAAAATATCTCTGCTTCACGCAAACACACACAAACGCCGTTAATGATAATACACAGCTTATTATATCATTTTGAGAGTGGTTGAATCCCCCAAATGCACAAGATGTCGGAAAGTGAAGAAATTGGTCAATTTTGTAAGTAAAACAAATATCTTATATGTCCGATTTTTAATGATTCCTAAATACTTTTCGAAACAAAAGCAGAGTATTAGGATCTGTCATTATCTGCCGTTAAAGGTGATATTCATAGAAAATCCAAAAATATGAAGATATTCATCTACAGAAAGCTTATAAGCCATACAATGAGCTCGGATGACACTCAAACAATATATCACTTTCCAAAAAGCGAAATTAGGGTGAAAACAATCACCGTATTCTCGGGGACAAATTTGACCTACTGTCATCCGAAACGGCCTTTAGGTCTGACGTAAGAAACGGGAGGCGTTATTGTGCATTACACATGCCAATCCGCAGCTTCTTTTCCGCCAGAAGCATCAGGCATTGTTAATGAAACTGTGATGGCAGTTGCTAGTGGATTAACAGGTGTGATACACAATGGTCATTGTGAAGCACATCCCGGCTGTGACGTACACACAACGCCACTTTCCCTTAGGCGATTTCGTAGGTCAGGAAGAGAGTCAATTTAGTGAAATTTGACTTTCATTAAACACATAACTGAACACTTTCATGGCATGTTAGCTTTATAAATTGCTCTAATAACTCATTCAATTATAAAATAAACTATATTTATTTGATTTTATTTCCTATGAATATCACCTTTAACTTCCTTGTAATTTGCAAACGAATTTGTCAAAAACAAAGCGTCTACAGAAAAATGGGAACTTAAAGAAATTTCTTTTCAAGTTGACATCAGCTAAATGTCGGCTCGGCACATGGAACATCAAAGCATTGTCATGATTATGGAATTCTTTTGACATTCATGCGCACGCTTGAGAACACAAACAGATGTTTGAATGTATTCTGATCGAGTTTCTACTCCTTCCTAACACCTCCCTGGTTTACCTGTGCTGTGTGGGTGTTTTTTTTTGAACCCGTAATCATAACGGTGGACCAGCGTAGACCAAGGAGGTACTAGGCGAGCTGGAGATACAGCTCACGGGAATTCTTTCTACCAGCTTCGAAGCCGTCTCGAACTAGCATCTGCTCTCAGCAATGTGATGTATATCGCAATTGCGTCACGTTCACATGTTCACCTGGATTTTATAATATGCCATACGCATTCCTATACATGCATACATTTTAGCTTTTGCTGCTGAACTTAATTTTGTCACTATTAAAGTTATTGTTATGTAGTTAATAAGGACAAGCGAATACAAAATTTGATACTTTTTGAGATGGAAATACTAGCTTGGGCACGGCTGGGCACGCTTTTCATGTTACTTGTCTGAAAGGAAAATATCTGAAAGTAACGTTTCATGCAATTTTTTCAATGGAACATGAAATTGAGACTTTTATACTGCAACTTGATATCACGTCTAGAGCCGTTTTGCCATATTGTAACAATATCCTTGATTGAATCTTTATAGATGCATCGTAGGTATTAGATGTCACAACTACGCAAGCAAAATGGGGTGAGGATATTTCCCCAGGTTCTTCTGCTCATCCGATTTTGTTTATACGTCAAATCCAGGCAAAAATTATTCAGAGAATCGACGACCTCGAACGTGGGAGATCAAAGAGAAAATCTTTGTAAAGCGTTCTTTTGTGACAAGAAGGAGAGTACAATGAATCTGCATTCATTAAACGGCAGCTGGATATTCATGTACTTCAACAATCCTTGCTTAGACCGTGTACTAAAGAAGCATAGGCTTACTTTATGGGGAGCAAAATAAATAATCTGATGCAGTCACAAAATAATCACACGTTTTAATCACAGACTCACAACAGTGGGCGATTGTAATTATTTGCTGTAATTATTATGTTAACAACATACCATAGTGATTTCGAGAACCAAAATTAATGGTATCGAATCAATAATAATGTTTCATGTTGTTTAATTTGGCCTCCCATAAAGTTAGTCCAGGTTAAGTACATGTATCAGGTTAAACCACTGATGTGAATTTTGGTCATTCTGCATGCATATGTGGTGTTTTCCTTTGAACCGAAGCCGCAAGCTTTAGTTTCTTTCACATGTTGAGCATAGTAATGACAAAGTGGCCAGCTTATGAAAGTTAATGATTTTATAATAATGAACACCCGGTCATTTCAAAAGGAGACAAGGGAACCCATGGGGAATGGCAAAGGGGGAAGAAAGTCGGCGTAATGCATGTTTTATGAGCCATCTGAGGTTCCGACGTAGGGAAAGGGTCTGGGGTGTTACTCGGGGAATTTCTATTTAATAGATGGATCTTTAGATCGCTTGAAACAGAACGGTTTGTAACGTCCTCCATAGAGCCGTATCAATTATGCATGTGACGTGGGCCGAGGCAGGCCGGCCCAGATACTGGATCTGATTTATTATCAGTCTGTTCAAATACCCATGAGGACCTCTTCAGGCACGGTTGTACGTCCTGTGAAAAACTTTTTTTTATACTTTATATAAACTATATGATACAGGGGGTGTTTCACCAAGCTGTTTGTAAGCTACGAAAGACTGGTAACCTGTTCAAAATCAGATTCTCAATCATTTTGATTCCCATCAGCTTGAAATCTAATCTTTGTAAATTATTTTTTTGTTAACAAACGTCTGAATAAAAAATCAACTAAAAGTCCAACACAGTAACTCTCTAAAAACATTTAAGAAAAGCTGTCTCCAGTTCAATTCTATTCTATAATGTCCTATTGTTGTCTTGTTAATTTAGCTGCTACATTACGTGTCTGTAGATAAATTGTGTCCGCAGAGGTTTACTTGAATAGCCTCTCACCTGCTCACTTCGTAGTCATGTAATCTCACTCTCCTCTTCTTCTTCTCCCTTTTCTTTCCCCTTTTCAAAGACATTGTTTAATTGTGTAAAGTAAAGTACTTTTGTTGTTGTTCCTTTTTGTTAATATTGTAAAGGTATATTTTATTTTGTTGTTATATATGTTGATTAAGTATGTCTAATTACGCAGTTTATTTATTACACCACTTGTAAATGTGTTGTATGTATATACAGGGCGCACCTGTAAAGCAGTTTTTTAACTGAGGTTGCCTACCCTGTATTTTTAAAGAAGACTTGAATAAATAAATAATAAATAAATAATGATTTGTCAAATGTGATACAGATTGATGGAAGTAAATTCACACGATGTTACAACAGGAACAAAGTGTGTTAACTGATTTAGCATAAGAACAGGTCACCAGCTGTGCGTAAAGACGTGCGTAGCTTAGGAACAGCTTAGTGACACGCCCAAGAAACACAAGAAACAGGCGCGTTTGTGCATGTGATATAGAGCATGGCGTGCTCTTGCCTTTTGTGTGCAAACGAGTGCGCGCGTCTGGATGTGATTATGCCTCCTCCTTTCATCTCTTTATTTCCTTCTCTTTCTTCATATAGGTGTATTTAACACAGGTAAATTTTGTCATTTTGTCTCTTTACCTTGGCTTGGGCGTAAAAAATGGTGCGCAATAACCAGTAGTGTTTATGATAACAGCTTTGTATCGTTGGCTTAAAAGATTTGGAATGACTTCGTCTAAAAAGACATTTATTTTTCAATGCTCTCCGATATTGATGTCCTCTAGAGAAAAGTACTAATACCTTTAAATCATTGATTAATATGATATGCACTGAGATCAGTTTTGACATACCTTTGCGCAAATGAACGAAGATAATACTATTGCCATAATTACTTGTTTTCATCATTATACATAGCTATTGCACACCATCTCCTTCAACTAACATTTATACATATTCGGCTGTGTGCGTGGATTGTAAATCTATGCTTAGTTTGGAAAACATAATTAATAAGTCTACATGTGTATACATGGCAAATACACTATGTAGGAAATATACCAAGATAGATAACTTACATCATTGTTTATCTTGACTTAAAGTAAACATTGATATATGTTGTCATTTGTTTTAATTGGTTATCGGTGTAAAACTCATTTGCAGCTTATTATATTTGTTTTAATTTCTGCGTCAAAATGAACAGGAGAAAAAGGAAAATAAAATGAAATAATGTACCAGACGCCCGTCTTTCTGAAAGAAGATCGACATTCATACAAATACTGGGCTCAGCCGCTTGACGTCACGACATGTACACTCGACCGAAAGAAAAACACATAGTACTACGTTGCAGAAAAAAAACCACATTTATGTTTCACCTTTGACGGATATTAACCCGTCGGTTACATCTCGAATCCAGCAGAAATGTAGACATTAGTGCTATTGGGTTTTAAAAATCGGGAAGTTAGGGTGAAAGTTGCCTAACAACCGTACTAAAAGCCGAATGGTCCTATTGTCCCTTTCCCCTAACTTGGCGATTTTTTAAGCCCAATAAGAATGGCACTATTTTAAGGGATGACAACATTTCAGGATACAACTCAGACAACAAGCTACTAGTATACATTTATGCGTTTGCAATAATGCTTTGAATTAGGTTTTTGTGTCCCGATTATTGATTCGAACATCAAAATACCTGTTGTACATCACACGCATTTTTTCTAACTCAAAGTGTACTAGCATTTTAATGTCTTTCACAAGTTACCGATGACAACCAAAAGACAGGTTGAAGATTGCCTGGCGCAGCAAACACTAATGTATTTATATTATATTGCATCGTTGTTTTCTGGAACAAAAAAAAATCATGGGTTGAGCGAGGTAGTTGAAGAAATGCCCAGTAACCACGCTTACGCTTATGCATAAACTTTGAAAAGGTTATGTTAGGGAGCGATTACGTTGGTTTTGTCACTTAGCATATGTTAAGTACAAAAGACATTGTGTTGTACGAATTAATCATTTGACACACAAAATCCAATCAACATTTCGAAGGATTATTGTGAGCAGATTGATAAATTATTTTTTTGTTTACATCCTGAATTCTTGACATTCCTTCACTTTAGACTGTTTAAATTTCAGCTGGAGTTGTAACCTTTAAGTCAAAATCAATCGACAGTGAAAAAATAGGTTTCTCTAAGTAACCTTTCCAACAATACCCAAGCCAAATAACAATCAATATCTACTCTAAAGATCTAAAAAGAATTCATATCAATAAGTATAAAGAGAAAAGGCGGGTAGAGATTGCGATTTAAGTCAACTGAGCGAACGAGTAATTCTGAAGTCGCTGTATTGGCGTCACTTCAACGACAAGAAGCTCAGAGGGAATTCCAATCCTGCATTTGTTTTTAAGGAAAGCCCAAAGATCACCGGACGAAAGAATATCGCCTTAAGGATAAATTTCTCATGTCAACAACAATGATTTAAAACACCCATCAGTAGTTGGATATACATTCGTAAGAAAAATTATATTGTTGAGAAAATCCATTAAGACTTGATAATGAGTATAAAAACTCTTCTTTCAATAGAAAAAGATAATGGTAGTAAGGAGCCAGAGTTATGACTTGGTGGTTGCCTAGTAGCTTGTCTTACAAGATGTTGGGCATTTTCAATCCAAACTACATCTTTCTATAAACGGGTCTGACTACAGTAGACTAATTCCTGTTCCACTCGCACAGAAAAGGGGGATGAAAGAGCGAATAGTCGTGTAGGTACTGGCCTGCACACATTTAAAGTTTGAAATAGAAATGTCCCAATTCCTGGAAGCCAGGCTAGAAAAACAGGGGGAAATATTAATATGTGTATAATCGGATGATATATGATATCGGCGTGGAGTCGGGGGGCGACTTACATCACCCCCTAGCCTCGTGACAGGGAGGATTAAAGCTTCTTTACGAGGTAGAGTATGGGCTCCCGGGAGCGCTCTACATCCGGGACTGTAAATGTCACAGCAGAGGCAGCAAAACAGGGAGATAAGGTGCGCAAGACTCAACTGACCCAAGGCTGCTTGACCGTGCTGATATCCTTTAAAAACATATATTGGTCCGCGCGAGACTGTCAGAATATTGTGCTTTAAGACATGTATCTCTGATACGTTCCGCCTGACATTTCAAAAACGTCTTGATCGATATCAAACAACATGTTAAAGGGAACAATACTTTTGTAGGTTAAGCGAGCGAAAGAGGGATAAAAAATGAAAGAGGAGACGGATCGAGAGATAGGAAGATAGACAGACAGAGACAGATAAAGGGGAGACACGAGTCGGGTAAATGAAAGGAGGGGCGGGAAAACAAACCTTTATATCTCTAAGATGTTAAGGATGATTAAAATAGATATAATACTTGTTGTCAGTATTCATATCATATAATAACCTATGTTTAGCGTATTGATAAATGTATTCATTATTATTCATCATTATTCATATGATTCGAAGAAATCGTAAACCTGTATTACGATGATGATGTATTTATTGGAGTAATCCTCTTATGAGCTAATCTCTGTTGAAGGGGTTTACACGCGGGAATCTCCCTGGGTAAGGAAGGCGAAGGTGGAGGCTGTACAGATGGTTGCGTGACAGGCCAAGCAGTCAACGCGATCCAATCAGTCGCACTACTCTGCGACTAGCTCAATCGCAGGTACCAGCCATTGAATTGTGTAGAAGAAGGTGACCTCACGACATTTCTAGTTGAAGGCCCTGATCGACGACTATAGAATTGTGTCAAAATCGTGTCGTCTTCGATTCAAGATGGCGTCACACTGTCCCGAAGTTCACATCTAATGGACACACGATAAAGGATAATGTTCAAAATCGGGTCTGATCGTAAAGCCATTCGTGAGGGCACGGCGTCTTTAACCGCGGCCGCGGGGAAAGTCTTTGACATGCCAACAATTTAGTGGAATGAGGAGATCGAGGGATAGTTACAAAATAAAGTTCCTTATCGTTTGAACTTTGTAGGTCGTCTTTTGGGAACTGTATTATACAAGCGGTGGGATCGAGTAGTACGTAGAGAAACAGACATGCCCGACAAACATGACATAGCGATCCGAAGGCAATCATGGCAATGTGTAGGAGGAAAAACCTGGTCGTTACTTCTTTCCATCTCAAGAATGTAAATTAGCCTTTCCTCGAAACGTCGTGAGGACCTGATGGATTTGAAAGGGAATTTCGTACGTATCACAATCTGAGTTGCACCATGTGACGAATTGGTTTAACAGTGTTGTTCTTTTTCCCCTGTTATGTTTGTTTGTTGGTTTTATAGTTGGGCTAACATTAAGACCTGGTACATGTGGCATATTCTCCGTAAAGGGAGTCTTGGTTCATGCAGCCCGTTTATTAATTCCGCACGTTCACGTGATCGCGCAGTCGCGCTGTGCACAGTCGTCGTGTAAGCGCAGCAATTAACTACCCGAGCAATGTGAGAGCGCATGCGAAAGCGACTCGAACATGTCTCAATGCGCTCTTATTGCGCCCCAACTGCGCTCTGCATGGCGAATGCAATGCGTCATGTATGCACTCCCTCTCGTCAGAGCGCTGCCATCAGCTCCCACCAGCTGTCTTTAGTTTATGGTGACGCTTTTCCGTCCATGAAAGTTTTTTTCAGAATGCTTCACCATGCAAGTCGATCGTGTTCTCATATAGAGACTGACCCACTGTGCTTAATCCATCACACTTATAAAATCTTGTATGTGTGCTGGGGGCGCAAGCTGAGCGCGTGTGCGGATAGGTGTGACATACAGGCTTGGAATATATTCTGTCATACGCGTAAGATGTACTGGACTCGTGCTCGGGAGACAGATTTCAAAGGTCAGTACGTGTTATCGATGCTGTTTACTCAACCACACATTCATCACAACAAGGTAGCGTGGCCGAGCGGTCTTAGGCGCTGGTTTAAGGCACCAGTCATTTCGATGGCGTGGGTTCGAATCCCACCGCTGCCATTAAAGTTTTTGCATCTTTTTGCAATCACACATGCGCGCGCGCGCACACACACACACACACATACACACATCACTCACACACAAACACGTATTCACGTATGCACGTATTCACAGCAATGGTTTAACTGAATAGGCCTATGTACTCATCTGGACGTCAAATTACACAACGTGAAACATTGATTCAATAGAATTACATGTAATTTTGTCCTCGGAATCATTATGGCACGTTGAGTTTGTCCACAGATAATTACAGCGAATGATTAAAATCATTGTACTACAGTATTTCGTGGCCACATTGTTTTGTATATTACACTAAGAAAAATGCAAAGTGTGTGCCTTACCACTTTGTTTCAAATGCTGCATGCCTAACATAAGTTTTTTTATGGTTTTATTTTGTTAGAGTGAGTACTCTCACCTAGTATACTTTCACTTTTTGCTTATACATTTTGTATTTCCTATTTTGCACCGTAATTTGGGGGAGAATAATGCTCGATTTTATCATAGCACGTACCATGTCTTGTTATTGATCCTCATCTCTGTCATAATCATAAGCTGAGCTTTTTATGGATTTCACTACCTACGGGAGTTTGAGTTATGCCGTCAATAAACAGAGCGCGGATTCTTGTTGTTCTGCAACACGTTAACTGATTGGGCGCCACGCGTGCCCTTTTTTCAAAGGAAATACACACACATCCAACACAACTACAGTTTATTTGGCACACAAGGGGTTAAAGAGAACTGTGAGGTGATGTTGGTGCGTGTACTCAAAGATCAGTGCTACGTTGCATCAATGTTGTTTGCACTGTTGAGACTTTGAAACAACAAGGTAGCGTGGCCGAGCGGTCTAAGGCGCTGGTTTAAGGCACCAGTCATTTCGATGGCGTGGGTTCGAATCCCACCGCTGCCACTCATGATTTTCATTATTTTGCAATGATTTGAAAAAAAAAAAAGAATGTACACAAACACACTTAAGAAGATATTAACGAAAGTGGTGGAGATAAAGGAGAATGGGGTGGAGGAAAGAAAGAAATTGGATACTACTGTATTACGTTAATATAAAAGAAACGTGTTTTTTTTAGATCGAAGTGGACGTGTTCTTTTTAATCTCGGCAGGAAAAAAAATCGTCCTTATCCATGTCAAAGTATCACATGCTATGATCGTGACGATCTTAAATTCTCTATTTCAAGAAGGAGGACGAAGATAAGTGGGAAAAGAGGACAGATAGGGAAAAGAATTAAGAGAGCATGGAGGAAGGGAACGGAAAAATAGGAAGATGAAGTAAAAGGCGAATATGATAATGGTGATGAAGATTGATAATGATGATGATGATGATGATGATTATGATGATGATTATGATGATGATGATGGTGGTGGTGGTGGTGGTGGTAGTGGTGGTGGTGGTGGTGATGATGATGAATAAGGGAGCCGTGACGAAAGTGGGGCGATTTACTCAGGTAAACTACGTGTACTTCCCATATAGTGGTATTGATGTGAACGTGGACTGAGAGCACAGGCGTACCTAACGGGGACGTTGTGAGGTTTACTTTGGAATTTGAACATGATAGTGACGTTGACAAGCACAAGACGCTGTGTGCTATCTCTCCTCTATATTGCAAATCGAATTCGGTTTGGTCAAAAATTCGATATTCTTCGCCAGCGGCGGCATGCTTGCGATGGAAGCGATGTTGAAGCAAACATCGCTTTGGGATCCTTCACTGAAACCCTTTTATTTTTGTTGTGTGAAAGGCACATCTACTATGTCAATTTTAACCGAGAATTTGAGACAATTTCGATTTCAGGAGTTCAACACCCCTGACCAATTTTAAGACTAATTTAGTACACTTCTCTCAAAACTTATATTGGTGACAAGTAAGATATGTCTCTTACATGTAAATGTATATGGGCAACATTGTAACCCAATAGAATAGCAACTTCGAGTTTCTTGGAATGTTACATTTCTAATCAGATTAATTTGATACATTGTCCACAGTTAATTTGTTATAAAAATGCACTAAGTCTTCAAAAATTAGGTCCAAGTGTATTGTAACCCCCTTGAAGAAACGCGACTTGAATTTGGATTGGTGTGCTGTATGTTACAGACTTGCGGTTGAACACACATTTGTAAAATTACGAGGGTATGCCAGCGCAATCACAGAAATTTTTTTTTAAAAAGTCCGCATTTTAAGAAGTCACAAATGAAAACGTGTTTAGTTTAAGACAAAAGAGACCACCATAGGCTTTTTTTTTTTACATATTTTAGTATTGTTTGATTATATACTGTACCTCAATTGCCACCAAGGCTTTGCAGTGATTTGAAAATTTACATTTAAAATCGATCATGCATTTAATAAAGCTTATGCATGTCACTGATGTATGGCCCAATCCTCGGCTAGAAGAATCGATCATGATAATGATCATTGTTTGTGAGTGTGTGTGTATGTGTGTGTGTGTGTGTGTGTGTGTGTGTGTGTGTGCTTTATTGGACCCAAACCTGTTGACCCACTTAGCTGCGGTTTTCACTTCCCACTACTCTACAACTAACGACTTTCCTCGACCTAGAAGGCCAGTAACTTTCCGTTTTAATTTGTCAGTTTTGCCTGCTGAGTGCTGACCTTCCCATCTTGAAGCATAGCGGCTTGCACTTGTTTGCTTGACAATTTTTAATGTAGAATACATTGTATCTACCTCCTTCCCTCCGATATCGATAGAAATTAGCACGTACTCGCTCGACAGTCAAACAAAATGTTACTCATGCATGCATGTCTAATTCTGGATTTGAATAAAAATTAAGTACATGTACCAATTTAATTAAAAATAATTTCTGAAAAAAAATCTATTGTGGCTACTTTCATATTCAGCAAATTTTGATTTGTGACTCCTTAAAAATGTGGATTAGTTCACTATGTAAAACAAGAAGTCAAATAAGAAGTACACCAGTTCAAACAAGAATGTACACAAAATGCAGAACAGTTTAATGACCCCCGTGGTCCACGTACACAACGTGCAGAAATTAACTGCACATTATACAAAAATGAATACATGTACTGTATTTTAGATGTATCATTTTTATTTAACAGCAAAGCATTTTCAAAATTCTGCAGTGAAAGGGGAGTGAATTGCACTGAACCAAATTGACAACAAAACAGTAGTTTGTTGAAAACTATTTCAAAAGGAAAAATATACAATTTCAACATTTTTTTCAACATGGTACATAATTGGTAAAAATGTGTTCAATACTTTTCCGACTAAGCCATATCATAAAAAAAAATGTTAAAATCAATTGTATGGAAGTATGTACAAGTTACCACTAAATACATGTATAATTCTGTTTAAAGGGCTACTAAATAAGAAAAATAAGTTCCCACTAATCTATGTAAAATTATCCACTAAAAACAAATTTCACATTCGTTTGCCGCAATAAAGTCTCATTTTGACGAAAATTTGAAAAAAACGCACGCCTCCAGTGATGAGAAGTCAAAATGCCATAGATTGTACAGAAGTCAACAAAAGACCATTTTCGTAATGTATTCACAACTTTCACCCTAACTGCGTAGTAACGCGTTATTGCATTCACCTGTATCTTGTCATTCAGATTCAATGGATGGAATGCACTTTGAATCTATTAGTTGTTGCTACTCGGACAAACCTCGGACAAGCTTTGGGTTCCCATTGGTAATGTATTGTTTGAACGGCGTGAATTTAATATATATGTTATACACGCCATTGGCATTTATGGCATTTCTCATACGTCTCTGGAGGCGTGCATTTTTTCAAATTTTCGTCAAAATGAGACTTCATTGTGGCAAACGAATGTGATTTTCGTTTTTAGTGGATAATTTTACATAGATTAGTGGGAACTTATTTTTTGAATTTAGTAACCCTCTAACTTACACGGTTTATAACAAAATGTGGTACATTTGTAAATATCCATGAGAACTTTTGGCACAGAATTGGCTCCTGAAGTTGAGATGGCCTGACGAGTGCAATTATTGCTGCCAACCAACTGTGACACTGGCTAATGACTCGTCTCAGGACTCAACCTAAAAACTAGATTCATACTCAAAGCACATGTGTCCGTCAGGGCTATGCTGCGACCACAAGTCAAGATAAGCATCCCTAAATCAACGGCGAGTTAAACATTTTCCTACTGGCCTGTTGTGGTCATGCATTTTGCCTGACGGTCAATCGATTCATTTGGAAGTTCATGACCCAGTGCGAGAATAATTCCAGCTTAACATAAACTTGTTGATACCAGGCTAGTACCAGGGGTGAATTTCATCATCAATGCATCACAGCCCAAATGCATTTACAACTAATTGGAATTTACAATAGTAAATTGAGTTTACAATGCATCAATACATTCAGATAAAATCCACCACGGGCAGTGAAATCCATCACAGGTAGTTAATTCAACTTACCAAGATTATTTTAGGTTTCTACGCAATTTGCAGACTGATTAAATGATTTTTTTTATATATATATATACATGTATTTATGTGTAAATGGTTATTTTTTAACACTGACCCAATCCTAATCCCCTTACTATCAAATGGCCTTGTTAAAAACTTTTTACCTCGCAAAATATAATTATTGACACATAAGGTCATAATTTGTTTTTCTATGTATCACTTTTTAACTTATTTCTTCTATGATTCCTTTCCTTTCTTCATTGACAGTGATGCTACTGTGTATAATCTAATGCAAAGGTTCAATCTTAATTTCAAATTTAAGACCAATTCGCCCCATGGTCATGAAACACACTGAAGAACAAATATTCTGAAACTTTACAGTCCTAGGGGGTGTTTTACCAAGCTGTTTGTAAGCTACGCACAACTGTACGAACCACTGGTGACCTCTTCTTGTGTTAAATAAGATTCGTCCTCGTTACAACTCCCAACGATCCTAATCAAAGTCGACAAATCATAAACTTTGTACATGTATTCAGGTTCTTGTTAACAACAAGAATTTTGTTCCAAAGATCAGATTTCAACTTAAGTTGATGGGAAACAAAGTTATTGAGAATCTGAGTTAGCACAAGAACCGAACACCAGTCATGCTTAAAGTCGTTTATAGCTTACGAGCAGTAAAGCCCCCCCCCCCCCCCCCCACCCGAATATCGGGATTTATGCATAACAGGGTGACTTTACAGTTCATGTTCATATGGAGGAACGTTTGATAGCGGAATTCTGGACAGCTCACAAGATACTCGCCAGCTCCATTTCAAAGATGAGAGTAGCATTACGTGGAATACTGTACACAAATGTGTTAAGGAAAAGAATGACAATTAAATACTTTGCATATATTGACTATGGGTATGTCATTTACAATGGGTATCTATGTGCTCTAGTGCATTATCAGCCTTCTTGCAGAAAGATTCACAACCACCATTGATACTAGGGCATTGGAGATTGCTGTCAATAGTGTTTGTGTTGGCACTCCTTTAAAACCTGCATGCTGAGAAATATAGAAAAAGTGTCTACCTAACACATAATACCTAGGGGGTAGGGAAGAGGGTACAGGTATGTCCAGCAGTCAGGACCCCCCTTTTAACAACTCTCCCGCCGTTCTTAAGACCCACATTCCTTAGACCACACTTTTGCAAAAAATTATCCCCATCAAACACAAGGCATTAGCAATATTGTGTCTCGCCCACTTGCGAAAATAACCAGAAATATCGCGATCTCCGTTGCTACGCAAAAGAATTGTATCCCTGGCTGATTGTGAAATATCTGCCATAGAATGTAACATTCCATAAATGAGAAGGGCTATTTCACGCAATGCTACTTCCTCTATCTACTCCCCCTCCCCCACCTTCCCCCTTCTTTGAGATGGAATAAAAAGCCTCCACCAAGTTCTATTAGATTAGACAAAGACAAAACAGGATGATAATCAGTTGCACAATAGAGGAGGTACCCCCAGTGCATCTATGACCCAAGTTAGGTTGTAATCCAAGCAACCTATGTGAAGTTATTTGTCAAAAGAGAGTCTTGCAGGTAAACTTTAACGTATGACCTCAAATGACCTTTGACCCTATCCTGTGACCTCCAACAGCACCATAACATGAAGGTACCCCCAGTGCATCTATGACCCAAGTTAGGTTGTAATCCAAGCAACCTATGTGAAGTTATTTGTCAAAAGAGAGTCTTGCAGGTAAACTTTAACGTATGACCTCAAATGACCTTTGACCCTATCCTGTGACCTCCAACAGCACCATAACATGAAGGTACCCCCAGTGCATCTATGACCCAAGTTAGGTTGTAATCCAAGCAACCTATGTGAAGTTATTTGTCAAAAGAGAGTCTTGCAGGTAAACTTTAACGTATGACCTCAAATGACCTTTGACCTTATCCTGTGACCTCCAACGGCACCGAAAACATGAAGGTACCCCCAGTGCATCTATGACCCAAGTTAGGTTGTAATCCAAGCAACCTATGTGAAGTTATTTGTCAAAAGAGAGTCTTGCAGATAAACTTTAACGTATGACCTCAAATGACCTTTGACCTTATCCTGTGACCTCCAACAGCACCATAACATGAAGGTACCCCCAGTGCATCTATGACCCAAGTTAGGTTGTAATCCAAGCAACCTATGTGAAGTTATTTGTCAAAAGAGAGTCTTGCAGGTAAACTTTAACGTATGACCTCAAATGACCTTTGACCTTATCCTGTGACCTCCAACGGCACCATAAGATGAAGGTACCCCCAGTGCATCTATGACCCAAGTTAGGTTGTAATCCAAGCAACCCATGTGAAGTTATTTGTCAAAAGAGAGTCTTGCAGGTAAACTTTAACGTATGACCTCAAATGACCTTTGACCTTATCCTGTGACCTCCAACGGTACCATAACATGAAGGTACCCCCAGTGCATCTATGACCCAAGTTAGGTTGTAATCCAAGCAATCCATGTGAAGTTATTTGTCAAAAGAGAGTCTTGCAGGTAAACTTTAACGTATGACCTCAAATGACCTTTGACCTTATCCTGTGACCTCCAACGGTACCATAACATGAAGGTACCCCCAGTGCATCTATGACCCAAGTTAGGTTGTAATCCAAGCAACCTATGTGAAGTTATTTGTCAAAAGAGAGTCTTGCAGGTAAACTTTAACATTTGTGACGGACGACGGACGACGGACGGACGACGGACGGACGACGGACGAAGGACGGACGACGGACGGACGCCATTTGGATCCCTTAGTCTCGCCTTCACCTCCGGTGGGCGAGACAAAAAGGATACCCATTGTCAGGAAGGCCCTTCTTTCCATACGCCCACTCTGGCTCGATTGTCAGCTCCACTTTCTCCCCTGAACTCATAGTTAATAAGGCCTCATCCCACTGAAAGCAAATCAACGCAAACAACATAATGTAAAACCGATAATTTTTGCACAGGAAAGACAAAATTTAACGTTATCTTCGCACACAAGAAATATTTGTCACTACAAATCAATCTACCCGGTCCATTAAAATCATCAACACAGCCTAGAATGTAGCATTATCATGAGCATTTTAACACCACACAAAGCAGACGGCTGTGCAGGCAGCGCATCACAGCATGCAACACATGTACGATTTGAATGCCAGTTCTTTTAAATCAAGACTCCCCGATACACTTGCATGTCTAGTCTGCTAAAAAAAATATTTGTGTTCTGCGAAAAGCGCCAAAATAATTTTTGCACAAAAATGTTACTGTTTTACAGTAATGGTGAAAATGGGATATTCGTCATCAATCATTATACATTTAGCATTTCCTATGATGAATCCACAGCAAACAATGCAATTTGACTTCATCACCACGTTTCCACATATTTGAACAAGAATTAGCTGTTTAAGTAACTTCAATTCTGGAAAGTGCTCTTGTAGAAACATGTAAGTGGATGTAAAATTGTTTATTGCCATTGTGAGATCATGGTCACAACCATGTGGAAACAAACAGGTTATAGAAAAAAAAAACAATTGACTGTCACTAGATTCCATACAATTACTTTCAATAGTCTATGTCTTCAAACCCGAAACCGAGTGTTGGGCTCTCTAGAAACATGCCCTGTTACTGCAACAAATATGTATTTCCAGGAGCAGTTTTGCCCCTGATGCTATAAGGACACATACAACTAGAGTCCTTGATTTCAACATAAGACTCTGTGATCAATGTTATATAACAACTGCCACCCAGAATATAAGTCAGTGAAACAGTGAGTTCTTACCCCTTTAATAACCTTGCCAATACCAACTTTGAACTTCAGCGGCTGAGCAGACTTGGCTTTACGTCCTAAAAATGGAAAAAACAAAGAAAATGGATAAATAATCCACCTAAAAAACATACAGCAGCATTTTTAAAAATTTTAATCGTTTCACACAGGATCTGATTTACAGAAATCATGGACACAAAATCACTTCACAGTGCAAAGGATTTGATGTTGCAGCATGTTCTCCTCTTATGAAAGTGTGTCCAACTGATAATTGCAGACCAGCCTACTGCACTCTGTTACTTAGAACAAGCTATAGTGTAAATGTTCTTTGAATGTTTCAATGGTGAGAGTGTACTAATAAATACTGTTTAGAAAATAGTAAAACTTTCAGTAACACCATGTGGTTGTATTCTTTCGGATAATTAGCCCACTTATGGGGTGAAGAAAGAAAAGGAAAGTGAAAAGTGAAAAAAGAAGAGGTGAATTTTTATATTTTATAACACTTACACAAGACTAATTTGAGCTTTAGTTTTCAGTGTTTTAAACCGAAAATAAATGGGATGGAATGGAGGTAGAAGAGGAGGGTGTGTGTTGATGAGAGTTGTGAACTAGTTACAAAGTAGTGATAAAGAGAAAAGAAAGAAAAGGAAATGAGAAAAGTGTAGAAAAGTTATAGTCAGTTCTGCAACTAACTATAGGTTTCTTTCAAAATCTGAAAGAGGGAGTATCAGTCTCGATGTTTCAGGCATTGTGCTCTGTCCAGAGAATAACTCCGAGTTATTCTCTGGATGACGGACAGAGCACATTGCCCGAAACGTCAAGACTGATACTCCCTCTTTCAGATAATTAAAACTAAAGCTAAAAAAAATCTTGTGTAAGTGTTATAAAATATCAAAAATTCACCTCTCCTTTTTCCACTTTTCACTTTCCTTTTCTTTCTTCACCCCATAAGTGGGCCAATTGTCCGAAAGAATACAACCACATGGTGTTACCGAAAGTTTTACTATTTTCTAAACAGTATTTATTAGAAGCTGTAGTGTGATTACCCATAATGCATCAGTGACGAATGTCACATAGCAACCAACCTGTTTTTTCTATTATTTATCATTTATATATCTTGATTTGTAAACTTGCATATGAAAGACGTTCATGCAAATAGAAAGGCAATGCAGTGAATGCAAACGTGATTAGTTTGGTGCACTTCTAATGAAAAAAAATAATGAGGTCCAATATCTTCTCCTCAATGCACAATCAGTCCCCAACCATGGCCGCATTGCATAAAATGTACCATTAATGGTAACTTTGCCATTAATGATAACTACCATGTTAACACAGCTTGACAGCCAATTAAATTCAAGGTTTCCATAGAAATTGCAATTGGTAACAAAGTTATCATCAATGGTAAGTTTTATGCAACGGGGCCCATATCTACAACATACCTGTGACAATATTCGTATCAAACACGGTTCCATCTTCCAGCTTGCCAGTGTACCACACTGCTACTGTATCGCCCTTTCGGGGCATGTTGACTTTGTCACCTTTCTTCAGCACTCTCTTTGTGTACTTGGGTGGCTCCTTTTTCTGTTGAAATGAATAGGAAAAAATTATACTTCATTAAAGGGCATATACTGTAGTGGGAAGACAAAAATGCCTTCAAATGGTGATCGTGAGCAATCTTCTTACCAATGGCCTTAAAATCATGTATTGTCCATTTTAGAAGTTATTTGCCCTCATTTGATCCACATTTGGGATAATTAGTGATTGAATCCCAAATCCTCAAATTGTTCGGCCCGAACATTTGGAGGATCTGTGATTTAATCACTAATCTCTCCACATGTGGATCATTTGAGGGCAAATAACTTTCAGCAAGGCTCTAAAATGGACAATACATGAATTTAAGGCCATTGGCAAGAAGATTACTCACGATCACCATTTGAAGGCTTTTTGTCTTCCCAGTACAGTATATTCCCTTTAATAATAATAATAATAATATTCAATTCTTAGAGACGCATAATACCATTCAAATAGTCTCTATGCGTGTGAAAGTAAAAATTGATTATGTGGGAATTTGACAATTTGAAAATAACTAATAATTATCAAACAAATGCGTCTTTAGTTTTGATTTGAATTGATCGAAGTCTGTCAATGATCTAATGCCTTGGGGGAGGTTATTCCATAATTTGGGTGCCGTATTTGCAAAAGCTCTATCACCGAATGTCTTAGATTTTACACGAATTTCAGAAAGAAGATTTTTTGATTGAGAACGAAGATTACGAGTAGGCTCGTATGGTTTGATGAGTTCAGTAAGATAGACAGGAGCATTTCCACATAAGCATTTGAATACAAGAGTGAGGATTTTAAACTGAACACGAGCCCTTATCGGCAGCCAGTGGAGACTACGTAGGATCGGAGTTATATGTTCAAATTTCCTTTTTCGCGTTACAAGCCTTGCCGCTGCATTCTGTACACGTTGGAGTTTACTTAGTTGAGTCTCAGAGATTCACAGAAACAGACCATTATTGAAATCTAAGTAACTAAATATAAATGCGTGAACAAGCCTCTCTGTGGTCGCTTTATCCAAAAAATGTCTTATCTTCCCAATCCTATATAGTCCCTTGGCCGCCGATTTACAAATATTATCAATGTGAGTGTTCAAACGAAGATCGTCTTGGACAATTACTCCCAGGTCACGTGCTTTGGAAACTGACAAAACGGGAATATCAGAAACTGTTATTGACAGCGATGGTTGTAATTTATCACGAGGTTTTACATGCACAACTTCAGTTTTTCCTAGATTTAACTTTAAACTGTTTTGCAGTGACCACTCCTGTATTTCACACAAACAAGATTCAATTTGAGTTATTACTGTGGCACGACTAGTACATTTTGGTATTGAGACATAAATTTGTGTATCATCAGCATATATCATTTTGCCAAAATTAAGGCCAAAATGATACCTACACAACTACTTCACAAGTACTGCAACAATCAGCCAACACTTCAAGTAACAAAAATCATTTTGATATCCACAGGAAAAGTCAACAAAATATTTTGCAGGTTAACAAAATAATACCCGTCTATATAATGCATGTCTTTAATAGAATTTAGCTCTCTGATTGGTTCCCAACATACAGAGTGTATGGATGAATCACAATGAATACATTTTTTTGCATAAATGTATGAACATGTAAATCTGAATGAATAAAGCAGTGCGTCAATCAATGCAATTACCTCTTCTTCCTTGGGTTTGGCATCACCTGACACTTTCATCTCCTCTGTTGCCTTGGTTACCTGTTCCACTTCCTCTTCCTCCTCATCTCCTTTGAATGCCTAATGAAATATGAACAATGTTGATAACAATAGACATACATGCATGTGCAACATTGTTCAAGTCCTTGCCTCTGTAATATACATACTTGTCAATTTTTTTTTTTTTTTTTTTTTTTGGGGGGGGGGGGGGGGGGGTGAGGGGGGAACACATAATAAGTTACAAAATTGGTCAGGGGTGTAGTACCCCTTTAAGGTAGTGGTAGGCTGTGTCCAAAAAATAGATTTCCTTTATAATGGAATATGTTGTCAACCTCAAACTGTAGATTCCAGAATTGAAAATTTCATTTCAATCGGACATTCAGTTGCAGAGATATTACATGTTCAAGTGGCTCAAAACCAAAACTCTGGCAACAAGTTTTTTCTTATTGTCATCATTATTTACATATTAGTATTGCCAATTTGGCAGCTAATTGTAAATGCGTAAAACATAAACATGTATTAAAGTAAAGTATCAAGAAAGAAGGAGATGAGCTATGGTGGTGAAAGTTGGTATATTGGTAGAACAAGTATAGAGCTAAAAATTATGTTTGTGTTTGGCTAATTTCCCATTTGCATAATTAATTAGGTACACTAATTAAAAAAGTCAATCCACTCCACATAACTTACAATTCTGCACTCTGATTGGTTTGTCTCCAGACAGAGTGTATGAATAAACAGCAATGCATGTATCTAATAGACAACCCAGATATATATATTATTCCAATTATGGAGCCCCAAAACAACCTACATCTTACCTTTGTTTCAAATAATTCGTCATATGACCGAATAAGCTGATCCTTCTTGGCAGTTTTGATGACATTTTTCAGCTGGCCTTGAAGTTTGTGCTCCTTCAAAAACTACATGAAAACACAAAAGAAAAAACATGTTTACCATTAATTCATTTCAAATGGTCTCACAGGTTTATTATGCTACAATTGGCACATTTGTTCCTGAAGTACATGTAACATCATACAAACTGTCCTATCAGCCTCACGCTTAAAATAGGCCAAACTTCGACAGTCGCGATCTCCCACATGTGCAATATCAGCAGTAATCTTCGATATGCTACGGCGCATGTACACACAACGAGTGGTGTGCGCACGCATGCGACAGTGTGAGCATTGCTGCATATACCCATCGAACCTTTGTGTAGCTTCGGTCACTTTCGTGGAGCTCAATGTTATGTTATCAGTCCAATGAGTAATGCACATGAGCGATGTGGACATGTCAACATGCCTTTTGCAAAGCCTTTAGTCACCTCTACTCCCCATCGATACTCAAGACCACACACTCTAAATCAAACACAGTATGGTCCTGCAAAACCTGCACATAATCTGGGTCAACTACGTTACATTTAATCTTTTCAACCACCCAGCCAGGCGGTTGGGTAGGATGGGAAAGTTTTAACATTTCTCGTGACTATAATTCTTTTATATTGCTTGATTGAAAACTGATTTTCATCAACGATTTTGCACCGCTTCTACCAGCACCCATGGGGATTGTGTATTGTTAATGTTATGTTTTGAATTAAGCGGACATGGTGTATCATTAATGAAATGTCCAGAGATGCCAAGTTCAAACAAATTATATGCGTGAGATTTTCATGACTCAGCATCACAGCGCGCGCCCATGCGCGCGCGTGTCGTGATGGGCTTCATCAGAGCCATAGAGATCCATGGCCATACATACACAACCATGCAATGCACGCGAGCGATTCATCGCTAGCTGCACTGCACTAGCTGTTCGCAGCTGCCAGCTGACTGCACTCTCGATTCGTCTCGCGTGTCCGTTAGACGGCCACTTAACTCAAAGTCGGCTCGTGTGAAGGCGGCCAGTGCGAGTCAATAGCAAGAAATGCTACTTTTTTTCTTGCTTTTTCTGTCGGGTCCCGATCCGTGAGAAATATAGGTGTCATGAGTGAGATCATGAGATGGACCCTGAATGCATGAGAATTGGTACTAGCTCTGCATATCATGTAAGACATTTGTCAGCACTGCACAATCAGCCCTGTGACTTTGTGAGTGTGATTGTGTACTAAAAATTAGCCCCGGGACTGCTCCCGCGCCGCGCAACTAAAAATGTGCACCACATACATTGTCACTGACACAGTCGTCATCTCTCGAGAGCTAGGCCTACAGTGTACATTACGTTTGCATACAAAAACTCCGTTTTTCACCTACAATACTTACCGACCTTTTTCCATGCTCTTGCAAGAATGCAGCAATATCTTTCTTGCTCACAGAATCAGACTCCAGTTGTTCCTTGGTCCACTTTCTTTCAACTTCACTCGTGGTCGCCATTATTGATTGTTTACAAAAGGGTCACATAGCTAGATAGCGGTGCACGTGTCGAGCAATTTAGTATCTAGCCTAGTTACTAGACTGCAGAGTGCATGGACGCAACCGATTATGTTAACAATTGTGTCTGATAAAACAAACTACGCACTAATCTAAATTGTTGGCCTATCCTCTCCTCTCCCTGGACTCGGAGGCCAGGCTAGAGGGTGTGAAAAAGTGGGAATCTTTGTTACCAGACATAGTTGTGAATATATTCAGTTGTATCGGTGCACTCCACAGCCTAGTAATTAGGCTAGATAGTTATCAAGCCATCTCACAATGTAACCCGCCCATCACAAGCTGAAGGGATATGAATTCACATATCCCGCAAGGAGTGTCGGGTGTCTAATTTTGTTGCAAACCCATCAAAACGCGAATTTCAGAATCAGAGTTGCTGACAAATCTATCATGTGTCTATGGTGACGGAACAGAATGGTTTGAGCTTCAGCTAGTAGAACTGATTCCCCCAATTGTTATTTTTCCCATAACAATTTACTACCTTGTGGAATGACTTATTTTTTTAATCAACAACATTTCCGGGAATCAATGAATTTGTATATTTTGGAAAACATGTTTGGTCTTACAGCATTGCTCAGAGCATCGAGTGCTAAATTTTTTTTTTTTTTATTGCTTCAAAATTTTTATTCATAGGTGTATATACTAAACATTTTTTTTCCAAAATATACAAATTCATTGATTCCCCGGAAATGTTGTTGATTAAGAAAACACATAAGTCATTCCACAAGAGAGTAAATTGTTATGGGGAAAATAACAATTTCCCTTCATAGTTATTTTTCTTTGGGCAATGTCCATGCTCATTTCACCGATTGTCATCTAAAATATGATTTGAATTGGAAATAATTTTTGTTTATTTTTTATTGCTTCAAATTTTATATTCATAGGTGTATATTTCAGGAATCCATTCCCAATTCACAGGTTGCCTTCATGGATTTGCTGAGAGTCAAGGGAAACTGGGTCTAAATAATATTTTGTTTTAAAAATGTGACCTTGATCACGAAGCTTCCCAGGCCTTTATTTCAATTAATATTTTCAATTTGTCGTTTTTACAATTACGTCATGTTTTAGAAGACGGAGTCGACTGCTTTAAATCCTCCCTCCCCCGGCGCCCCCCCCCCCTCTCTCTCTCTCTTTTAGACGTTTTAAAAACGTTTTATTGGACGTTTTATAAACGTTTTTTAAACATTAAAAGCCGACCTAAAAAAACACTTTAAAAACCTTTCGGAAACTCGAGATGTAAAAAAAAAACCTACTGAAAACGTTTGTAATGATATAGTGGACTTTGTTAGAACGTGCAGAAAACCTTTAAAAACTTTTGGAACGTTCTTAAAACGTTTTTAAAACCTTGAAATTCGCTAAAAAACGTTTTAAGAACGTTGTTTAAACGTTTCGTAAACGTCCTATATCAAACGTTCTGTAAATGTTCTATATCAAACGTTTAATTTTGTAACGTCCAAAAAATGTTTTTAAACGTTCTCAAAAAAAAAAAGTCCAGAATTAAACGTTATATAAACGTTTGAAAAACGTTCATTTAGGATGAAGACGTACAAGACCTAAAGAAAACGTCTTGTGTTTGCTGGGTAGTTTGGTTTAGAAGTACCCTACAGCCTGGAACCCATGCAGGCTAACAATGAACTGGGTTTGGAGGGCAATCACGACGCCCCCCCCCCCTCCCTCCCACCCCCCCCCCCCCCCCCCTTTCGTTACTCTAACCTGGAGCTTGCCGAGGAGAACACGGCCGGCGACTGGCATCAGGTTTCACCGACATGACAGATAGGCCAAAGCAGATACGAAAATGCAGTGATATTGATCGTGAACATCCGCTAAATAAGCACTACGGTTGTCCTGGCACGCGCCACGAACGGTCGGTGCTTTGTAAAGAAAAGACGAGGTCGTAAAGGAAATGAAAAGAAAGCGGAAATCTTTTTTTTTTAATGTGTGTGTCAACCGATCAATAACAACCACTTCAGGCTGATTTTGTTTTAATTTATAATTATGTTGGTCAGTTTATGAAGGGTCAAGTTTTAAGGGTCGGGGTGCGCTGTTTCCCGTTAACTGTTGAATTGTATTTTATTTACGTCAACGCTTGCAATCAATAAAGTAGTATAGGCCCCCTACCTCCTCCGGTTTCTCTAAAGATGTGACAGTAGGCGGGAGGCAATTATTATGATAAACTGTTCTTTAAAAGACAACATGGTTTGAGGTAAAATCATTGAGCAGCGTATGGCGAGTAGGCAGCATATTGTCTATAAAGAAGTGAAAAGCGCGACAGAAATGCTTTACGTGGAAAAATGTGACACAACTTCAGGCAAACAAACGTTTTTTTCTTTTTGAAACATCAAGAAATGGTGGAATTATTTCCAATTCATATCATATTTTAGATGACAATCGGTGCAAAGAGCATGGACATTGCCCAAAGAAAAATAACTATCAAGGGAAATACGCGTAATGGATTTGCTTTTTGAGCATCTATTGTCTTATCCTTTCGGAATTCTGTTGAGTGTTTGTGGTGAGTGTGTGCTCTAGGCCTGCTAAAAATGAACCGTGACATTTCGATCCCTCGGTCTACACGGACCGCCCACTCTACGAATGCAGGACGTTTCGTTCAAAACAATACGGAAAACCGTCATATGGGTGGACATTAGGGAGCATACATCAGAAATCCAATCGGGGCTGGAGGGGGAGGGAGGGGGAGGGAGGGCGGGGGAGGGGGAGGGGGAGGGGTAGGAGTTGGGCGTCGTGTCAGGTGGGGCGGGGGAGGGGGGGGGGGGGGAGGAGGCCACCCTTGCGACCCCCAAGCACTGCATGGTTGCGCAATAGCCACCACGGGTTATATTATTTATGGAAGTGTTTCTCAACGATAGAAATGTCCGACTATCATGACTATGAAATTAAAGGAAATACCACCCTGAAGTTACATTGGTTTCAATGAAAGCAGAGACACGAAAGAAACAAATTAGTGAAGTTTTCACAAAAATCCGTCAGAGGATAACGGGGTTATATCAATTTTGTGATGTCACTTTTGAGCTACTCTGCCATAAGTTGTGTACTAAACCATTTTACCTCTGTATTTGATATATCATTACGCACATGTTTTTTACAATTCCCTTCATGGAAAAGATGTAATCCTTCATCTAAAAACAAACAAATGTCACTTTATAGAATCATTCACCACACAACAAACGAGAGAGCATTTCACAAGTGACGTCAGAAAATTGAAACATTACAAAAGTCATAACTTGCTTATCCTTTAACGGATTTTCGACAAACCTTCATTCACATGTTGCCTCCATTTTCTGCTATATTAAAAACCAATCTAACTTTAGGGTGCACTTTCCCTTTAAGTATCACGTGTTTGAGTCCCTCTATCACACATCACTTATGTCTGGTGAGAGAGCTCAAGCCCGCGTTATCGGGGAATTACGTTATGCGCGTGAAGGAGGCCCGCGACAATTCTCGAGAAAAAATTATAAGTGAAACTGAAAACACAGGAGACTGGAACCCTATAGAATGGTGACGTGAAAGCGACCACTCATGATTCACATTCGACCATTAAGCCTTAGAATGGTGATTTCATAGCGACTACCCATGATTCACATTAGACCATTAAAGGTCCCCTGTAATCAAAATGTATGTTGACGTCTGTTGATGCAACGTAACATGTATTTAACAAAATCACTAACTGTTCAATGGAATTATGTGTCCTATATTTTAAAATATTTTTTTCTATATTTTTCTCAGCACTGATAAGCCCCGCCTCCAAAAATTTCCTCCAACTCAAGATTCTTGTTGTGACGTCATCAAAGTTAAAAATTGGCAGGATAATAGACAGAATTATGCACAAATTACACATTGCAATGACTACCCCAACCTGTCCACAAGAGCATCACATGTCTTCACATAATACAACCTAAAACCTTTCATGTGGGAATAATCGTTTCCTTATGTTAGAAATGTGCTAGCTATGCCAAGGGGGAAAATACATTGTATTAACATGCGATGACATTATAAACACTTGCAGGTAGTCATTGCAATGTTTAGTTTGTGCATAAATTATGTCTATTATCTTTTACCTGTGATGATGTCACAACAAGAATCTTGAGTTGGAGGATATTTTTGGAGGCGGGGCTTATCAGTGCTGAGAAAAAATATAGAAAAATTATTTTAAAATAAAGGACACATATTTCCATTAAGCCGTTACTGATTTTGTGATATGCATATTAAGTTGAATCAACATAAATCAACATGCATTTTGATTGCAGGGACCCTTTAAGCCTTAGAATGGTAATTTCATAGCTGCTACCCATGGTTCACATTAGACCATTAAGCCTTTAAATAGTGATGTGAAAGCGATCACTCCTGGTTTACATTTAGACCATTAAAGCCTTCGAAGAGATATCAGACATACCCTTACACTAACAGAAACAGGCGGAAGATGAAGACGGTGGAAAAAAATGATTTTGACGGCCGGGGATACCCAAAACAATAATGGAATAGACATAATAAATAGCTCGCGTCATCACGTCGTCATACAACTTCTGTGTACATGAAATTAGAAGCGTCACGAAACCGTATGATATAAAGATATGGAAATCAACGAAAAATCAAACAATCCAAGGATTGGACTAGAAACATCACGCGTCGTCACGTCGTCACACAAGTTGAACGTCCGTCTAGATGAAATTAGAACCGTCACGTGACCGCATCGGATATCCGTATCAAAATATAACATCGCTTAAATCATAATTTTCATTCATCATTCCTTCCACTTGAAAGAAATTAATTCATTACAAAAAAATCGTGCATTCAGAAATACGTTAATCCACCACCCTGCTTCCAGCGTCATACACACTCAGGTCCCTCCTGCCGGGATTAAGGCGACTGGATGCTAATTTTGGAGAGCACCCCTCGAATGATGGCTTTAATTATCAAGAGAGTTGGCATTTTGGGCCAATTGAAATCTTAATCAATCGGGCTAAATAAGAAGAAATAATCTATTCAGGACTAGATGGACGAGTGGATTTGCATTTTGAGGAGCTTACTTGACCTGATTCGTCTACTGGCCAAGAGGCTTCCGGACAGTCTTCGACGTGAAAGAGACAAGGTCGGCGGTTCTGATAAGCCCTCTTATGGGGTGCATATGAAAGTTTGAATTGATTTGTTTTTCTCGAATAGATTGAAATGGTGGGGGGAATTATTATCTGGTAGATTATAAACCTTTCAATGATAATAACTATCAAATCTCTTTATGTTAGTTCGAGGCCTGTCTAATATCATTTTTCTCCAAACATATTTATGATGCATCTCAGTTATCTTTAAAGGGATGGTTCACCCTGAAATTATTTTGGTTTCAATAAAAGGAGACACATAAAAGAAACATGTTAGTGAAGGTTTTACGAAATATAGAGATATAAATAGCATGAAATGTTGAGGTACTCCTCCCCTTTATCTTTGTGCATCGCATATATCTGTGTGTAGATCATATACAGGCCTACGTAGAAGCACCATGCACTTGGGATTATACTTCCACTGAATTTCAGTTAAAATGACAAATACCTTGATAGAAAATATACATTATCTTGAGTTTAATGGAAGCGGGAAAAGATGTCAAATCGATCATGCAATCAGTGTTATTTTAAGCGTAGCATTTGTTGATCTAGTTTAGGTATAGCGGTAAGCCGTGGGGCATATTAAGGACAGTCGGTAGAAGGAGGACAATTATTGATCAGCTAGGAGTAGATTGGGATCAAGGGGTGGTTGTGGAAGTGCAAGAAGGAGGAGAAGAAGATGATGAGAATGGGTAGCTGGTCCTGCGAAGAAGAAGTACCAAGGCTCTATGGGAGACCAACTTGAGTTGAATGGGTACCCTGGTTAAACATTGGAAGTACAAATCGTAGAAGGAGTTATACTTAAGTATTGGTAATGGTAGTAGTAATAGTAATAGTAGTAGTAGTAGTAGTAGTAGTAGTAGTAGTAGTAGTAGTAGTAGTAGTAGTAGTAGTAGTAGTAGTAGTAGAAGTAGTAGTAGTAGTAGTATAATTGTAGAAGTAAGGTGTAGTACTGAAATGGTATTAAAAGGGGTAGAGATAGAAGTACGTGCAGTAGTAAATGTAGAAGTAGTAGTAGTAGTAGTAGTAGTAGTAGTAGTAGTAGTAGTAGTAGTAGTAGTAGTAGTAGTATAATTGTAGAAGTAAGGTGTAGTACTGAAATGGTATTAAAAGGGGTAGAAATAGAAGTACGTGCAGTAGTAAAGGTAGAAGTAGTAGTAGTAGTAGTAGTAGTAGTAGTAGTAGTAGTAGTAGTAGTAGTAGTAGTAGTAGTAGTAGTAGTAGTAGTAGTAAAAGTAGTAGTAGAAATAATGTTTGTTAATGTTGTAGTGATATTCATGGTAGTGTTAAGTGAAAAAATAACGAGAAGAACAACATGAACAAAAAAAAAGGAGATGGGAAAGACTTGCGATGAAGCCAACCCAATTGCTCTTTCAGAAAGTACTACGTGCCTCTTCGGCGGACTTTGCTTTAATATTCAAATGTGAGCTCATTGTCGTCAACTGCAATCTTGGTTTGGCGTAATATTAATATGATAATTAACTAGTAATCTGTACTTATTCCAGTAAAGGTTTTGAGCGCGATTGCTTGTTATGACCGTGGCACCTTATCATTTAAACTTCTATAGATGTTGTTTAGATTACAAGACGAAACAAGACGAACTCATCAATGATCATGTATGCTCATTATTAAGCGGAGTCCGCGTAATAATCAACATTGGCGCCATTCCTCAAATCCATTTCCCTGTCATTATAATTCCGATGGAAATCTTGATCCCTTTTATCAATGATAATATGACGTATGGTAACACAACGTGCTTTGAAATTATGAACATAACGTGTGTGTGCGTGTGTGTGTGTGTGCGTGTGTGCGTGTGTGTGTGTGTGTGTGTGCGTGTGTATGTGTGTGTGTGTGTTTGTGTGTGTATGCAACTTGTGAGTACATAATGTGGCATGCTAAGAGTTAAAGGGTCGCCGAGTTTTACATAATGACATTCATATTCGAAGTCCATACACGTTAATAGCGGGGCTCACGTCAAACGTTGAAACCGTGATATGGCATAAATGCTCATATTTCTTATTCATAGTGATGGATGCGCAGACAAAGTGTGCCTTGAACGTGTTGGCCTGAATACCTAATAATTGGTATCCTATTTCACATTTGAAATGTAAAAATCGTCAGGAAATTGATTAACCTGATTATGTTTCGTGCCGGCCGTAGAATCAGAGTCTCCTGTTACGTTTTGTGCTTTAACTCGATGAAATGACGCGATGAAATTATGTTGGCATGACGACATAAAATTAGATCTACATCATTAGCAAGCCGATATACAATTCTTACTTAAGGCAACCAAATTTTAAAAGATATATGCACATTAACGAGTATACAGTAGTGTTGCTAATGACCATGTTAGGCGAGGAAGACCACAGCTGTGTGGGGAAAATGTCATACACGGGCATATTCTTCCCAGCACATTATGTATGTTTTAGATGATTCAATACGGCGCATATTTACAGAAAGACAAACAAATACCAACTTCATATCGCATAGCCGACGTGGAAGGCAATGTAGGAGATGGATGGGGGTGTTAAGGAATACGCGGGGAGTTTTAAGTGGACGAGAATAGAAGAGGGCAAGTGAAATGGAAAATTCATGAAATGATCTTTATTCAGGAGTAGAGCAAAATGTTACCTCCTGGGGGTTTTGCTTAAAGGACAAGCTGTCCTGTCGCCATACATACGCACAAATAACGGAACTGTCAAGCCATGCGCCTGTTTTTAATTTCTTTCGCTGGCTTTCAGTCTTTTTTTTTTAGAAATCAAACTCCAAAAATATGACGCAAGAGGACTTTGTCTAATATTTCGCTAGGATGTATCTCCCAAAGACAACGTGCGCGCTTTAAAGGGAGTTATTCTTCAAAGTTATCGTTGCACTAGTAATTTAACCGTGAGCAAAGGTTACGACTAACAAGAATGATAAATGTTTGTCTTGCATTTATCTGCAGTGACGTGGAAGAGCAGCCTTGAAACAAGCAAAAAAGGCAGACAATTTTTAATCAACTCTTTGTGTGTCATTGAAGCATTTCTCCACTGGTTTTACACACCATTCTGATGTAGAGAAGATGTTTATTATGCCTGCGCGGTGAAGCTTCACAAAGTCGGTAATGTAATTATGGTTTAGAGTGCCCTAGAAGTATGCTCATTGGGTCGTGTGGCGACTCTGCTACTCTTCAACACTGCTCTTAAAAAGTGGAATATTAATATGAAAGACATGCATTTCTAAAACAATAATCATAATAATGATAATGATGATGACACAAACAATATATATTCTTAAGCAACAATTAAACCTTCTCTAATATCCCGCTAATTTCATTGACTGATTTGAATACAATTATCTACCGGTAGATATTGGTAATCTAAATACAAAATTCATAATCATTAATGCCATATGACTCCATATGAATTCAATAAAAAAAAGAAGGCATGCTCATTTCGGGACGCAATTAAATAGCATACAAAACAAAATAATTTTGGTGCATATTTTAATGAGATCACTCTGCCGACAAAATGAGCAAAATAACCTGTGAGATATTTTTTGGTGTTAAGCCATTAATTAATTCAGTCGAACAACCCTAAAATTATCCTCTCCATGGAGTTAGTATAGCAATATATATATATTGTTTTCTCAAACGTAATTCAACAATTCTCATGTGTTCACTGATATGATGAGAGAGGGAGTAGGATCTGGAGAGAGAGAGGGGTGGGGAGAAAGGAAGCTGTCGTTGGCGATTTATAACAAAACAAAATGCAAATTCAACCTATGTTAGGTTATTTCCACAAAAATATTTATAGGGTGATAGGGATTACCAACGGAAATCTTGTGTAAATCGGCTTTTAAGGGAATTATCGCCCCGGTAACAAAGACGCTAGACTCATAAAGCAAAAAAAAAAAAATGGGAGCATCCAAATTGGTAACCGCACTGAAATTAATGCAAATAATATTGAGAATGGGGTGTGACCAATATAAAAGTCGATCATGTGAATAATGTTTGACGATGATATTCGTCATCAAACTATGTTTAACGTTAGGGAAAGTACCTATACGCTACCGCATGGTATATCACTGTGGCGCTATTGCACGTGACCGCGCACACAATAGGATGCGGTCGCATATCCGACACTTCTAATGATTGAACAGCTGACCCGTACTAGGATACACCAGATACTGATGGATTATGATATATCAATAACATATACCTATGATCGAAAGATCGTAACGGAATAGGCCTCCGGATTTGTACCTCAATCAGATTTTTCAATTTCGTGGGGAGGGGAAATCCCCGGAGAGATCCATTCTAGGATTCATCATTGGATGTCAGGGCAATAAATGACGCCGATGCCGAGACAGTTCAGCCACGAAAAATGACGTGAGCGATCTCGTTTCAGGATTGCGACGCGTTGAGCGTGTTGAAGGCGACATAACTTTCAGCCTCACACGCTTGCTGTATAGACGTATAATCTCGTCAACATCAAACAACAATAGTTTATATATACAACAAATTTTAAACGCGCTGTTACAATTATGATTCTATGTACTGAGAAAGGGAGACTAGAAGATAATGAGAAATAGCAGGAACGAAGGGAGAATTTGTGCATAATATTAGAAAAGCTCAGTATTGTCAGTATAATACTGGAAAACGAGTTTAAAACGGTGTACAACCTTTAAACAGTTTTTTTTTTTTTTTATTATTATGCAGTGAATGTTACTCATCGCAAGAGACAGACTAAATTTGATTGGCAGAATAATAAGGTAACCTGATTTTCAGTCTCAAGGTGATATCAGTAAGCCTATCTATCCTAACAACCCCCTCACCCCCCCCCCCCCCCCCCCATTCCATTTATTTCGTCCCAAGCGTTTTTCCCCTCCGCGTCTCTCCTATTCTCTCTCCCCCTTGGCCATTATATTACTTTTTCCCACTCCTGTTTCTCCTTTCCACCCTCGCCCCTTTTTAATACTTACAGTCGCCCCGTTTTCTATCCGTCTTTTCCTTACCCAACCCTTGTGCCCCCCTTTGCTTTTATCACTTGACCATTTTCACTCTCCTCCCTCTCCGCCCCCTCGCTCTCATAATCTCTTTCCCATCTGTCTCGCACCACCGTCATCTTTCCTTCATCCCTTTCTTCGACCACACACTGCCCATCTTGGTCAGTTCAGAAACACATTCGTCATTTCCGAACTAATCAAATCTATAATTATTCTCGATCTTATTTCCTCGTTCTCACGCACACATTGGTTATGTGAACCAGCCCGTCTTATCCAATCTTTCTTTCTGTTCTTGCCTGGTCTGCGGTAGATAACAACATCCAATACTGGTTTTATTTTCCATCTCTGCTGTCCAGTTCCGCATCATTACTCGTAGCCTCCCTCCACCCCCTTCCTCCGCCCCAACAATCATACATCATGCATAAATAATCCGCTCTCTTCATATTCCGTTTATATTTTTAAGTATCGCTACGCATACTTTTTAAATTGAATAATAATTTGCGAAGGCAGGCAATCTAATTGACGCTCATGATTCGAGGACATACACCCTCTAATGGATTACATTAACATTAACCACTAGGACGATCAGCCCATAGGACAGTCACCCCTATTAGGATAACCACCCTGAAAAATGGTAACACCCAGTGTAATTGTTCAGGGGGTGATTGTCCAGATACGATAGCTCACATCCTCTCTACTTTCCAATCGCTTTTCCACCTTTAACCGTATACGCTAAAAAGATGAAAACGGAACACCCTGGCTGTATTCATTTTAAATCTAATCATTTAATGACAAGACTTACAGATCCCCTAACTGACATCATGTGTACATCACATCGTCGACATCATTATCATCACCATCATCACAACCAACATCATCACAAGCATCACCATCACGTGCCCCCGTGAAAAAAAAGTGGGTCAATTGACAAGGACAATCTATATCCCATATATGGAGAACAAATTACACAAACTCACTACGATCTATGCCCACGGGTATACTGAATGTGAGTGACTATAACTCAAATCAAGAACAATCTTTCCGTAATTCAATTGTATCACGCATCACCTTCTCATCTCCCACATTTTAAACTTTGGCTGTGGCTTTCCATTTTCACTCGGCCCACCATCCATCATCAATGTGTAAGATATGCCGTCCAGCAAACATCTAATATAATGTCGTTGAGAGTCGGTTCACCAATCAAACTCTTTAACAGTTACAACTAAGAATATCACATTCAATCATAACGATACAATTGGGGGTACTTCATTATCATTTCTTAAGTACATGGTAGAAATGGGAGATATGTTTTAGGAAGTCATTACTTCATTATTAACCATCCTGACAATATGTAGTATGTATCACTTTACAACAGCTAAACAAAATAGAGTGTTACATAAATCCTTTTATCTTGGAGGGACAATACTGGGGTGTGTCACTCGCTGATTGCGCATACTTCTGAAAACAGTCGCTTATAATATCTACATTGAGTATATACGTGTCGACAGTTTGCTGCAATGAAAAACATTTCCTCCATGCATATTCTCCGCATGGTTTCAGTTTTGTACGGTCTATCATACAAACAACTGTGAAGTCAAATCACTCACACAGGACATTGACAGGAGAAACCAACCGCACAAATTTAAGCTTGTATTTCCACAAGGATAGCCGGACTAATCTAATCCATGTACTAACTATGGAAGGCAGGATAAAGGGTAATCTCTTTTTTAATGAAAATCAATTTGTCTCTACAATTACAAACACAATTATTTACCATCTCAAAGTACGGAGGGAGTGACGTATGTACCTAATTTATTCATTACAAGATTGAAAGATTCTTGTTTCGATGAACGGTTTTCTTTGATTTTCATTTAATAAGTTAACTTTCATTCGAGTCAGCCTAAGAGAGCCTCCCATAATTGGTGGATAAAGAATGATTTGTAGTTAATAAAATGGTCTAATTTTACCAGAGTAGTCTCATCAGTGAGAGCACTGCTTTTCATGAGGGCATTGCATTATTACTCCAGTCACTGGATCAAAGGTAGACTACTGGAAATTTCCAACGGGTACATGCATCAAACAACTACACAAATATCGGGTTAATCTCTATTCCATTCACAACTGCAGACTTGCTGTAATGTAACTTCACATGTTAGTATGCATGGACACATTCCGAAAATTTAGTAATTCATGTAGAAAATGTTTTCCTTTCCTAATCCAATTGTCAATACGGAGTAAATATCATACAAAAAAAAACACGCTTCATCTATTTCGACAACATATATAAGTACACATATAATCCCTCTGTATAATTATATAACTGCCTCGGAAGGCAGTCGCTTTCCCCAATATATATAGCTTCTAATAAATGAATTGAAGGACCATTATCATGACGAATCTTAATGGCCCAATACTGAGGCAGGAATTTCAAAAAATATATATGTGAAACAAAGAATTAGTATTGCTACACCTACTTACCCTACAGATGCAAGCTTCCTAATTCTCTCCAAATCATATAATAACCAAATCAATCAAAAGCAGACTTCTGCCTTTTTGCACAAAATCAGGGAGGTTGTTCTTTTGTCTCTAAATCACATGAATACATTGCATACAGAACACGAGGTATGCATCTACTGACCATGTACACCTCCTACTATACTCTAAAACATACTGCACATTTCCCACAAGGCTCAAAGACATTGCATGGGCAGCCGTCAGACTCTGGGGGTATTACTAAAATATGGGTTACAAATATTTTGAATCCTACACTTTAGTTCGATTCAATTTAATTCTTTATTCATTTAAAAACAAAATAAAAAATTTTCATGAACAAAGAATAAAGGTATCACCACATGATGGCTTGGAAAGTGTGATGACCTTAGTCTGGCCAAAAATGACAACTTGGGTCTAGTTTGTCACCAGCAAGGATGCCTGGAATATTTGGCAGTCTGAACGCACTCCGGAAATCAAACTTCGCTTTTTGGTCACATGACCTGTCAATAACACACCATTCATGCAGGGGTCGCTACCTGCAAGCAGTCTCTGACATTCTGTTATCGCCCATAAACTAATGAGCAATATCAACTCAGGATATATTTAGGGCAGTGTGACCGCAGAACTCCTTAATTCAAAATAAATGGAACAAATATTTCAGTAATATTCCTCTAATCGGAGCGCACCATTCAAGATACAATTCTTGTTTAGACATATTTTTACCCTTTCTAATGTTGTGACATCTAGTATAATCTATCGGCTCAAATTAATTAACATACAATAGTAATATGCTATCATACTAACATTAAATGCTAATAGACTGGGAAGGCTTTCACCATACATGAAGCATGCTCATTTGTAATCTATCAAAGTGACTTCCTTATCTATCATCATTTAACCTGCATTTTCTTTTACTGATTGAGTGATTACAGTAATATGTGTACAAGTTTGATTTGGGATCATAATGAATTCACAAGAACCAGCATTTACAAACCCTGCAATCTGATAAAATATGCTCTCTTTATCTATGATACTGACCAACCAATTTTAAGTGTCTTTAGTTCTCTTTATTTTGCTCACTTTAAAAAAAAAAATTAACCTTAAAATCAAAAATCATTCTGTGCAGGTAACCAGCAGCTTCATACTTAAATTTCATTTTTTTTTAAATAATTGCCATCTGTTTTCCCCCCACATATCTAAATGACCCAGTAAAACAAAAATATATACATTTTCAGAAATGTGTAATACTGTGAATTAACATAAAACAGTAATAAAAAAAAAGACAGATACCATATCCATCAAGTTTCCTTCTTTGCCTTTTATCAAGGCCATGTCAAAAATGCATGAATAGTCATAGATCTCCCATCTGTATGCAACAGTGCTGTAATTACAACACTGTATACACAAATTTAGATTACCGAAGAGCATGGAGCAGTAACAGAACTGTTAATACATGGACAGCATTGACTAATGATATATTAAGTTTTCTTTCCCATATTAAGTACATGCAAGCAATACATTACATGATCTGTAAATGAATTAAATATATGCTCAACGTTTTCTCTTGAGGAACTTGACTCAAAAATATGTAAATAACTTATTGAAATCAGTACATATAACAGATATAATACATTAATGTCCAACTTAGAATACCGTATTTGGCAAACAGTTCTTCACATTGCTCTATCACTGCCGTTCAGTATTCATGTAATATTCTTTTACATTTTGTACATGCGCTTCATAATACACCAAACAAAAATCATCCCTTAAAATGATCTATCAAAATCTCAACATAATGGCTAAGTAGTGCCCCTAAACATTCAATAATCAAAGTATCATATAATTTAAATTATACATATTTTTCCATTAACACAACAAATAAATGAATAAAGCACCAAGAATGTGACCCATATCAAGAAAATATCATGTGAAGTATGACAATTACCTCACATGAACGGTGCTATTCTTTATCATATGTTGTACTATCTAAGAACTTGACACATATCAAAACAAATATCATGGTAAATATGACAAATACCTCACATGAACACTGCTGTCTAAGACTTTTCCTACAACAGGCCACACTCACTGTACTTTAAGAAGACACACTCTCTTGAACATTCATGAGGGACTAGTACTGTTCTTCATGTTTTGTATCATTATATTTTATATTCTCTTGCTGTCACCAAATCAATAAACACAAAATACACTGCAGCAATCTGTCTACGCTACTGAGCTTGATAAGTGAAATGAACATCAAAGAGTTATTTGTCCCACTGGCCCAGAAATTAAATTCTAGGCAACATTTGTCACAGGATAATTACCATTGCTAACTGACATGCGCTTCTTTATCAACAGAGACACCTAAATGTACCAACTTTCATAATTTACCTTAGAGTACACTCACATGGTTATACACGTTTTCTGGTACAATACACGCAAGTAAGATCATATTTCTTCTCAAGTGGTGTTTATCCCATTAAATTGTATTAAAACCATGACATTTATATGCTTTTCTCACTGGCAAAAATTTCCTTAGCCCTGTACTATAGGTGGGGCTAAGGGGGGTCCTTAGCCCCATCTATAGTAGGGGGCTAAGCTTAGACCACTATCTGTTCTCATTGGTTTTTATCAAAGTGAGCTAGCCCCACCAATACTCCAGGATTATTTGACCCTGCAAAAGAGCAGGGCTAATCCCGCAATTGCAGGGCCAAGCCAAATAGATAGGGGCTGAGAGCGCCAGTGAGAACAGAAAAAAAATTGTACAGGACTAAGGAAATGCAGTGTCAGCTCACAAGGCCGAGATGCCGTGACCAATCAGATAATGCCCGACGGGCGAGTGACCTTGATGCAAAGTGGCAAAGAGCACATGTGCAAGACGTACACTCATAAATATTCGTAAGCTGTCAAGAAAGTCTGGGGCTAACGATTTCGAGTGAGAACAGGGTGGATTTCCTTAGTCGGGTTTAAGAAATAGTACGGGGCTAAAAAATGCCAGTGTGTCCGGGGCTAAGGATAGTACAGGGCTAAGAAAACCCAATCAGAAAAGGGTACAAGTCAAAATCAGACATATAATAAAGAAGGTTTTTCATGTTCACGTATCTATAACTATTCATAAAGGTTGTCCTGAATATATAATCAGTTTGGTTCGGTCAGTGCAAGATAGAAAAGGCGTAGTGGGTGAATAGCCAATCTTTTGGAGCGCCAGGAGTGTAGGCATTATGGTCTCTTTTTAGGCGCACAGGATACAACTGCTGCTCAGAGGCTAAAGGGCGTGAGGGACAACCCACACCCACAATGCCTTGTCAAAAGGCTAGTCCAATCCCTTCATCTCTAATGTGCAGTTTGGATTAATATGAATCGCAAGGATAGTTGCGATCAATCGTTATCTTTATAAGACAGGGCCCTTCGCCATACAATTCAGCTTAATATCAGGGCTTTCATTCTCCTAAACACCTTGCTCCATATTGCAAACATATAACAACTCAATCAATAAATTAAACATAACACCTGTTTCAAAATAACCATCATATGATATATACATATATATTACACTTTGATTAATCATCCCATTCTATATTAGTGGAATGTAGTCTGGACTCTTTCACACATGGATAACTGTAATCAATATATGCAGATTAGAATGAATATTTCACTCTATGATACCTCTTTGAAGTAGCAGATCACAAAGCCAATTACTCGTTTAACATGTAATTAAGCACAGAGAAACAAAGTACAAACGTGCCAACAAACCGAAAATAATAAACATTTTTGTATAGCACATAATACATTATACATAGTTGGATGCCTCAATGTGCTTTTAAGGATAATAGTACATGCTCTGAATTCTTCTCCCGTTCTATGATTAGTGTCAAACGTCTGTTTTTAAATAATGTAAGGCATAATGTAAATGAGACCTATTTCCATGGGAGGTTCTACCCCTACGTTAGGAATATAATTGTATTCGTCTCAAGTTAGAGTTTGGATAGGCAATGGTGGACCTTACTTACTGTAGGAACACATCTGGGTCAGGGTAAGATCCAGTTCCACTGAGGTGACACACGTCAAACAAGTGATGGCGCTGTTTCACATTATACACGATATTGCACCTAAAATTATAACATTAGGACTTCAAAAGGCACAGGCTATACGTGGATTGCATTCATCAATTGAAGTCAGTGACCCAGAATACGTCAGGCACAACCTTATCTTGAAGTTTGAGCAGAGTGGTAGAAATGGCAGGCAAGTGATGTTCATTGAATTTGAAGTTCTTGTTGCCTCAAATTCTTTTTACCAGTGGTTTGAGGTGGCACAATAAACTAAAAAATAGACGCCATTCAAGTGATTGCGTAAGGACACTAAATATTTTCTTTTGGATGCATTGTACCACAACTACCCCAGTAATGTTGAATTCTAACTGTAAGTATTTTGTTTTTCCGTAACAGCTTATGGATTCAGACAATCTCCATACCAGAAAGCATTTTGGTGTCGTTACGTTTCAACGTAAAGGAGGACAGTTTTTTTTTTTAACTTTTCTGCAAAGTTTCATACATTATCGTTAGGGTATACTACTGATCCATGTTAAGTTTCATGACCTTTGTAAAACGGGCTACCTTGTCTTTAAACATCTCATTGTCAGGACAACTTAGCTTAATTTCAGATGCTTTAAGGCAAAGAGTAATCATGGAAATGGAACCCTAACACTGAATAATTCTTCATCCTGTCAGGATTCTGTTAACATTCAGACGGTTATTTTGCTGATTGGGTGTGTGTTCCTTCCATCTTTTGTTACTGCACATGGATACAAAATACAGAGCTTGGGGCAACAGTGGAAATATCTTTCTGTCAGCATAATCTGGCTCAGCCTTGAGCTAACAGATTATCATGTAGAAGGCAAACCTCACACTCCACATTTCATGGTCCGCTGTGGGTTCAGGCGACGTAACCCGACACTTATTTTGCTCACTGTGTTGACATTTCTCCTTACTCTTGTGAATGTAGATATCAAACTGACGTGGAAAAAACACAAAATACGAAGTATGGGAGCAAAAGTAGAAATATCTTTCTGTCAGTATAATCTGGCTCGGCCTTGAGCAAACACATTTCTCTATAGAAGGCAACCTAACCCTCCACTTTTTATCCTCATTCCTCAAGGGTTCAGTCACCGTTACCAGACCTGAATTCCCTGATCAGTTGTTGACATTTCTGCTCTTTTGTAAACGTACATATTACAATCACGTGGAACAAAAAAAAAATATGCAGCAGTGTGGGAGCAAAAAGTATCGATATCTTTCTGTCATTATAATCTAGCTAATAGATTTCCTATGTACATGTAGGAGGCAACCGAACTCAGCCATCAACATATCACCATCCCTCCTGGGTTTTGTCAACGTTACCAGATGCTTAATCTGCTGATTGGGTGACGTTTTCTCCTCTTTCTCCTCCGGGGGGGTGACTGATTACCCTCATTTTCTCCGGCCGGGTTTCACGCTCCTCACAGATGACGAACGAGCCTCCTCTGACAGCCTGGCTATCTCCTGACCCAAGGTGTCGATATTCTCCTGTATAGCAATCATCGAATAAAGGGAATTTTGAGATAATTTTGAATACATGACTTGTAAAGAAAGGGGCTGGAAACTCCAAGATTTCATCATTAATCTGGTCACCACACACTGTTGTCATTGATGTATGTTTACATACATGGGTAATATTTTCATGTTTTTATATATCTATCAATTTTTTTATCTAATCTAGTGTGGAATTATGTTTTGAGGGACTTAACATTCATCATGTTATTTAAGCTAGTCCCATACATTCATTTTTATGTGCAGTAGAAAGCACTATCCAAACAAACAGCATTAAAAAAATAACGCCTCCTGCTCCTTTGTGGCGGAGGCATGAAAACTTACACTGAATTCTAAATCCTAACTAATAAACATTTGACATTTTGAGCATATTCAAATAATTCATGGAATTCTTATAAGACAAACAAAATTGAATTCTGATTTCACCCATCACAAATTTCACCCAAAACACAGATGTTGCCTTTAACTTCTAGCCGTAACTATGGCAACACTGGTGATAGACGATTTGATTGATTCCAAACCTTGAGGGTAATGTTCTTGAGCAGCGTGTCCTCCAACACAGATTGCAGCTTCCTGTTGATCTCCAGAGAGAGGTCAAGGGTCATGTTGGGGTCAGCCGAGTGTGACCTGTAGAGGGAGGCCATGATGCCACTCTGCTTAGACATCTGCGCCTGAGAGCGGAAACAAGGCAAGAGAGGGTGTTTCTCTGATTAGGTATGTTTCCATGGTGAGGTGAGTTTAGTGTCAGGTTTCACCTGGATCTTAATTTGATTCAATATTCTCAATGCCATATGCATGGCAAAGGATGAGACTTCACAGAGCCAGGATCCTGAGCTCCGCTCCGTCTTATGAAGATTGATCTAAAGCGATCAAAAAATCCAATCCCCTATATCTAATCTACAGAATTGCGATTGATATCAATCGCAAATCTTTACGATACAGGGCCCAAGATCCCTACACTCGATGCTGTATGCTGAGCCAAATGAGAAGGATGAGGACCCATGCAGGAGTGAATAAATTATAAGCACTTCTGCACTTATTTATTAAACCCTCTTTTCCCTGAGCCTGCATATTTGTGGGCTGGTTTTTCTCCGGACGGTTTGCCTGGAAGAATCAACAAAAATTGTACTTCAATGTATGTGTAATCCTGTGTAAGGAGTGTTGAGTTTTCCCACAACTAACCAGCATAAAAGTGTACTCTGCTCTAAACTCTATCACTAGCCTCATTCTCTGAAATTCCTCTTGGCTCTCTGACCACCTCCTTTCATAGCTTTACACAAAACAAAAATATGATAATCTTTTTCAGACATACTCATAGTGCATCCTGACGGAAAAGTGGGGGAAAATTGAAAAGTAATCATAAGTCTTTCGAAGCAAAACTTTAAAATGAAACACATAATACACAGTACAATAAACACTCTAGAGTAATTAAATAAATAACCTCTGCATTGACAACTACATGTCAAAACGTCAACACACAGCAAATGCCAAAGGTAGGAGAAAAGTTGTGAAATCAAATTATGAAAGCTAAAAGAAGAATTGATAGACTTAGCACTGCACTCTTCAAGAAACGATGACAAAATGTAATGAATTAAAATTCAATCCTGCCAGGACATCTGTACCAAAGGTCTGAGAGATGCACAAATATGGAGATGTGTTGTGAAGGATAGAGATACTATCAAAATACTTCACAGCAGAACTTCAAAATAACAAGTACAATATAACAGAAACTAAGGAGAATCAACCTGAAATGTGAAGACTGTGCTTGGATAAATTTGCCTGAAACATGCACAAAAGAGATGCCAAAGCTAAAAGAGGAGCTCTCATTGATTGAATAAAAGGGTGAAAGATGGAAAATCAATCAAAGATTTTCTGTCAGTTATCCTAACAACTACACACTGTACATACTATATATTTTTTTTTTTTAATTTGACATCAGAGTTGCGCTACAATGACACCTGTGCCTGCCAACACAAACAAATGGGAAATGCAGAAAAGATGGCAGAAACACAAATTCTGAAATGCGAGTATGATAGGAAGAAGAGACTTTACTAAAAAAAAAAAAATACTACTACTATTACTACTGCTACTATTACTAATTTTACTACTATCACTTCTACTATTACTATTATTGGTATACCACTTCTATTACACTATTGAAACTGCTTTCATTGGTAGAAATGTTAACATGTCTGACACATTATTCTCTCATACTAGAAACTATGCACATCAGTCACATATTCAAATTACAACACACAAAGTTATTTTCATGTATTATATTTAGTAAGATTTTGAAAATCCATTAGTTAGAGCTACATCATAACAAATTTAGATGCTGGAGGCATAATAAAAACGGGAGACTTTTTACAAAATGGAACTGTTTTTCAAATCAAAACAAGTTTTTTTTTTTTTTCTTAAACATACAAAGAAGCAAACATGCAAGACAGATACACAGCAAATTGTGAAATTTTAAAACAGAACAATAAAAACTAAGGAGGAAGAAGAGTAAAGAATCTAGCAGGTATTTCACTCAACACATCACATGCACAAAGCTCCAAACTTGTAATATTTTCATAATTTCTTTATGTCAAAATATCCTTCCACAGGAGTCAGTAAATAACAAAAAAACAATGGACAATTTGCATTGTTTTATTTTGTATTATCAAGTTGAAGTTACACTACTTTTGCAGGTGATTTTGAAAGTACTTTCAATTTCCACAGTTCCATATTATGTGTTCAAATAGCATTTCAAATGTGACATAACGATATGATTTCACATTTTGAAGCAATGACCAAGGAGCTATGGCAAATATTTCACACTTTTCTGTGCATCTAATACTACAGTATGATTTTAATAAGAAAACAGGAAGAGCAAACACCTTTCTTGTGATTCTTTTTCATAGGCTTTTTGCACGATCTGGGCCATGTTGCATAAAACTTACCATTGATTGTAACTTTGCTACCAATGGCAGCTTCTATGGAAAGCTTGAATTTGATTGGCTGTCGAGTGATGTTACCACGGGAGTTACCATTGATGGTAGAGTTATGATTAATGGTACCTTGTACATCAAAATACTCAAGACTTTTAATGATATGGGGATCTTTGCACCAAATACAACAAGGAAATAAAATATTTCAACATTCATTTCAAGCTGCATGAGAGGAGAATATGTTCATGAAGAGAATACAACGAGTGTGAAAAACAGAAAAGATGACAAATGGGAACAAATTAAATGATTAATATCGATGTGTGGAGAGAACATGACGAAAGGGGTTATGAAATTATGGAATCATAATTCAAAGACAGGAAAATAAATGAAGAAACGTAAGTGAAACAAAATAAAACAGAAACCAGGAAAAAGTGTCATGAATCAAAATGCCCTGATGAGACCTTACCATGGTTTTCCTGACAAGCTTATGCTGGCAAAGCAAGGAATGGGTGAGATGAGATAAAGAGAGAGAGGGAGAGGGAGAGAGGAGGGGAGATGTGAATGCTTGGAGAGTTTGCTGATGGTCGAGGTATTAATGGAACATGGACAACGGAGCTTTCAAAATAATAGCGTTAGTATGGTTCCCAGTAACAAACAATCACTCATGTGTTAAACTAGGCAACTATACACCCTTGTGGTTTCTGGCGGCTTTCTTTTTGTCAATTTACAGTGTGGTCAGAGATCAACTTCTTAGCTAACTGTAATTGATCGCGGTCAGCAATTGCAATCAACGCATAGGAATGCATGGAGCTAATTGCATGAATGCAATCCATTACATTCACTATAAGGCCCATCAAAGGCTCCATTGTATAATAGTATGTGTGAGTATATACAGTTATGGTTATATGAATCCTCAATTCAAAAGCGCAATTTGCTGACTGCAATATCAAAAAAATTGTTAAGTTGTATAGCTGTTGATGCCAATACATATAAACAATAGCATAAAAATACATGTTAAATCAGCATTAATTATTTATTATTTACTCCAATATCCTTATATCTAAAAGAAAAAAAAAATCGTCTGAAAATTTATTTGTTATAATTTATCACATTTGCATGCACAAGAAGTATATTTATCAGCAAATAGAATGACTTGGATGCTAACTCAATAGCCGAGAGCCTTGTGATGTCAGAAAATATCCCATTGCCCCAGTGCAGTGAAGGTTAGAAAGAAATATCAGAGACCAATGCCCACACCACCCACCTACCTCACTTTCCCATTCCCCCTGACCTTCCCAGACCCAACCCCCACACAATCCCCTTACAACTACCCTAACCACTCAGCTCATGTTACCTAATTTCCCTTGGAAGCTCTCAACAAAATTGACAGCACTCAATAAAACGGTTTAAATATAAATGGCAGCAAATTCCTTACAAAAGAATTCTGGCAAGGACAATATATATTTCATGCCTCTTGGTCTTGACTGAGAATCATGCAGTCATGCAAACATGCAGTCATTTCAACAACCGTTTATGTTAATAGTATCGAAAAAGAAATTTCAGGAAGAATTTACTCTACTTCATAGAAAACACATTTAAATACATGATATAAATATATTTTTTTCTGTATTGTGCATACAAACTGCAAAGAATTATTTAAAGCAATAAGTGACCATATTTTCTTTCACGCTGGACTTCTTTTTCCAACTATAGGCCTACTTAACACTTAAAGTTAATATATCCCCTAAAATTTGTTCTGTCAGTAATCAAGCCACTGAAATAATAAAAATATGAAGGAAAATGATTATGAGCTACAAATTCAACGTGAAGCTGTGAAGTATATGTTGTTGGTAGGTGTACGGTTTAAAGGTTAGTTATGTCAGCGAGGAATATTACTTGAGAAAAAAGATGTGAAGGAATTAGTTTCACTGTTTGCCAGGTGTGCATATTGCTAACATTAGGAAAGGTTCGGAGTCCCACTTAATACAATTCATAGGGCTGGAAACGTCTGAACATATCATGTGGAAACATAAAACTTAAACCTTACCCCTACCCCTCTCCATCCATTTACCCCAATATCTATGCCGATTCACCCTAATCAGGCCTGGGATTGGGGGGGGGGAGCTACATGATGGCCTCCACCTCAACATTTTGCATGATCATTGTGAAACGCTAAAAGCTTTCACCGGGAGATTTCATGACTTTTCTCTTTGTAGTCTTGCGCTGCGTTTACGATAAAGAAATAAATAGTTATGTTAGTGTACCCTATCTTCACTCCCTACCCCAGTCACTATTTGAGCGTAATAAGGTGTACTGAGATGCTCTGGTGTAATAAATAAATAGTTATGTTAGTGTACCCCATCTTCACTCCCTACCCCAGTCACTATTTGAGTGTAATAAGGTGTACTGAGATGCTCTGGTGTAATAAATAAATAGTTATGATGGTGTTCCCCATCTTCACTCCCTACCCCAGTCACTATTTGAGTGTAATAAGGTGTACTGAGATGCTCTAGTGTAATAAGGTGTACTGAGATGCTCTGGTGTAATGAGGTGCTTACCTTGTTAGCATCACTAGCTGCAGGTGCTAATGCCCCAGCCTCCTCCCTCATGATGTACTGCTGTATGATCCTGGAGGAAATAAAGAGCAACAAATACAGCATAGTAACAGGCGTACTAACTTTCTCAAAATAAAGTTCAAATAGTACTTCTACTACCACAACCTACTACTACTACCACTATTACTACTACTACTACTACTACTACTACTACTACTACTACTACTACTACTACTACTACAACTATCATACTAGTATTACCATAAATTCATCCTATTATCTCATATTCAGCAATTGTGTTGAATTCTTACTTTGATTTCTTCTGCAGCTCCTCCACCAGCTGAGCGGAGTGTTCTTGAAGGAATTCCATCTTGTCCGTCTTGCGTTGCAGCTGTCTCTGGAGCTTCACGATGCGGTCCACCAGCATGGCTTTGTCTATCCCTGGGAAGTCGTTGCCCCCGGCGATTGCCACAGTGTGATCCTAGGAGAGAATGGTAAAGAAAAGTTATATTCGGTACCTAAACAATTAATGTATTGTTTTACAATTGTTCATGATGCGGTCCGCCAGCATGGCCTTTTCTATGCCAGGGAAGTCGTCGCCACTGGCGATGGCCACTCAATGATCCTGTGAGGAAATGGTAAAGAATATGGTAACGTTATATTTCGAGTTGGTACCTAAACCATCAATATACTGTTTTTCATTTGTCACTGATGGAGAAACTTTGCATTAGGCATCTACAAATGTTGTATGAAACAATGTATTAAAGACAGAGTTAATTTTTAAAAAATGAATGAAATGAATAAATATTACTAATCCCCTTGAAAAACACCCTCAGTGTTCAGCGCCCTGATGAGGGATAACACACGAAGAGCGCCCTCACCTGACTAGCTTGAGGAGAGTCATCCTGCCTTCCCACGCTGCCCCCCGCACTGCTGCCCGACGACATGTTGGTGGACACCCCGTTGAGGCCGCTGTTTCCCAAGGTGTCCAGCGAGCCGGTGGAGCTGGTGCGGGACTCCGAGCTGAAGGTGTCCTTGGAGTTGCCTGCGTTCGTCCCGTCCGACTCCAACGATTCCAGCTTCTTCTTGGCGTGCAGGAGCTGTCTTGTGAGATCCTAGATGAGACAATATCTTGCAGGTTACAAATCTTTCACTCTTTATAAACCATATGTGCATTTACCACCAATAATGCACACAAATGTCATAGAGTGCCAGTTTATCTGGCACACGAGTGGTTAAGTCATGGAAAAAGTTCATAGTTCATAAGTTCATAAAATAATGAAACAAGGAAATATTTCACATGAATGAGGATAAACCAATATCTGTATAATTTTACCCAGCAGTATAGGAGAAATGCTCTTGCAATGGTCACTGCTAAAAATATTGCCTCTATGTCGTTTCATTACTGAAACATACAGCTTATACCTTGAGCTGGTCGAGGGCCTCCCTTCCCCCTCCCCTACCCCTTCCCTATCCCCCTGCTCCACCCCCACCCCCTTCTCCACCCCCACCACTTCTCCACCACCACCCCCTTCTCCACCTCCACCTCCCTTCGACATCCTCACCTCCCTTCCCCACCCCCACCTCCCTTCCCTTCCCTTCCCCATCCCCACCTCCCTTCCCTTCCCCACCCCATCTTCCTTCCCTTCCCCTTCCCCACCCCCACCTCCCTTCCCTTCCCCAACCCCTTCTACACCCTTCCCTTCCCCACCCCCACACCCCTTCTCCACTTCCACCCCCTGCCCTCCCTCCCCACCCTGCCCTCTTCCTTCATGAGTAATATTAGCCATAGGGATAGTCCTAGTATGATAAGAATGAACAGAAGGGAGCCTTTAAACCTTTATGCACCACTGATGCACACACAAATCACATAGGGCGCAAGTACGACTAGGGCACAAAGGGTTAGTATCCACCTTGAGGTTGGCAGCGTGTTTCCTCTTGAGGGTCTTGGTCTCATCCTTGGCATCGTCCAGCTGTACCTTGACCTGGTCCAGGGCCACAGTCTTCTCGCTGAGCCGGGCCGACAGCAAGGCCGCCTCCCTCTCACGGTACTGCCGCTCCTGGTTCAGGTCTGCCGACTAAGGAAGGATCATCAATATCATCATTATCATCATATTAATGTGAAATATGTATGGCATTTTGTGACTTATATTTGTATATATTGTTTGCATTGTAGACAAATGTCACTGACATGGACTTCTGAGGGTATTGTCAATCTTGTCAGTGGATCTCTATTTCCATCACGTGTAGTTAGAAGTGTATTACTGGATTTCTACTTATTGTGAATAAAAGTTCATTGACATTTAAACTTTGATCTCTAAGGGATCTGCCCTCAATTGTGGTGATTACTCTTTGTACAATGACTATACTTCACACTTGTCCAATAGGTGGGTGGAAACAGGTGAATAACGCAACTCAGGCAATATAGACACAAAATAAAAGCATGTAGCGTTAAAAATCAGATCACAAACTTAACGCATTAGAAAATGTTGACTTACCAATTGTGATATTTCAGTTCTGGCCTCTTCTAACTCTGACTTCAAAGTTCTGCATTCTTCGGTGAGCTTATCCACCTGTATCATAAATACCGGTAGACAATTCATCAGTGGTATCAATAACTGAGAAAGTTACTTACAGCAAATCAATCTAAACATCCCAAATGTACAAAACAATAGAGCAGTTAGTTACTAAAACTTATGATTTATAAATATATATCATATATAGTATAATATATAAATTTATATATAGTTTTTTTGTATGAACACACCATTAACTGCGAGAGGGAGAGAGCAATGCCACATCTGCGCAAATTATTTTTACACCTTTTCGCTATGAATTGCAATGATTCAAGCTGGAGTCAGAGTCTATGCATCTGTATGCCTGCTTGCGGGACGGCAAGTGCATGCCGTTCATCCTATGCTCAGGTTTCCCAAGGGATATGGCATTGATGATATTCATTCAGGAAAGGTATATTGACAACACTACGATGTCTGTAATGTCAGAATAGTGAATAAAAAAAAAATGAAACAGACTCTTCCGCCTAACATTATCAAAGTCAATAGATCTGCAGCAGCTGTTGCAATCAACAGAGCTAACAGTACCCTAGTCTACAGTGCATAGACTCAAAATTAGTTGTGTCATTGAATTACTTGATAAAAACGGTAAGGCAACATAAGGCAAAATAATGGCATACCTGTGTGCTGAGGGCGCTGTTGTCCGAGTGCAAAGAGGCGTTCTTGGCCGTCATCCTCTCGGTGAACTGCAGCAGCTCCGACTCCTTCGACCGGCTCCTGCTCAGCTCAGCCTCCAGGTCCTTCTCCCCCTCCTTCTGGGTCGCCACGTTCTGCTCCAGGAGACCCACCTTCTCTTTGGATCTGCGGTGGAGGCGATAGGGGGATTTACAGGGAGAGGAGATCAACTTTGGAGTCAGGTACCACTAGATGTAAAATGGGTCTCGAATGTACGTCATTAACCATTTGTGACAGATCGACTGCTGCTCTATGTGATTTGCATGTACTAATTGTGAAAAAAAGTCACAAATGGCACAGAAAGAGTTAATTCTAAACTTGGTGAGAATGAAGATGTTGTGTTGGTGCTCTTAAATCAGAAATACATGTACATGTACTGTAACAGTCAGTTGTTGATATCTTTCAAAGGTAATTTTTGCGTTTTGTATCATCCAGCTCTAGGCAAATTCAATTCCCGGGACCTCGAAGAGCACTTACATTGAAATATGCTCAAAATCCTGCAAACAAGCATGGACTTGAAGGATAGCTTTGAAGATGATCACTGGCTTCTCTGTCCCAGTATACACAAGCATGGAGCTGACTGCACTTGATTGCAATCTATTGCATTCATGTTCATATCTATCTTCATAAGACGCTTTCTGAGATAAGCAGAGCTGCCAATCTTGTGCAATCAAAATAAAAGGATCATGATGGCAAAAACAGGAATGCATTAAAACAAAACTTAAAAACAAGCACAACATACTTCTAATGCAATTTTTTTTTCATGCTGTTATTCCTACATTATAATTTATTTCCAAGTAGCTGGTGTACAATCATTCTGTTTGTAAACACATTTCGCCCAGGCTGGAGAGATTTTCTTGGTAAGTAGAGGCTGCAGTAGGAATGGCATCTAATGTACTTTCATATCTCACAGTGTAATGCACACAACGGCAATGGGAACACTGTGGTGTTGATTTTTCATTGGCGGAAAGTGACCTAGAAAGCACCTTTTTCAAGAGTACTTTGAACTGCACAACTGAGGTCTAGGGTTGGGGTTATCATAAGTCTTACTCGTCCAGCAGCCTCTTAAGGGCCTTGAGTTCGTCCATCTGCTTGCTCAGCTTGCGGTTCTCCTCCTTCTGAGAGTTGAGCAGCCCCTTGAACTGGCCCAGGAGTCCTTCCGTGTGCTGCCGCTCATCCTCAAGACACTTGCTCTGAGAAGGGAACAGACAAGTTTGGTTCTTAACCTGCTCCTCACGGTTGAATTTTCTGGCTTTGTGAACCCTGGTCCAGTTAGGATGTCAAAACTTGCCATGGAACTGCAGGAACCAAAGGGGTATGGCTCCATTGTGTCTTATAAGGAAAAGAACTTTATTCATAGCCTGTTATCTATTGTCCAGATTGTATGGGAGTCATGCTGCTTAGTATCTGAGAGAAAAAAGCCAGCCAGCACATACAGTTGAAGCCAGAAGTTTACATACACCCAGGAAATTCAAAGAAAAGTTGATACTGCCAAACATCATAAAATTTAATGTATCTTGTAAAATATTTGCGCTATCATGACAAATTTGATATCAAACAAATGAGTCAGTCATGCCCCTTCATCACATTGCTTTGTCATCGGGCACTGAAAAATATTTAGGTGTCATTTTCCCCACAAAATCTTCATATTTTAGAAAAATTAAAAAATACAAACTTGACAAAAACATTTTATATCTGTGCTGGTTACTTCTCAACAAAAACATTTCCAATTACACTTTTTTGTTCAAAGGTGACATATCATAATAGAAAATGTAATATAAATCATAGATTTGATATTTATATATTTCTATGAAACAATGTTTGAAAATATAGTAACAAACAATAGAATACATTTGACACGAATATTACTTTTTTCCTTCAAAAAAAATTCCACCTGACATATAATCAAATCCCAACGGCATTCCAATCATGTTTAAGAGCTTAATACGCTGTTTCATTTGATACCAAATTCATCATGGTAGTATTTATATTTCTGAACATAGAGTAAATTTTACGATGTATGGCAAGCAATCAAATTTCACTAAATTCCAAGGTTGTATGTAAACTTTTGGCCTCAACTGTAAGTGATTAAATAAAAAAATCCTCCAAATGTTCGGCCCGAACAATTTGAAGATTTGAGATATAATCACTAATTACTCCAAATGTGGATACTTTTAGGGCAAATAACTTTCAGCAAGTTTCTAAAATGGACAATACATGAATTTAAGACCATTGGCAAGATGATTGCTCACGATCACCCTTTTGAAGGCTGTTTGTCTTCCCAGTAAAGTATATTCCCTTTAAAAGGTGCATGCAGTTACTCTGTAAACCAACATTTTTGCTTCCAGATATTTTTGCTCATGACGGTGACACAGACTTTTCACAGTGAGTTGTTCTTTTCGCAATTGATACCCAGGCTTCTTCTATGTATGTTGCCCAATCACAAGAAAAACGCATTTCAGTACACTAGGAGAAAACACATCCGCTGATATGTGTTTCTACATGCATGCTATCTCCACAGGCAAGCTTGTGCAGCCAGAAAAACATGCATACATTTGCATGTTGTTAAATTCCTAACCATACAGTAATTTGTAAAAAAATAACAGCTAAAACAGTAGTGTATGCAGTTGATAAATATTTTGCTTGTGTCGTGACTGCAAGCAGCTATATAAATAAATTAGCAAAAGAATAATAATTACTGTAGTCCAACTAGGCATGTTACTTTTATATTATAATGGAATATTCCATCAGCATTATTTACCTTTACTTTGAGAGAGTCCAGTTCCGATAAGGTGTCATGATGAGTCTTCTTCAGGACTTCCAGCTCTTTTAACCTGGTGTTATGAAGCTAAAGCAAAGAGAGAGAGAGAGAGAGAGAGAGAGAGAATGATCAATACCCCAAATCACCATTACCAGTATGTCAAGCATGCATGTGTGTTGCCATGTCTGGCAAGCCTTCAGTAACCTTCTGAGTTATCAAAGGTGGGATTTGTGAAACAAGTATCTTGTATGCATGAATTGTTGATAGGTTAAACGTCTATTGCAAAGCTTTTTTTTTGCGAGATATCCCTGAATATTCTGTCCACATGGTCGTTTCAAGCTCCACTGGTCTGTAATTCCTTATGGGGATTAACAGGGATTAACAAACTGGCCTATTCACTTTGTGTGTGGTTATGGGAGTGAATCATCAAGCACCAGTCAGTTGTGTGAGGAGCTATGCTGTTTCTGATTCTAATTTCATTTAAAGTTGCGAGAAAAATGCTTTTACTAAAACCGGCTGTACAGCTTGGAATAAACTTAGAAAATCTGGATGGCTACCAATATGAAGCAACATGAGAAAAACATATGTTTCATTTTCACATATGCTCATATCAGAGATGTCAACTTTTGCCCCCCCCCCCCCCCAAAAAAAAAAAAAAAAAAAAAAAAAAGAGAAAAGAAAAGAAAAGCAGTGCTTTAAAAATTTATACTCTTATCCTAAACATTGTACTTTAATGAGAAAAATGATATCTTAATATTCATATTGCAATAAGTACTAGAAGTAGACAATGGTATGAGATGGTAAATCTATATCACAATCTTCCTTCCCCTGCTCTTGATGTCATCCTTATAAAACACCCCTCCCATCACACCACACCACAAATGAGGCCTACAGCGAGTGTGTCCATACCTCCATGTGATCCTCTTTCTCCTGGAAGTGGAGTTTGAGTTCCTCTTCTTTCTCCTTCAGCTGCAGATCCAGAGAGTTTGACCTGATCTCTTCAGATTCCTGCACACAAAAATCAAATAATAGGATTTCCAAAACTGCACGAGGAGAAATGTGTATTGCTTTGGAATGATAAACATCAAAGAACCATAAGAAAAAAGCATGATGTACTGGTTCGTTGCTGCATTGTAAGAAAGCGGTGCCCGCTTCTTCATACTGTCACTGCTAAAAAAAAATTTAAAAAGCAGTAGACGCTATTTAAAATCTCAACTCGTTAAGCTTCTTCTACTCTATTCTCTTACAGATTGAGTATACAATCTCTTATGTGAAGAGCTCTAGCAGATTGGCTTTTAGAAGACAAAATAAGAAATCATACTTGATAGATACACATCTGCAAAAGCCTTAATCCACACACACCTTCAACATCATGTCACAATACACTCTATTTCTGCTTTTACTCCAGTTTCTACCATCATGCCCTCCAGCTTCACCCCTCCTCCTCCCCACTTTTTTTTCCCAAACATTTATGTTAATTGATGCATAACAATACGACAATGAACAAAAAAAAGGAAACCAAAAATCATCAAAAAGAAGAAAGGACATATTGACAAGAATAAAGAAAATAAAGTATAGTAACCAAATATCCTACAATATCATCTAAAAATCAAATCACTACTTCTTAAAATGTAAAGCTAACTTAACTTTTTTCTTAGCAATGATTATTTTTTTCATTACAAATTATTGAAAAGCAATAAAGGATGGGTGCCAACTCTGAAACATATTTACAAATATTAATGATATAAATTTGTCTTTAGTAACACCATATAATTTCTCAAACACCGATGGGTCAAAAATCTGGTTTTGATGAAATGTAATCAAAACACACAGTTTGTTCCAAATTGGTTTGGCCTATTCACAATCAGAAATCAACTTGTTGATCACAAACGCCCCCCTTACCCACCTGGTAGGTTTTGATCATCTCCTGACAGTTCTTCCTGATCTGTTCTGTTTCCTCCTTGGCCTCCTGCAGTCTCTGTTCCGTCTTACCCAGCTTGACCTTGGTCTCCTGTACAGTATAGGGGAAGAGAGAGAGAGAGAGAGAGAGAGAGAGAGAGAGAGAGAGAGAGAGAGAGAGTGAGAGAGAGAGTGAGAGAGAGAGAGGGAGAGAGAGAAGAGAGAGAGAGAGAGAGAGAGATAGAGAGAGAGAGAGAGAGAGAGGGAGGTAGAGAGAAAGAGAGAGAGAAAGAGAGAGAGAGACATAGAGAGAGACAGAGAGAGGAGATGTTCAATATAAAATATTTACCACATGTCCTTTCAATTCAACTTTAAAAAAGATTCCTTCGTCTTCGAACTAGTTTCTAAACTATGTATCATTCATGCAAAGAAATCATAAATATACCTACTTTTCTGTAATATCATACATCATGCAAGAAATACAATACTACTGTTAAAACTGCAAATTTCAGATCCTAAATATATTTTGATGTTATTCTAATTATCTGACAGCATTTATCTAAAAGCTATCATTCATGAATATTTAAGTGTGTTCTGTTTTTGTTGTTTTTTACAATGTTATTTCATGTGCAATTTGATTTTGTCAATCATTACATACAAAATATACAGGCACAAACATCAATGCAAATAAATTACTGCAGCATGAGTACAAAGTAAACATCAAAGAGATAAATAAGAAAAAGAGAGAGAGAGGGTGAAAGAAAGGAGGAAAGAGAGAAAAGAGATATGAGAGGTAGAAAAAGATAGAGAAAGCCATTCTAGGGGGAAAGAGAGAGAGGGCTTTGAGAGGAAGATCAGAAGACGGGGGTGAGATTCAAGAGAAAGACAGAGAAAGACTGGAAGGAAAGAGGAGTAAGCACAGTAGAGAATTTAAATGTCAGTTAGAGACGAGATTATAGCGGAAGAAGACAGGCAGGCAGCACATCTGTGAGGTGGTGAGACTAAAGAGGAGGACAGGCAAGGACAATAACCGATGATGACGACGATGACAAGGATGATGAACAGTTCATACGGTACCTTGTGAGCTTCCAGTTCAGTCTTGAGTTTGTTTTGAGCCCACTTGACCTTAATTCCGACCGACGACACATCATCCTTCATCTCTGCCATTTCCTGCTGTAACCGAGTAATCTCCACATCCTACATAAAAGAAGGCCATCAATTGTTCATTTCACAGAATAATAAATCCTTCAAAGCTATCATGTGTTTGTATTTGTACATGACGCAACTGCGAGCTAATGTAAAATGTATAACGTGGAAGATATTTCTGACAAAAGGCTCTGTTCCTTCCTTGCTGTTACCAAATCATATTATTCATATTTGTCACTTCTTGTTGTTGCAGAACCCTTTTTAAAAATTTTGAAAAATCATATTTACAATATTACAACTCAAATCAAGCAGAAATTTTCCACATCATAAAGTCAAAGGATTTTTTAGAAGCAGGTTTTGTGACATTTCATTTATTATTGTTCGTGTAATAATCTTTGAATATTTAATGAGATTTTCATTTTTGGTCAAAATTGGACATAAATGTTTGTGTGTAACACACCTGTCAATCCACTAGCAACTACCATTACAGCGTCATTAATACTGCATGATGCTTCGGGCAGGAAAGACCTTGTGGACTGACAGGCATTGATGTGACAAGAATAATAATTGATGAAATGTCACAAAACCTCCTTCTAAATAATTTGACATCATTTCATTATTTGATCTGCATGACTATTGCTTGGACTTGGCACTGAGAGAGCTACGAGTTTGAGCTAGCCACCTTCGCATCTAGATCGGCCATGAGTTTGGCCCGGTCAGCCTTGAGCTGCTTGTTGTGGGAGGAGATGACCTCCAGCCCCTGACCAGCGTCCCTCCTCTTCCTCTCCAGCCCTTCCTTAGCCTTCTTGAGGTCCAGGTTCTCCTTCTCGCTCTTGGCGTAGCGGATCACCATGGTCTCCTTCTCTTTTACCGCCTCCTCGTACCGCCGCTTCACCTGTTACAGACACAGGAAATATGGTTACTTTATAAGGAAGGGTAGCCCTTTTCCATGTAAAAAAAAATAACTGGGTAATTTAACACCACATAAAATGCAAGAAAATGTTGTATAAGAACTACATACACTATAGCTCATAGGGACTGGCATAGGGAAAGGGAAAGGGAAGAAAGGGAAGGACCCGCAGTTTTAAACCGCGGTATATTTTGTCCAGTTCAGCATGAAACACGATGATTTAGCCAAAAAAGCATCATGTTTCAAGCTGAACTGGACAAAATACATGTATACCGCGATTTAAAACTGCGGCTCCTTCCCTTTCTTCCCTTTCCCTTTCCCTATGCCAATTCCTTATAGCTGTCGTGTAGTGACTGTACATGTACTGTACCAATGTACAAAAACTTAAAACTTTTAATGTAAAGGAAGATTTAGATATATTGCTTTCCTGTTGTTTATAACAAACACTGAATATTTCATCACTAAACTGTACATGTACATGTCTTGTATGCAAAAAACATGGAAGCACTGCATCATACATTATATCATCATATACATGCAGTTACCGTAGTATGGATACCTCTAATACTACTACTGACATTGATATCATTTGATTGCATTTCTAGTTCATTCATTTCATTGCCCATGACAAAAAACATCATTTAGGTTATTATACCATCCTGTTTTTACATTGCAATTCACATTAGGGGGAGTACCAAGGTTAGTTCACATAGCATACATTAAAGTTGTCTGCCCCAAAAAGAGATTTATTGCTGTCTCAAATTCTAGATTTTGTCGCTGCTACAATACGGTGATTCAATTTACCAATAACCAAACTCTGTGCTTGTTATACCATTTTGACTACATTGTGCATCTACTGTATAGGTACAGTATCTTATACATGTATGAGTACACCCCATGTGTAACTGTACATGTACGGTATGGTGATTTATTTATAAGCTTAACTGTAGACTTGCCATGGGATAATCTCCCAAAGCAAACCACTGATTGTGGTTAGGTGGTCCAGCCTTGTCATCACCACTGTGACTCAAGAAGGTGATGAATCATTTGAATAAAAGGCTCTAGGGTAAGCTTGTTATGAAATGGTTGTGTTGAGAAAACACTGAACGTGTCTGGGCAAATGTCAACATCTATTATGTAGATTTGGGGATTTTAAGCCAGCACAGTGCACATGTACAAAGTACAGTGTACACAAATCCATGTACATTGTACACAAATCCATTCATACAAGAATGTACATGTACTTCCATAAACACCTAAAAATATGTACATGTATACAGCATGACCAATAAAAACCTTTGAATTAATTATTTGACATTTCTTTAACATTTAATCATGATTCAGCTTATACTTGGGTATGAACTAACAAAACTTGGGTGTGACGGTTGTAAGGGAAGTTTATCCCCTGTAATGCAAAAAAAGAGCCCCCAGTATAGAACAAGATAGCCTCTGTGAAAAAAGGGTATAATGAACAGGGAGTTTGTATCAAACATCAGGCTTGAAAAATCTGTAGCCCTCATACTACCTTTTCTCCTTGATACTATCACAGTAGGGTCTGGGCTTGTAGATTACATTTGAAACTGTGACTACATGGAGGTCATGTTATTTATGTATGTGTTCATTTTCCTCCCATTTGTAGAATGTACAAATGAAATAAATTACAAATGCATGTAAATTGTGAAAAAAATATGTATATTTTAGTTTTAATGTACCCAGCTTATGCCTGATGACACATAATACATAAGCTGTATTTTTCAGTGAAGATATCTCTACACGGAAACATTGGCTTCATTTCTACAGTGATACAGTCTGAAATATTTATGTAAAGATCAGAGCATGGGCTAGGTCCAATCACATCAGGAATACTACACATCTTTTGGGAAAGGAAGTGACTGGAACTGAGAGTAGACAGGGTCAAGATACAATGGCCCATATTCAGGTCTGAGATTTATTGCACACAGTGTGCTCAACCTGGACTAACTTTATAGGATGCCTAGTAAAATATGAAACATTATCATTGATTCAATATAATTGATTTTGTCCTCGGAATCACTATGGTATTGAGTTTGTCCACATTATAATTACATAGTGAATAATTAAACTGACACACTGGTTTGATTCTGTGATGGAAATCAATGATTTTGTGAAAGCATTGATCAGATGATATGTTTTGTGCCCTATAAAGTTACTGTAGTCTACATTAAGTATGTGGTCTACCAGTAAGTGAAACTACCCTAGTGAATACAGGCCACTTTAAAGACATCTAGAGTGTACTTGTATCTTCCAAGAATACATGTACATGCAAATTACATAAAATACATTTACATTGCAAATGTACCAGTACATCATTTTTATGGATTTGGTTTTGCATGTTGTAATAACAAATGCCATGCTGATCTGGAAGTCTGTTTTACTATGTACATACAATATGAACTGGGCTGAGGATACAGAAATGTTTGATTAAAACAACACTATCTTTTCACTATTTCAAAGTTTGTGTAACCTTGCATATGAGCTACAGTCAAACAACTGTACATGTAGGATCATGTTTCTATTAATTTATTTTCTAGATCCACTCTAAAAAATAAAAAAACTGTGACTCTGCCCATATACATAATGTTCATGTTATTGTACACTGCTCGAACATGTTGTATTGTCATAGCCCACACAAAATCTGGATGTTTGCGAAAGAACGATACCAGTACGAAAATACATGTATGAGCAGGCATTGTATTTCAGGCAAACATGCTATAACAGCGTACTGTATGTGAAACAGGTGATGCTAATGCGATATGAATCTTATTACAGTGAAATCTATACACAACTGCTCAAGGGAGACAGGAACTGTAGTCTCTATAGGCAGGTGGTCTTTATGTACAGGGTTACTTTAACAAAAGGTTTCAATGAGAAATACCTTTGAAGGGAAACATAACAATGTGGTCTCATACACAAGTCAGTGACAAGTGGTCTTTCTAGACAGGTTTTGCTTATGCTCAAATGTTTCTAATAGCATGAATATCACCATTACTCCAGTGCGAACACCATTCATCTTCCTTATGAGTTCGAACAAAGGCGGGTTTTGTAGCAAAAGGGTTGTTTTATGCTTTAAAGCAATTCCTAGATCTTTCTGGAATTCCTTGCGGACAGCAAGAAATTGCTTTTACTAGCACGCAATTGCTAATTTTGAATACTTACATATTCAAGCCATAGGCTACCAAAATCTTTTGCTCCTTTTTATGCATACGGTCCAATGTGTTACCATGGAACTGCTCGAATGTGGTTCCTCCACATTTAAATATAATGTTATGTATATGTTCTTAACCTCTCTTTGATAAGTTATACATCTCAGAAGCCATCGGCTTTCTGGTGATGCCTTATACTCATTGTTCATGAAAGTTGTTTATTCTTGTTTGTTCAATGAATAAAGAATTGAAATTGAAAATGTTCATTTTTCATTTGTTGTACTTGAATGTTATGTTTGTCTCGGATTACTCGTATTTTTTTACATTGTTATTGTTTTTACTTTGTTGAATTTGAATGTGGAAATAAATAAATGAAAATGAAAATATAGGTTGTTGCTGCTGTTGTTGTTGTTGTTGTTGTACGCATCTCACCTGATCCACTCTGTTCACCATCTCCTGCTGCAGCTGACCAATAGCCTTCTTCGCTGCCATGTCATGTGACACCTGCCTCTCCCTGGCAACAGCAAGCTCCTTCTTCCTCTGTTCCGCCTCCCTCTCCAACTGGTGTGGGAGGAAAACATTTCAACATTAAACTCACAAAGACAATAGGTTCTATACCCTTCAGATGGCTATATCCTTTGGAAGAGGATTAAAAGGAATTAACACAGCACATAATCGCTTGTATTGACTATTTGCTCTGCACAAGAAATGTTCTTCACATACATGTAGCAATAAAACAATAATTCAATTCTGCAATTTTAACACACTAGACACTACAAAGTATCAAATACGTGAGTGGAGGTACATATGTACATAATGTATAAGCTTTTTTTAGTTAACATATATTTATTCCAATTATCATGTATACATGATTTGAATCAAATCTTCCCCTATTGTATGTGTTTACTATTGCATGTACATTTCTACTTTGTAGACTAATGTGCACTCACTATTCTGCTGAGCATGAGAATTAATAAATGGTGCAAGATGTCTACAGTACATACACAACAGACATGTACATACAGTTAAGGCCATACGTCATTGAGACAAAAATAATGAAGATTGTTTGGCCTTAACAATCCGTCAGTTCTACACATTATTCCATATGGCTGGCTCAAAGCAAACTTAAATATCCATGAATTTGTATGGCCTGTGAGGCTGAATTTCTGCTCCTTTCTTTATTGCCAATATATATTTCTCATTACCATGGGCAATATGATGCTCAGTGAGCCAGTTGGTTTTTCAAGGCCTGGGGGTGCTTTACCAAGCTGATCTTAAGCTAAGAACGACTGGTGACCTTTTCTTGTGCTAAATCAGATTCTCAATGATTTTGATTCCCATCAAGTGTAAATCTGATGTTTATAAATTAAGATTCTTGTTGTTAACAATTTTCTGAATACAAAGTTTACATGTACTTGGTTTCTTATAATCTTAAAAACAGAGAAAAAGTATGCATGATGAATCATTTCGGGGGGAGGGGGGCAGTATTGTACTGTAAACTTGAGTTTAGCTACCTCTCTGTATGCTTAAACATGTTTGTGTTTAAATATTAATAGATTAACAAAAGCTTGTACCCAAAACTCAGCAATTCAAAGGAAACCCTAATCTATATGTGTAAACTCACCTCAAACAGACTTTGGACCATCTTTCAGACTTCTTGTGATTTCCATAAGATTATGGTCTCAAATAATCAGAGGTAAACAATGCACTTTGCACATTAATTGTTTTCAATTAAGAATTTGAATTCATACTAGTAAGACATACATTGTAACTACATTATGTATGCACTATGCAGTATCTCCCATTAAGTATGTTAAGACTATTAGATCCATAATCAATGGAGTGCTATTCTGCCCAGGCTATGGGTCCCATTCTTGGTTCATTTCAGGATACAAGGAAAGAGTCATCGCTAAAGTATCAAAATTGTTACAATCAAGCAAAATCAGGACCCAGCGACTACAGATTGATTCTTGCTGTGATTATGGCCAAGGACTATTACCTCTACGATCCTTGACCTTTAACGACCTGATAGAAAAAAAATAAATATATTCAAATATACTAGTACAATATCTCTGGCTGAAGACATTCCATTTACATATGCTTGGTTATACATATACTGTGCACACTAAAAATAAACTTCACATGTGCACTACAATGGGGATACTGCAGAGTATTTCATGCAAAGTCTCTGCATGTGGTAAATATATGTACGTAATTGTATTCAAACAAGAAATTAATGTACAGTAGTTCACCTCTTTAATGCGAACAAGGTGCACTTTGTGGATGGCTTCCGATTCTCTCTTCACATCTAGTTCCATCCTGTCCCTTTCCTGCTCAATACCTGCATGCTGGGTAGACTGTGCCTGAACAGCAGCTTGCAGACTGGAAGTGTTCATAAAGGAAATCACAAAATCAGACTCGTAGTTAATCTGGATGCCATCACTTCACTTCATTAGCTCTTACACACACACAGGAGATATAGTGAAGGTGATCTTTCCATGCATTCACCAACAAAATATGCAGTCAAATCTCTACCTGAGTGACCATGTAGAATTACAGTACAGTACAATTGTAGGGATGATCTTCTGTGCATTAATCATACCCCCACTTGCAAACAACTGTATGCACTATGTGTGCCACTTTAGGATAGGAAATATATCCAGGCAGGAAATTAGGCAGGATTAGTTTCGTATTATCACATGAACATGTATGGACAATTGTTTGTAACAAGCTGTAATAACTTTTGTATGTACAGTATGTATTGTACATACAGTACATGTACAGTTGGCAGCAAAATTATTCAACCCCCCTCTCATTTTTGACATTCTGTCATAATGAATAACATTGCAACAGCAGATTGCTACTAAACTGTTAAGATGGATTCTCACCCGTGGCAAAAACAAACAATACAGTAACATTTGACATCTAAGAGGGTACTTTGATAGGGAAATTTATCAAATTACCTCAATCTTACACTGTATGTGATACTTGCACACTTTAACACCAGGACATGTGCATAATTTGTTTACCTAGCACAGTTAAAGTTACAGGGGATGTACATTTAGCATTTATGGGGAGATGAATCTCAAGTAGTATACGATGCAACAGTGCGGCATCTGCATATCACACAATGTACAGTAGTCTTGCCTTCTGACTGTTTATGAATGTTAGTACTGGGGAATGTTTTGTTTTGTTGTAGGCTCGGGCATCAACCTTGTCACAAGCCTGCATATCATGTGTAGAAGTACAGCACAGTACACAACTCAAAGTCCCCCAGTTTACAACTGTCCCCCCACAAACCTGAACACAATTCTTGAATGAATAATTATTTTTTGCTATGAATACAACACATAAAAGTACATTCACTTTACCTCTGCAACTTGGCTTCTGCATGGCAGTACTTTTTCTTCCAGTCCTCAACCAGCTTCCGCAGCTTGCTGTTATCAGTCGTGTCAGCTTGGCTGTGGTCATCACTGTCCGTTTCAGCAGGAAGCCCAATGACCAGTGATTCACTCCCTCTCTCGCCATTCTGTGGCGAATCAAGCTCGGCGGCTAACTCACACAGTAGCTCGTCCTCAATATTAATCGTGTCTTTTGAATGCTCTGAACCAAGATTTCGGCCCGATGTATTACCTGTCGGGCTGTCAGACCGAGACGGTGGCTGGGAATCACAGAGATTGCTAGAGGGCGACGTACACTCAGTTGCCACGGTAACTAATGAAGCTGCAGCACCTGTGGAATGTTGAATATCTGTCTCACTCATGCAGACTGGTGGGTTGTTTTTCTGACCATGTGTTTCTATGCCAATGTTTGATGAACTATTTGACCCACATTCTTCGTCTGCCTCCTCTGCAATTTCTACGCTCCCGCCATCACTGCTCATACGTTCACTGACCACTTCTGGTGATAATGCCCGAGAAACGAGAACATCTTTCGTAACAGCCGTTGGACATTCTTCTAAAATGGAGCCTGTTTTCACCTCACTAACATTTCCTACATCTGTGGCATCAATATTATTGTTGAGACTTTGGTTATCATCTTTGTGTTCTGTCCTACAGGGAGCTTCCACAGGAAGATCAGAAGGTAATGCTGACTTTGTATTTTCTTCCGGAATGTTTTCAACGTCTGGTTGACTTATGCTACTGTCTACAGACTGTCCGCTCTCCTCCCCTCCTCCTTCTCCTCCTCCACCGTCTTTAGCATCTAATCTTTTGTGGCAGGATTGATTTTGTTCCTCTAGGACAGAATCCTCCTCTCTCAGAACTGCTGTGTTATCTCCTAGTCCTGTCCCATCCCCAGATTTATCTTCCTTAGTCTCAACATCAGTAATGGATGGACGTTCCCCATCCTTCCCTCCCCCATCCTCCTCTTCTAGTGCCTCACATTGGTCATCACCTTCCATGCTTCTACTACTCATCTGCTTCAATTCGGATTCCGATGACCCTGTCACTGCAGACTCCGCTACATGCTGCTGTGTTTCTTCATCAGCAGTTTCTACTGGTGGAATGCCTTCACTGGCTTTTTGTAATGAAGGGTCCTGATTGGCGGATTCTTCTGGCGAAGCACCCTCATTGGCTGTCCCAAGGCCTGGAGTGTCTCCCACCGGCTCCTCAGTGGAGGAAACCTGTTTCCCAGACTCTTCTTCCATACCTGTGTCTTCCAGTCAAGGCTTCACAGCCTTCATTCCTCACAAGAAGCAGCTAGTCCATGTTAACAATCCTGCAAAGAACAGAAAATAACAAATACAGGGTTGCCCTATCAATCAGTAAGTGCCATTCATAGCAGATTTAGAAAATGATAAGAAAACTTGCTTACAAACACTTTTTTGGTCAAGGTGTCAATATGTCATTTGTAAAGTTCCTTTCTTAGTACACAGATATATTCTTATAAGACTAATTTGTTACTAGCTGTTTTTTGTATGTTTATTGCGAGGAATGCGAGCAGCAACATCACTACTCACAAGATTCATCAACATTCACGTCAATGCCCTGGCCCGGAGTGACAGCACATCGATCATCACACATTAACCAGAAATTGTAACTGGATTTTTTAATGTTAGATTTCATTATTTAAATCATCATTTCTAACTTTGTCTTTAGGGAGATCACGATAAAGCACAAAATTCAACACTTGCATGACTTGTTATGATTCTGAGACCTGACAATTTGATGTCACATTACATGTACATGCCATAACATGTGCAATATCAAATAATATAGAGTCTAAATTAAGGTGGGTGGTCATGGTGGTGCTAGAAACAACGACTGACCAACTCCGTCTTGCACCAAACCTAACCTTAGTTATATCTTTGAAACATTTACTTACCACAACATGCAGAACGTCGACCGTGTAAATCACCACGTAGGCTACCCATGCCAGATCCAGTTAACACACAATGGAGTTAGTTCCAGAAGCACCTGTGCACGATCAGTGTCACACTCTCAGTCTCAGCTCGCAGTGCACAGTACAGTCCGGTGCATGATCGCATACGTCATTCACATCAGTTCGCTCTGGGTACGGTGTATACTGTACAGTGAGTAGTGAAGCTATTTTCGTACTTCATTGATGATACGGTACGAGATCGACGATCCGCTATGTTTTTTTCGTCACTGATCACGTGATCTCTCACTTCCGTATTTACTCTCTTCTATGGTAGGCCAAATGTACTCGTGTGACCGATAATGTTCTTTTAATGAATTATTTCATTTAATTACCTGTTCATTCCCGGGATTCATTCATCAAACAATTTATGATTGATTAAGATCAATTAATGAATCTTTATACTCGAACATTGTATATCTATAATTCAAGTTCCTTCATAAACTCTTATTGAAATCGTTTGCAGAAAAAACATGTATTTTATACAACAATAATTAAACACGATAAAAATAATTTAGGAAAAGCATATTGCCAAAATATTTGTCATCAGTTGTACAGTTTGATTGAAATCAATGTTGATTGTGCCATTTATATACCAATTACATATTCAGTACAAACTCAGTTGTGAACTGTCATTGAATGGAATATATAAATATATTTATACTTCCAAATACCCTGGTAGATATTTTGATTGCATGTAATAATTTGTTCATATTTTGTTGCCATTATCAAGTGCTTTATTATTCATTTACATCTATTTATGTTTTCTCTCCACATACTAGGTGAATGGTTTAAAGTATAGAACTTGAAAGTATCGTGTAACTTATTCAAAGTGAATTCAATATATGAATGACTCTCGTCGTGTTGGAATGACTACATGAATCTTGTAAACAATTATACGGCTTGTCAATGAGCACTGTCATCCAAGCTAGTACAATTTCAACATGTAAAAACTGTTTAAGTGATGTAATACAATATTTTCACAGAGAAAACATATGAACAATTACGAAAAATACAATTTCCAAAAAAAAAAGATATATCATCCTATTTAACATTGCAGACTTACCATTTGAAAATAAGTAAGCATCTGAGTTGTCTTAGTAAAGTAGTACCTCGCTTTGAGACATCTCATGATATTTGATTTGCCCAGATATGGGAAAATCTTGGGGCAAGTATTTTGAAAACTGGTTAGAACAAAGGTTAACTGCATGCATGCTGGGGTCTTATCGTTGCAAGATGGGCATTTGTGGTTTGGCATGAAAAATGCATATCATATAGCACGATCGATTGCCTTGACGACAGGGGTACCATAAGCTCATGAAGTCAGTGTGCAATTTTGAGGGGTTAATTTGTTTTTATTCCAAAATCCCCGCCAGAGCTTTAGAAGAAGTTAAAGAAAATAGCAGATACATAATATATATACTACCCATAGTTCCCAGTTCCGAATTTCGTTATCCCTGCCAATAAAGTAATACCCAGAGATGTTTTATGAGGGAGTTGCCCATGCAAAAAAAAAATGATAGGAAGAATAGACCAGTCAAACTAAAACAGGGGCGGTATTCCGAAAACGAATTTAGGAAAAATTTTATTGTATCTCAGGGACTTAGGAAAAATTCTATCTTTTGGTATTCCGAAAAGCCAACTTACAATAAAAGATAAAATTTTTATTCAAATGAGCTAGAGATAAAATTTTTATGTAAATGAGCCTCCGAGATAAAATTTTTATGCAAATGAGCTAAATCGGTATTCTGAAACGCACTTAGGAAAAAAAGTTAGGATAGAAGATAAAACAGCTCCCAAGCAATTTCATCTCCAGACGTACGCGCCTAGGCCCATAGCATTACGTGCAAAAAATAATTCGCGCATTCAACTTTTTGCACATGTGCGCATCAAATGCAATAAGGCGCGCTGATAGACATTAGTGAGCTTTCGTTATGAGGACGGACGGGCTCCAGTGCGGTAATCCGACACCAAGATCGATCTGCGCATGCGCCACCGCCCGCTCTGGAATCCTCGCGGAGAATCGAGAACGTGAATTCTCCCTTGTAAAAAAGTATCATGATAATATCATGATATTTATATCATGATATTGCCGTCAGACCCGATGATGGTAAATTGGCACATCATTTTGTTAATATCATGATATTATAAGTATCATGATAATATCATAATACAAATATCATAATATTATCATGATACTTTTTGGGGGGGTTTAAGGCAGACATGATCATGGTACAATATGATGATAATATCATGATATTTTCTGCACTGTATCATGATAATTGTATCGTGATATGATGATGATGATAATTTGATGATTGGTATCATGATATTTGCTGCATAAAGTATCATGATACTTGTATCATGATACTTGTATCATGATATTTGCTGCTTAGTATCATGATACTTGTATCATGATATTTGCTACTTAGTATCATGATACTTGTATCATGATATTTGCTGCTTAGTATCATGATACTTGTATCATGATATTTGCTGCTCATAGTATCATGGTACTTGTATCATGATATTTGCTGCTTGGTATCATGATACTTGTATCATGATATTTGCTGATTGGTACCATGATACTTGTATCATGATATTTGCTGCTTAGTATCATGATACAAGTATCATGATACTCCACAGCAAATATCATGATACAAGTATCATGATACTAAGCAGCAAATATCATGATATAAGTATCATGATACTATGCAGCAAATATCATGATACAAGTATCATGATACTCCACAGCAAATATCATGATACAAGTATCATGATACCAAGCAGCAAATATCATGATACAAGTATCCTGATACCAAGCAGCAAATATCATGATACAGATATCATGATACTTGTATTACGATACTATGCAGCAAATAGTGTGATACAAATATCATGAGATCAATGTATCCAATGTTGTACTTTTACAGGATAATACAGAATGGGAAGTTGATTTTGTTTCCTGTAATCCGAGAGTCTAATGGTCAAGTAGCATTCACTAGCAGAGGTACATCCATTCATGGCGTGGCAACACTGTTTTAAAAATAAAAGAAGAATAGATGTACATATTACAATAGCAATACATGTACAATACAACATTGAACCTCTCACTTTTCACAGGGAATCTTACAAAAAACACTCATGGACAATCTTTGAAGTAAAATATTGAACATTTTATTAAGGAACAATAGTTATGGGAACTACAAAACCCACTGACATCATGATATTTACGTTTAAAAATAAAACAATGGAACATAAAAAAACCCCTACCTAGCAAGTCATAATTAAAGGTTCTTACATGTGCTACACTGTACATGCACATATTTGAATAATTCAAAGGGTTACAATGCAAAATTATTCTAAAACTGAACAGCAAATTTACTCTGTGGATTAAAGGAGTGCTCATGGATCCATCGTTGGAAACTGCTTTCAATGAAAGCTGGAATAGAGGGGAAAACTTTTAAAAAATGAGAAAAAGAGAGTTATGAATTATTCAATAAAACGAACAATCACTGCCAGAAACATAAATACAACATGATCTAATGCAAAACGTTCAATTCAACCAAGACACTGACTTACTTGTGCCCTCGCATAAGAATCTACATTAGCATGTTTTTGCATGTATGAACTACTGGTAATACAAAAGTCCCTCTCTTTCAAAAAAGAAAAACATTTTTTGATGAAAATGTGTTACATATTAACTAAGTGTATCATGACTATACTTCATGATACATGTAGACAAAATCAAATGAAGAGTGTATGTATAGCAAGCTTTGTGCATGGTTGCACGACAGTGCGACCTCGGGTTTCAATTCACATGGATTGGCAAATTGCATTAATTTCTTTTTACATATGTACATGTGTTTTCCATTCCATTCAATAAAAAAGTTAAATTTGAAAATGTTTCAAGGACTGGATAGCGTCTATGGGTGCTAATCACACAAAGCTATAACACAATGTGTACTACATATGCCTTGAGCATGGTAGACCCTCTAGTTACACATACAATATGTATGTACATGTAGATTACTGTAATACAGTGCATTAATCTATAGATTCTGAGCAAACAAATAAGAACATGTACATATGGCAAACTTACAACCATGACATGCAGATTTGGTCACGATTAGTATATATACCGTGAGCACTTATATTTGAGCCACAGACTGTGGCGTAATTCCTTTTTGTATTTTGTTTATTCTTTTGAAAATTACATTTTATGGCCCGTCCTTTTTATAAACATCTGCAAACTTCATGAAAGTTTGCACATATCACGTATCTTTGGGATACCAACTGTGAAATTTTAAAGTCAGAGGTACTATAACTCCCGTAGAATAAATGAAAATCTAACTACATGTAGTTTTCACTGAGATTTGATTATTTTTGTGGTATGCAAAAAGAAATTAGGCTTGATCAATTATCAAAGATTATATCCTCAAAACCAAATATTACGCTTTGTTGATTTAAGGGAAAGGTAGCCACTCTCTCTCAAATGATGACAAAGTCAGGAAACTTTCAAAATGAGGTCTGCAAAAGAGACGGGCTACCTTTAAACTTCTTAGATGGCTTTACCGGTACATAACAACAAGTATCAAGGAAAATCAGGAACTCAAAATCACTCTACAAATCCTGAACACACACAAACCAGATAGTGTATTGCACATTGATACATTCGAACAGACCAGTGCATTGCAGCTTTGGTTCAGACTTTCGCATGAATACATTATTTTCCCGAGTATACAAGAGATAGTCTTACATGTGATATCAGCAGATAAAATTACATGTATAAAGCTTATAGTAAGCCTGTGATGAATAGTCTCACTGGTTGATAATCTGTTTATTCAGAAAAAATGATAATTAAGACTAGAGCATTTTGACTGCCACAGTCGATAAACAGGTCTCTGCCTTAATGCACCTAATTTAAATTAGTACTCATCTTCATTCAGAAAACTTGTGTTTGGTAGAAATTGGACCACTGAATTAATAATTTTGCCAAAGTCCATTGATCTTTGACCTCTAAGGAATTTGACCTCTAATCTCCACAGTCTATCTCTGTTAATTTAATACACTTCGGATCAAGATTGGTGCAAAATAGATAATCATATTTCTAGATATTTGGAGAAACTAAAGATCACATTTTGGGCTGTAAAAAAAAAGGCAAACTTTGACTACGTTAAATGACCTTTCAGGCATTTTTTGAATCATATTGTTACAAAGTTTGTTTGTGGTCTGTCTTTGTAGCATGCTTGGTTGGAACAGGACCATTGGATTAAATGTGACGAATATCAGATTTCAAATGTTGGCATTTTGACTAATGTTCAATACCTTTGAACTTTGACACTAATTTTACACAGATTTCAAATGTTGGCATTCTGACTAATGTTCAATGACCTTTTGAACTTTGACACTAATTTTACGCAGTAAATTGGTTTTACAAATTCCATGAACATGTACTACACCCTTTTCTCATTGGGTTTTCTTAGCCCTGTACTATCCTTAGCCCCGTACAAGTTTTTGAAGCTTTTCACACTGGTATTTATTAGCCCCATACCATTTCTTAAACCTGACTAGCTGTTCTCACTCGAAATCGTTAGCCCCGTACTTTCTCGACAGCTTATGAATATTTATGAATGTACGTCTTGCACATCGGCTCTTTACCACTCCGCATAAAGGTCACTAGCCCGTCGGGCGCTATCTGATTGGTCTCGGCGTTTCGGCTTTGAGAGCTGACACTGCATTACTTTAGCCCCATATTTTTTTTCGTTTCTGTTCTCACTGGCGCTCTTAGCCCCGGACTTTTTGGCTTGGCCCTGCAATTGCGGGGTTAGCTCTGCAGGGCCAAATAATCCCAGATTATTGGTGGGGCTATCCCACTTTGGTAAAAACAAGTGAGAACAGAAAGTGGTCTAAGCTTAGCCCGTACTATAGGTGGGGCTAAGGCCCCCCCCCCCCCCCCCCTTAGCCCCACCTATAGTATGGGGCTAAGGAAGTTTTTGCCAGTGTGAAAAGCATTTACATGTACTAAGTCTGAAGCAAATCTTTTAAGTGGTTCTATTTTGCGTAAAATGACAAATTGACAAATGACAAATTGGGCAATATTTCACAACGTTCATTGGGCGTGTTTATCATCTTTTCAGAATTTGAAACGCGTTTCCAAAGGCCTTTACAAACGTTTCCAAAGGCCTTTGCAAACGCGTTTAAAAAAAAAATGGTGAGTTTATCAACTCAATCGCTCAAGTCGAAAACCGACCTTGTCACTGCGCAGCTCTACTGCCCCGTTACACATGCACTGTAGTACAAGAGTGTGCGATCGATGTGTTTACGGAAACACATGGTTTCAAGTCGTTTTATCTCGCTTCTGTAAACGCGTTTCTGGCTCAAACGCGTTTAGGATAGCACAAATTTGCGTGTTTCAAAACAGCTTACCGAACCCCATAATCAAAACTCCTTTGCGTTTATCAACTCCCTGAAACACGTTTAATTTTTTTTTAAAACCTTGGAAACCTTAATTCAACCAAAGAAAGAGTTGATATACACGCCCATTGACCGTTTTATAGACAATTTTACACAGGTCATTAGTTTTAATTAATTACATACTGTACAGGTACCAAGTTTGATGTAAATCCATTGAACCTTTCTCAAGATATTGCGTAAATGATTTCGGAACGGATGGACAGACAACCCGAAAACATAATGTAATGCCTCCTTCCACTTTGTGGCAGAGACATAAAATGTATTACAGTTCACATTTTTAAAAATATAAGAACTTTCTAAATGATACCGGTACATCTACTTCCTAAAATCTTAAATGAATAATACAAATATTTTCTTTTCTGAGAATTGAGGGTGTATGCACTGTATGTACAATGTATAAACCAACGTCGTATTACATCAAGTTAGTGATGGTCGTTATTGGGTAATATTCTGCAGTAATATTCTTAAAGAGGAAGTCCACGCTGATATAAAACTGTTTGTAAAGGGACAGTAAACCAGAAATTCCATGGTCAGTAGAATGTTGTGAAGAGTAGCAAATTTGTTATCATTCAAGTGGGCATACATCACTATATTCTTCTACATGATGGGAATGTTGTACGGTATACTGGGTAGGAAACTGAACAGTTTGAGATTGCAGGACTCAATGTGATGCTCCATGTATTTAAGGCATAGCTGCTTTTGCTTGTAATAAAAAAAAAACCTTAAATAAATCAATGGAGTTTCTGAGCAGCTCCTCCATTTCAATTTTCTAAAAAAGAATCACATTCATACAACTGGAGTTGATACAGTATTAAACACATGTATTCATACATACATGTACATTCCTATACAAAATATATCATTCTATTCATTCAACAAGAATTTGCATTTGATTCGTTGCAAGGTTTAAACAATCATTACTTTCTTATCCTGCATCTGTTGTCAAACTGTCGTTCTCTGTATCTCTCATTTGTACACTTTTATTTCAAGTAACTCTTTCTCAGGGTGGACTTCCCCAGAAAGAAATATCATTAATTGCTCAACCCTACATTGTGTACAATACAAGCACTTACTTCTTCCCTGCCTTAGCCTTTCTTTGATTGGTTTGTTTGTTCCTGCGTCGGCTGAAATCTCTGTGAACATACCGTGGGTAGGAGAGCTGAAAATAGTGTGTTGAGAAAGCACAAAAAATAATTACAATAAAATTGACTTGAATATGCCACCTGCCGGATGAAAGCCACCAATAATTCATCAAAATTAATCATTTGGTTTTATTTACTACATACATACTTTTTACTTAAACTAGTAGGGATTCAAAGCTTTCAATGATACCAAGCATATTAAGTTAACTGTTCAAAGCACAACCAATATAACATATTATCATAGAAGAAATCAATGATATCTTATGCAGAGAAAGATGCGTCCCCTGCTGTCTGCTCTGTTGTCATATTTTAAAGTTAGTGATGCCATATCTCCACATAATACAGATTACAGGTACACTCATAGCAATAAAGAGGCATAATTCTCTCCTTTTCCCATTAAGAATTTCCAAAGTAACGCTATGGCACATATAGCAAATCTTACACGGACAAATCTTTTTGATATGAATCTTTTTTGCACCAATATAAACTTGTGATTAAGCGCCTGAGTCATATCAATTTTTTTGCAAGCCGGGGCTCGATGGCGTTGCTCCGGTCGAGCTTAGGTGCATCAATAAATTCGGGGCGAAGTCGGCACAGTGACAAATTGTGTACAACGGATAGCGGAGCATGAACGCTAGCGGTCGTGTACATTTTTGTTTATTACATGACGTCATCCAGCCACTGCCGAGAGCCAATTTATGAATGAAAATATAGTAAGCATGCGCAGTGCAAGCCTTCCATTTCCCCACACAGTATTCCACCAAAACAAGTGTGCATTACTCGTACTTTTCATTGATTCTGATCAATGCACCGGTTTCTACAAACGGCTCCAGGGCTCGAAAGCTTCGATCGAGGCCCGGTTTACAAATCGAATCGACTCAGGCTTTTGTGATGCCAAACTTCTTTATCCGTGATCATTGGAGTTCACCGCATGCATATGCTTGACATGTTAACCGCATAGATTTATTGCTTGTTTTTCAACTTGGAAAAGGCCAGTACTTGTCTTTGAGATTTCAGAAGAGATTGAGCTCGTACCTACATGTAGCTACAGAGCAACAGAATATGATGAAACTGAACATTTGAATGGATTATCCACCAAACTCAAAATCAGACAAATATTCCATTAGAACACATCTAAATGTGGTAACTTAATCTGAGATGACATGCAAGGTATGAGAGTGCTTTCTGCAAACATTAGAAACATTGAAGAATTCATACCTTTTGATAGCGCTGACCTTGCCAGGATGTAGTACAGGCCGGTTGATGGTTTCTGCACCATGTAGATTGCGCTTCTTCCCTGTCAATGATAAGCAGTCCGCACTTCAATGTCGAACACAGCAACAGTCAAGTCCCTTAACCAAGACCACCTCATCCCTGGTGAGAATCATCCTCTCCTGAGGACATTTGGAGCTGAAAAAGCACACACACAACACAAAACCTAATTAATAAATGTATCTTGATTACCACAGCAGTATCAATTTGTGTGATGTGCTAAATGTAATGTAAAAATGTAACATTTCACAACCTGCAATAATATAGAACGGTTGCTAATTAGCTTAATGTTCAGTCCTGCAGGTCAATTTCTTATTTTTGGTAATTTCTATTCATACGTACAGTTCACATTTTAAAAAAATGGGACGTCATGGTTATCATCACTCCAATTACAGCAATAAAATGTCATATCAATGGAAATAAATTCATGGTGGATCAATGCACCATTTAATAGCTTGGCTCAAGATTTGAAGTAAACATGCCATAATTTATGCAAAAAGTACTGCACTGCAATTACAATAAACAACATCTATGACACTTACTCTCTTGATGTGTTGTTTGATGCCAATTGTGGAATACAGGAACACAAGTAGGCCTGCCTACCTACGCCTTCCTTCATTTGGACAAGAAGAGTATGTAGCTCTGAAATCCTAAAAAGAAAATAAAGTATCACAAATATGCTTGGAAGTCATGGGAATCTACTTTTAAATCAAGATAGTCTAAATTACTATGTACAGAGTTGCGTGTCCTATAAAAGTTCTAAGATATAGTGTACATGTGTTCTAACTTTTTCTGGCATGCAAATGCTAGAAATACCATTTATTTTTAAGCATATATATTTTTTTATAACCTTTAATATTAGATAGTCTAGTCAATTGTTATTTCATTTAACAGTAGGCAGTACATTAAATAAAGATATAAACTCGAGTTCTGATTACCACCAAAGCCAGATGATCAGGTATACGGTACTATCTATTAACATGATTCTCATACGTAGGTGTAATTGCTACATTAATTAGCATTGCATATGTAAGAATTCTTCAATTAATCATGATTGGGACTAAAATTAATGATGATCTGGCCAGGCCGGGGCCATGCATGCTTACTACGTTGGTAATTTTCAGTCATTCATTCTTTCAATTGCCCTCAATATGTTAAAACAATGTAATTAATCATGTGGTAACAATTCACCAAACTTTTAAAGACCTGATCTCAAACCGATTGCTTACGAGCTCTTTAATTTAGTAGCTTTAAATTATGATTTCATATCTTTGACAAAGCATCAAATATGGAAAGTGAACTATAAATTATATTAAATTACAAACCTGTGTTCATCCAGGGCATCCATGCCAGACTGCTATGGACATTCCAGGGGGTAATAGTACAGGCATGCTTCATTTGTCTTGGTAGTGTCTATAGCCTCCCTCCTCACACAAATCTGAAGAAATTAAAAAGGGAATAAAATGATATCAGTATTTTGGACAGCAGTCACATCACAATTTGATGTATTGGCAATAAGCTACATGTAGTTTAACGAATTACATCACACATGAAATGGCTTTCCATGTTGAAGAAGTTTAGGGTTAATCTTATTTCTTGCCTCTCATGCGTAACTACATGTACAACTCAATAACAGTTATAACTGTACGAGGTGAATCGTATATTACAACCACCATCGGTCAGCTGCCGATTCTCACAGCGGACTCCTTACTCCTAGTCCTAGCCCTATGAGGAACCCCACAGCTATGGCATAGGGTACTACATCAAGCTTTTAAAAATCGCATCGTTTTGGTTTGCTAAGCTGCTTGGAAAAAATATCACTGATTTAGGCACAGAAAGCAACCTCAAAAAGATACCCTTCTAACCCTACTAACTTGGCCTGACTTGGTAAGAGTATTTTTGTGATTTCTATCAAGCCGTTTTACCAAACGCTTACCAAACCAAAATGTTGATGCGTTTTCAATAGTTCAACATACATGTGGCGCTATTGTTCATAAGTGTATCAGTCACCAATTTCCTTGAATGTTGGGTTTGACTACTAATAAATCGACCCGTACACATGAATGAATTACTCATTTCAAGTACATTGATCACATGTGAATGGCTAAATGTAGTGAATGTATACTTGCACTATATGTTTGAAATTTTGAGCAATGTTACATATTCCCTCTTCACATATCTTTCTTAAAAATTATACGTTCCGTCAAGGCTGCCATCTTGGCTGTTCGAGAATGTACACGAATAAATGGGAATTGACGCATGCGCATAAGCTTTAATCTTCACCATCACAGCTGCCGTCTCGCCGTGAAATTATGAACCACTTCAGTTCGTAAACAATAAAAAAAAATACAACATGGATAAAAATCATCTTTAAACCAGCCACAAGACAATTCAGGTATATATTCTGCGTAAATATGTGCAATACTTGTGAGTTTTGAGCAAAGAGAATTGTTAAAATTTACTGATCTAATCACGACATTGTTGCTCCAAAGCCTCCAAAGCTCAGTGCTATGAAGCCCGCTCACTGCGTGACTATTTTCTATATTTCGAGGATTATTTTGTCCGCGGACATTGATTGAAATTGACCCCTTTTTCCGCGTTTTTGGTAACGATCATGCGGTCCCTAATTCACATTGAGTGACCGCACCGGGCTCCAAAGCTCAGTGCTACGAGGCCCGCTCACTGCGTGACTCGGTAAGAGTATTTTTGTGATTGCTACCGAACCGTTTTACCAAACACTTACCAAACCACTGGTCGCAGTAAGCCAGGGTCAGGGTTAGGTTTATAGATCTATGTTTAGGGTTAGGTACTGGGATTAGGTTTGCAGGGTTAGGTAAACTTTAGGGTTTAAACTCATATGGATACACTTATGAACTAGCGCCCATACTATGTAGGACCCCACGCTAGGCAGGAGCGAGAGGGCTACCTTATTCCCAGTAAGACAAGAATAAGATTCAGGCCAGCACCTCTCCCCAAAACTTGAGTCAAGATCAGTTTGATTTTTATCTTATAAATTAGGATCTAGAGTCTCATAAAACTTACTTGAATAGCAAGTTACGTTAGAATATCAAGGAAGAGTACATTAATTAGCACCTAAAACAGTATACAAACTCAAAGAGTAGAGAAACGTCGATACTTAACTTGCAGGTATATTACTAATACTAACACCATTGTAAGTACATGGGAACAGTATGTATGCTTATGTACAAAAAACTATATGTGAGCGTGAATTTGACAATAATTATGTAAGAAACATGGTATCTTCAACTTCACAAATCCTACAGTAAATACCACAAGGTCTTACCTCAATACCTGATGTTGATAATTCGCAGAAGAAATCAATAGAGATGATGATGATGACACATTTTCGCCCCAAACTGCTCTTCTGATCCTTCATGCCCCAACCGCTCAGCTCAATTCAAACTGGCGCTAGATTCAAGCTGGCTGCCTTGCGCTGTGATTGGACGCCAAAAATCGCTCATCGGACACACACACACACACTTTTTTTTTTTTTTTTTCATAACACACACACACACACACACACACACATAACACACACACACATAACACACACACACCCTCTCACACACACACACGCACACACACACTCACACATACACGCACACGCACACACACACGCAATCACACACACATGCACACGCACACACACACACACTTACACATACACGCACATACACACACACTCACACACACTCACACACACTTACACATACACACCCACCCACACACACAATCACACACACACGCACATACACACACACGCACACACACTTACACATACACGCACACACACACACACTCACACACACTCACACACACTTACACATACACACCCACCCACACACACAATCACACACACACGCACATACACACACACGTACACACACTCACACATACGCACGCACACGTACACACACACTCACGCAGACACTCACACACACGCACACACGTACGCACACACACAATCACACACACATGCACATACACACACACACGCACACACACTCACACATACGCACGCATACACACACCCACTCACACACACACGCACCCACACATACACACACACACGTAGGCCTACACACAAACACACAGACAGACACACACATACGCAGACACACACACAGCCACACAAACACACATGCACACACACACACATGCACAACTCAGTAAATGTAAATGTCATGACAACTGCTAGCATCGTGCATAGTATTGTGAAAATATCATGATCACATCACAATCTGATAATATCATGATAATATCTTGGCTCTTTTGTAAATGGTATCTTTGGAAATATCATGATATAACTGCCAATATCATAGTATTCTAACAAAGATCATGGTAACATGATAATACTTCTGTTAATATCATGATAACATCATGGTACTCCTGCGCATATCATGATAATATCAAAGTTTTTCTGTAACTGTCATGATACTTTTGCGAATATCATGGTAAAATCATAATATTTTGGTGAATATCATGATAATATCATAGTATTTCTGCAACTATCATGATAATTTTGCGAATATCATGATAAAATCATAATATTTTGGTGAATATCATGATAATATCATAGTATTTCTGCAACTATCATGATACTTTTGCGAATATCATGATAAAATCATAATATTTTGGTGAATATCATGATAATAGTATAATACTTTTTTGTAAGGGCTGAGATTTCTCGTCCTCGACGAGTAGATGACAGCAGCCAATCAGCGCCCGTACAGATGATGTAATGCAAATCGCACGTGCGACCGGCTGTTTTGTAGACAAGCTCGGTAGGGGCCCGGGTAGGGGGTGTGCCAGATGACGCCACACGCACCGTCGTTCGCGTTCTCTGTCTTTTAGCGAAACTGCATGTGAATTGCCGAGGACGGACGGCGAGAACAGATTGCTCACTGATCTTGTTTCCGTCCGCGGGGCTATAACGAAAGCTCCCTACTGATGCGCAATGTCCCTTTCAGTTTCATGACATCACACCATCAGCTTGATGGTGTTAATGTATGCAAAAGACATGAAAGGACGTTTATTACTGGCTGCCTCTGGGATAGGAGCGCAGTGCATGCGCTCATTAATATTGGTTAAAATCTTCCTAAAATATTTTTCGGAATACCAAAGATAAAATATTTTAAGGACATTGTATCTTAGAGGAGATAAAATTTTTATCTCTGTGGATTTTCGGAATACCGCCCGAGGGCGCAATTGCTATCCAGACATTTTTATGCAGTTATCACACTGAACTATACCACTAAACCATTTTAGCTTTCCATAGTTGTATATTTTGTGTAACGTGCGAATCGCTGGATTATGCAAGACCGAAACAGACAGTTTCACGTGTGTATAAATCGTATGCGCTATGCGGATTCAGTGAACGGGCACATTATGCGAAGGCAAAGCGAACTTATAACAGTGGTCAGTGCAGTGCACGTAAACTCAATCAAGAAAACTGAAGTTCCAACATCATTATAGAGTTAGAACTTAATCGTTTGCCACGATGTTTCTCCTGAAACCACAGTGCATTCGAGTACCTTCCAGCCTCTTACAAGTACAAAGATCTGGAGTTCACAAGGTATCATTTTTCATTTCAATTTTTTTTTTTTTTTAAAAAGTGAAACGAAGCGCATGACCGTGATTTTAAAAGTTAAGTTGTTTTTTTTGTGAAAATTGTATTTAAAATTGTGTTTATGTCTCTTGTCAGGCATTCAGAGCTGACACTGACAGTGTAAATTAACCTAGTGTAAATTCTGGTGGTGGTAGTCTACTGTACTGAGTCTGAGAAAGAAGAATTACATTTACACCTCGTTTAGTGACTGACATGCATTCTTCCCCGTTCATGTCATTAATGACGTCAAACTGTTTGAAAAGTGTGATTAAACTGACAAGAAGAGGTAAGCAAAACATTAAAAAAAATATTATTGTGTTTGCTTACTTGAATATAAGTGTAGACTATTTTGGGGTCCGTCCCTTCGCAATCTAGACTCACTGAGTGAGTGAATGATACACCGACGGCGACGGCAATAATCATGCACATGACTTCTCCACCTCCTGGGAGTAGATATTCCTTTCCCATTGGATGATGTTATTTACTGGGTAAAACTCATCCGCATAGTAATCCTTCTACGGGAATGATGAAGCTAGTATCTTGCTTAAGGAGCATGTACACAACAGCTCAAAGGAATTGGCATAGGGAAAGGGAAAGGGCCTCAGTTTTAAACCGCGGTATATTTTGTCCAGTTCAGCATGAAACATGATGCTTTAGCCTGACAAAAGCATCATGTTCCATGCTGAACTGGACAACATATACCACGGTTTAAAACTGAGGCCCTTTCCCTTTCCCTTTCCCTATGCCAATTCCTTTGACCTGTAGTGTATGGTGGGGTGTAAATCTAGGGCCTCAAGAACTTTGGTCACAGTTCAAAACCACTACATCTGTAAACCTGTCCAAGGGCATGGCAAAGTTTGTCCCCATTGCCAAGGCTTGCATATGGTATTTCATTAATCAAAGTTCGTTAAGAAAAAGGCAAATTTCTAACTTTGACTGTCTTAAAATTTTGACATTAATGATTTTGTCAATTGATAATTTAAAAGTTCTTGTTTGAATTTCAGCTCTCATCAAGGGGACTCCCGTTTGCTTGTTTTTAACTTTATTACTCCTTCATGCTTCAGATGAAGTTTAGGCCTTGGAAATTTATAATATTTTATTCAATGTAATCGACCCTCATCTTGTTGAAATAATCACAGATGTGAATCAGGTGAGATTATTTCAACATCAGTCCTTATGACGTAAATGTGATGTAAAACCACGACTCTCTTTAGTATTTCTTGTTGATATTATGCTTGTACAATGACTCGTTGAAATACTAGTGTGTTTTAGATCTGTTGATGATTGAATTTAAGCAGAATTATGGTGATTTTCATCATGATTTATGAACAAAATAAGTTAATTTGAAAGAAGAGACCGAAACTGTTCATGATTTTATGTGTTTACAGGTACAGCAGTGCGTTCAGCTGAAGTCATGTTCCCGATGTCTTCAGCATCAGAGCGGGTCCAGGATTGGGAGCTTGGCTCTGACTCGAGGAGGTCTAGGACAGTTCCTCAAACCAAAGGTATGAACTCACATGCACTGCTTCAATCACTGAGTCTTATTGTGATTCTTAAGTGATTTTGATATTTTCTTATCACAGGAATACCGCACTGTTGCCTCTAACTCTTTATGGATATCAACATTTTGCAACCTGTGAGTGTAGTCCAACATCCAAAAGAAAGATGAAAGTTACTGTGTGGGGCCAGCTTAACTTTATACTACAAAATGCTGCTCTATAGCACGTGCGAATTTCAATGCCTATGCAAAAATGCAATGCCGACTTGTTGAGTGTTATTGCAACGTGCTGTAATGTTCAGCAATAATAAATGACTATCCACTAATTGCAGCTTTCACCTCCCTTCGATACTAAAACCCTATGTCGGGTTTCTTTGAACGTACATTCTTTCTCCCAGCTCCGCACGATTCTGAAACCAAGCAGAGTGCAAACCACAGATGCTGCTAAGGCGGTGGAAGCGATATCACCTCGGGCAGAGAAGATCGTCGGGGGTTGGCTGCTGACGTGTTGTGGAATGATCGCGGGTACTGTGGTCCTGGGAGGAGTCACGAGGTACATTGTGCAATGGTGGTGTTAACGGTGGTGGTAACGGTGGTGGTGATGGTGGTGTTAACAGTGGTGAGTGGTGACGTTGGTGGTGATGGTGATGTCTTCATTGGTCCATCTCTCATCAGCTCAAATTTCATGCTGACCAAATGAATATTTTCCAAAATGATTGCGAATTCATTAACTTCATTGTTACTCAAAGGGTTTTATTCAAATTTGGTATGGTGACCATAAGTTTTAGTGACAGTGCCTTTAGTGCTTTGTAGACAAAAGGCTGGTTTTGGAAGGTATGCATGTGTCCACTCTATGAGCTACATTATTAAATGATTTCCTCAAATTTCATATATGGGCAAGTTCACAACAGATGGACATCCCTCTCATTTTTTAAACAGATATACTTCAAAACTTATTTTGTTTTCAAAGTTCACTTCATCAGGAATTATGCAGGAACTATAAGGCTACCATTTACCACCTTTATTTCTTTCTGCAACATTTCTGATAATGAGTATATGAACAGCACATAAAATGGTATATGTGGGACAACATATAACCAAAATTCAATTATATGGGAAAACCTTAGTTATTACCAATTCTTTTTTAGATTTTTGTCTCGCTCGGTAGAGACCTAGTAATCACTTTTCCTGTTAGTCTGCTGGTCTGTTGGTCTGTTACAAAATGTTTTTTTCTTTAACTTGCTCTCATTTCTTTATTTCTGCATCAATTGCAATAAAACTTGGTACAAATGATCCTTGGGTAATACCACATGTGGCTCCATGAGGATGATGGGGTCAAAGGTCATCTAGGGGTAAAAAGGTCAAATCATATGAGGCCATGTGCATCATTTTTTAATGATCATTCATTGCTTACACGTGGTCAATGCCAGCAGGCACGGCCGGGCAACTGAGCTTCCCCATTGCTTCATTTGTCAGTAAACGGAGGCATTGGAAGTGTCATTTATTTACATTTTCAACTGTGCTGCTAGATATTTTAGTGAATTTTTAAGCTAATGAATTCAGTTTAGAATGCTTGCAAAGCCATTTAAATATTACAGTCTAAGCGGTTAATATGTTATTGTTTGTGTAGTCCTGTAGATGCATTTGTTTATGTATGTTTTGATCATGTACTGGAATAGCGAGCAATCAGCTATAGCGAAGAGAAAGTGTGGTTCCCGTCCCCCTTGTTACAACGGGGTTTCCCTGTAATATAACAATGGGTCATAGAAGACACAGCTTTTATTTGATGAAGTTCACACATAACCTAAGACCTGGGACAAACTACCGCCAGATGTACCATCTCTCTAATGAAAAATGATGCTTGCTCGAGGTGACACTAATATTTGTATTTTTTTTGTTGTTCATTTATTTTTGTGCTGTCATACTTATCAACTTGTCATTGGGTGTTTGTTACAAAATCCTCTGAGCATCCCCAAATCAAGAACATGGACTCCTGTGTTAAAATATTCAAATCTGTGAAACTCATCTTACTTACGTACAATATTTCTTGTTTCCTTATCCTGTACTGTTTATGTTCTGTTTCGGAATAGTATGTTTATTTCGTTATACTTTGTAGGTGTTTTAAAAGAAAAGCTTTTATGTTCGAATTGAATTAAATTGAATTCAACTGATTGATGAATGTATGCTTGTGCTTGTGTGTGCTTGCCCTGTTTCCACGGCAGGTTGACAGAGTCAGGGCTGTCCATGACTGACTGGCATCTAATCAAGGGCATGAAACCACCCACCACCCAGGAGCAGTGGGAGGCAGAGTTTGAGAGATACAAGCAGTTCCCCGAGTACAAGTAGTGAGTCTATACCACATGGACATAATTGAATTTTCAATAGGGACATAAGTGTCTAGCTTTGACAAAACCCCTAAGTTGGGGTCAAATAGAAAAATTATATCTTGACAGAATTGAATCATCAGTTTTTTTCTCTTTCACTTAAAACCAGGGATGTAAGAATTTGAGAAAAATGAACACCATTATAATTTCTTCATCTATTTTTTTAGTACACTGAATCTAGAGAGATGGTTATGTTTTAAGTGCTGTAGCTCTTTAGCAAATGCCTCAAAGTTTCTGTTTTTGGCAGACTGGGTTTCATATGTACTGCCCTCATTTGATTGTAAGTATGCAAGTGACAAATCACTTATATTTGTTTTGGGATTCTTTGTGCTGGCAAAATCTGGAGAAAAAAAACCCAGTATTCTTCTTGCTTTGAGATATTGATCTAACATGATGATGGACCCATCATACTCATTTTCAAGAAAGAGTTAGTATTACTTGTTTCCTCTTGTGAGAAAGGACAGTTTAGCTTTCAAATAACAGCATGAAAATAGGCCCTGGCATATCATAATTTACCCATATTAGAGGCTTTGACGTGTTTAGATTGAATCATTTTTCTGTGATCGCTGCAACTTGTTGTGGTCAAAAGTATAGAACTAGTTCTCTTGAGTTATCTCCTGATTACCGGTAGTCATTACTCATGTGACGTCACATTTCATTACTCTTCTTTGCAAACATAATTTGATTTCTTTTTCCCTGTGTGTTTGGTGTTTCAGTGTGCATAAAGGTATCACGCTGCAGCAGTTCAAATTCATCTGGTTGATGGAGTACAGCCACAGGATGTGGGGACGGGCGATTGGGCTGGTTTTCTTCCTGCCAGCGGCTTTCTTTTGGAGCAAGGGCTGGATCAGCAAATCTCTTAAGCCACGCCTGGGCATTTATGGCTCCCTCCTCGTCTTTCAAGTGAGATACAGAGTCAGGGGGTATTATCTCTTTATGCGCCATTGATTCATGTTTGCACACATGTATTACGGTGTACAAAACTCCTGTAGAGCAGCAGTTTGTTTGACTTAGAAAGAGTTAAATTGAGGGTTAAAAGAATGATGCCTAATTATGGTGACAAAGAAAGTGTGGTCAAATTCACAGTCAATGGATTCATATACCAACATACATGTACTACTACATCATTCCAGAAACAAGTTGTTCACTGTCAGCAACCACACAGCTAAAACTAGCATTAACCTATGATTCAGTTTCGATAGATGCCGAACATTAAGGTTTAATGGCTTCCTGGATTTTTACTCTCTGTAGTTCAATTGAATTTCTTCTGAAGAAAATTGGGTGTCCCAGAGCTGACAGTCAAGTATTGTTTTTTTTTAAGATATGTAAGTAACTGTTTACACAACAGTAATACATTTCTTTTGATCATGATGTTATCTTTTGTTGATTATTCCACATCATCCCAAACCAAAAAGTACCTTTAGAGATAGTGTGTCCCTTTTGCAGGTAAAAAAAAAATAGAATTTTGTGAAAACCATGGAAAATGGAAGAAAATAATGTATCGGGACTTCTCCCCTCAACCCCCCCCCCCCCCACCCCCACCCCCACCCCCAAATAATAGAACTGGAAAGTGACTTTTAGTGAAATTATAGCGATCGCTAAATTTTAAGGAGGATTTTGGCTGGTTGTCCGAAACATATTTCCTAGGGATTGGAGCCTGCTGTCTGCACCGTTCTGCTCTACAGTGTATGCATTCAGTGGTAGCATGCTTGAGGTGCCTGGTAGACAGAGGCAATACGATTGTGAATGTAGACTACGGCAGATAAACGTAAATATCAATAGATTTTGTAATTTTCCTGTAAAGGTTAGTGAGGCTATGACTGAAATTTCACACACGTTATCGTTAAGGGTATACTGCTGATTCCTGCCAAGTTTCATGACTTTGCAAATGGGACACCCTGTCATCAAGCACCTGCATGAAAACAAACTTTCCACTTAACATTGTTTTTTTGTTGTTGTTGTTGCAGGGTCTGCTGGGCTGGTTCATGGTGAAGAGTGGTTTGGAGGAGCCTAAGAAGCATGACATTCCTCGGGTCAGTCAGTACCGTCTTGCTGCCCATCTTGGTTCAGCCTTTGTGCTCTATTCTCTTATGATGTGGGGAGGTCTGACACAGATACTCAAACCACTCACGGTAAGTCTTGACCAGTGTGTGTGTGTGTCTGGGTGTCTGTCTGTCTTGAAGTAGAATTAGCTTGCATTGTTGAAGTTGTTGCCCGGTAATCAGTAGATTGCAGATTCAAATCCTGCTTCCATGATTTTTGACTTACTTATTTTTCATTCATTTAGAGGATGGAGCACGCTATTCTTACTACTACTAAGTGTTTAAAAAAGTCTTTTTACACTTTAAAAAAAAAAAATCAGTTTCAACTCACATCAAGCTGAAATTGACACATCATAAAGTCAAGGAATGTCAAATTCTTTAGAGACAGGTTTTGTAACATTTCATTGATTATCTTTCTTGTAATAATCCTTGGAATATTTAATGAGATTTTCACTTGTGGACAAATTTGGACCTCAAAAGTGTATGCCTAAAATTTATTGTCACCCGTACTTGTTTCTCCCTCTGCAGATTCCAAACAGCAAGAACCTGTCACTGCTCAGGAAGTGTGCCCATGGTTCCATGGCCGTCATCTTCACTACAGCCCTGTCAGGTACCCTGCTCCCTCTTCTCATTCAAGAAATCAAAACAAGATCATTTCTGCTGCAATCCAAGTCCTGCATATAAACCAGTGAAAACTGTGCGTAATAGAGTACCGAAGTGGTGTCGTCATATCCATTGTTACGCTGGCCTCTGGTTCTGAGGAACATCACTCAAGTGAGACTTCCACTGGTCTGACACTGTCTAGCAGGCTAGTGCGGGGCACTCACCATGCGAGTCCCTGCTATTATCACTGATGTTACTAGTTAAAAACCAGTTGTCTTAACAACGTGCTCATATGACGTCACACTTGCGTACTCGGTATTTCATCATCATTTGTATTGGGGGAGATTGACAGTTGTGTTTAAGAGCCGTCTTCCCTCAGAATATTTCAGGGAGAGGGGGCAGGTCACTGCTTCAAAAAGTGCTACTACACTATTTGATATTTGTCAATAACAGATATAAAGCCCCCTTAACATTTCTAGACTCTCAATGGATATCCCAAACACCATTCTAAGTACAAATTTATTATTTGAAAGACATGTAGAGATCTCATAAAAAATTTAGGCCAGTAGGGTAATTTAGTTTTGTATGTTAGGCCTCAAACAAAGTTGGTGTCATGGCACTCTACATTACTTACACCTATTTCAAAAATATCACATTTTCATGAGGTAAACATATTCACTGCAAATGCACATTGGCTAGATTATCCCTGTCTCTGTCTCTGTTTTGCAGGTGCCTTTGTAGCAGGCCTGGACGCTGGTCTGGTCTATAACTCCTTCCCCAAAATGGCTGACCGATGGGTACCAGAGGACATCCTGGCACATGAGCCCAAGTACAAGAACTTCTTTGAGAATCCCACCACTGTTCAGTTTGACCATCGCATCCTTGTAAGTCTATGAGATAGTTTGTCGGTACCGCTTGCCATGCTTAGTTTATTGAATTACCAGAGATTTACTGCTGTGGAGCAAACCAATAGCACTGATAGTAAACAAATAATCAACATTTGTGAAGGTGATGGGATGAACTATCACTTCCGTGACGATCTGGATGTAGCTATCTTTCCGAAGCGCAGCTGAGGAAAGATAGCGTATACATTCAGATCGCCGAGGAAGTGATAGTTCGTCTCATTGCCTGAAACCAAAAGTTGATTATTTGATTTATATTCCACATCTGAAACCAACTATCTATACCAAAAATGACAATTTGACGTACAAAAGTAATGTTTACTTCTCTACCTAACCCCGAGCCGCTGCCATGGGGAACACGCGTTAATTAGGACGCGCATTATGACGCGCGTTTAATTAGGACGCGCATTATGACGCGCATTTGGACGCGTTAGTGGGAGCTGATAGTCCGAGTGTAACGCACTTTACTCAAAATATTAATCACGCATTAGGACTGTGAGGAGTGAAGAGATCAGCGAAACCAAAAAGTACTATCACCTGGAGTGTAACGAACTTTTATTCTCAGGTGGTCTGATAGGAAAAACTACGCCTCATCACGTGATCAACTCTTGACCAATCATATAGCAACATTCTTAGTATGTGGAATATAATATGGTATAGTTTACAGGAAAGGTCCCTGTCTTATAAAGATCTGATCTGAATGTGTGGCAAGTCCAATCGCCTATGTGCAAAGTTTCACTTGATGCCAATCGCAAGTCAAGTCAGTTCAAATTCTTTATATAATACAGGGTCTTGGGTGGTCCATTGATTTGTCAAGGTGGAAAGTCGTTAGAACAACCCAATAGGATAGGCATTGCAGCAAGTGGCAGGGGCAAGAAAACTTCCATGTGAACCTAGAACCTACCATGATTTTTATTTCATACTAGGGCATGTTTTCAGATGTGGGTGAGGATATATTAAATTTGTGGTTTTACTCTGATGCTCAAAATTGAATTAAATTGAATTCAATCGTTTATTTTCCATTTATGGAAAATTGCTTTGCTCACAAAGAGTAATGCATGTACTTCAATGCATATTAACATCACAAACATGTGGAGCCCTTGTTCAGTGCATTCCTTTCTTACAATGTTGTATGTGATACTGATTTATGATAAATTCAATTATGATATCTTCTTGACAGGGCACTACAACAGGAGCAGCAGTGACCAGCCTGTGGCTTCTAGCCCGACGAGTGCCCCTCCCCAGCAGAGCCAAGCTGGCAGTGAACTGCATGATGGGAATGGTCGGCATTCAGGTACCTAACCTCCCCTCTCGACCCAGTGCGATCCCTAGGATGCTATTCTGCCGGCAACTTGCAAAAAAATTATTTAAAGAATTATTCTAAACTAAAGAAGGACTTTTTAAATTCTGGCCCAGAGCAGGAAAACTTGTCCTCTTTGCTCTTCTGCTACTTATCAGATATATTTATTTTACTTTCATTCTTGGCAGATAATGTAAATGGTCACAAAGTTCTAAAGAACATTTCTAACAACACTTACATGTATTCTGCTGAACCCAAGGTTATCATCTTGTGTGTACACGATATTTTTTTACTTAAAATTCTGTAACAATTTCTTACATGAGCTCCAATTTGTTTTTGTTCATGATGGTCTGCTGTATCAGATGTCTTTATCCTGATACTTAAAGAGTTCTTTTTTTGTCCTCTGCTCTGCTGCATAGATTACCCTTGGAATCACCACCTTACTGCTGTACGTACCCACAAGCCTGGCTGCTGCTCATCAGTCCGGCTCGCTCACACTTCTCTCCCTCGCCCTCTGGTTCGCTCACGAGCTCCGAAGAATACCCAAGTAGCTCCCAAAGTCTAGAGGCCACTACTCACAAACTTCATGTATATAAACATAGTAGCCCGCATTCACAGTGGTTTAAAGGGCGTATGCTGTACTGGGAAGGCAAAAAAGCCTTCAAAAGGTGACCGTGAGCAATCTTCTTGTCAATGGTCTTAAATTCATGTATTGTCCGTTTTAGAAACTTGGTTAAAGTTATTTCTCCTTAAATGATCCACTTTTGGAGTAATTTGTGATTTTTCACAAATCCTCAAAATGTTCGGGCTGAACATTTCAGGAAATTGTGATTTGATCACTAATTACTCCAAATGTAGATCATTTGAGGGTAAATAACTTTCACCAAGTTTCTAAAATGGACAATACATGAATTTAAGACCATTGGCAAGAAGATTGCTAACATTTACATTTTGAAGGCTTTTTTGCCTTCCCAGTACAGTATATGCCCTTTAAACTTACATCACGTGCTTAACGTAGACTGTCTTTAGAGGTGCAAAATCAATTTTCTGATGCTGTCACAAAATCATTGATTCATCACAGTATCACAACAAAGGGTGGCCTCAATTATTTGCTCTAATTGTTATGTGGACAAACTCTGTCCAAGGACAAAATCTATTATGTTGAATCAATGGTAATGTTTGATTTCGTATTTGGCGTCCCATGAAGTTAGTCCAGGTTTAGTACACTGTTTGCGTTAAGCCTCTGTTCTGAATACGGACCAGGGATTCCAACATGTGTCTGCTGAAAAGGGTCTTCCTAACCATCCCTCCCTCATCACCACATGTCTCTACTAGCCTGACCATATGCGATGTCTTCTCTCTGGCCTTATAGTTCACATGGGGCATGCAGAGGACAACATAGTAGCCAGCGAGCTTCTAGAGTCACCGTTTATGAAATGTTGCATGTGTCAAACACGGTGCATGCCCTGGATTGATATATTTAAAGGGCATATACTGTACTGGGAAGGCAAAAAAGCCTTCAAAATGTAATTGTTAGCAATCTTCTTGCCAATGTTCTTAAATTCATGTATTGTCTATTTTAGAAGCTTGCTGAAAGTTATTTGCCCTCAAACGATCTACATATGGAGTAATGAGTGATTAAATCACAAATCCTCAAAATGTTCGGCCCGAACATTTTGCAGATTTAATCATCAATCATTGATTACTCCATATGTGGATTATTTCAGTGCAAATAACTTTCAGCAAGCTTCTAAAATAGACAATACACGAATTTAAGAACATTGGCAAGAAGATTGCTAACAATTACATTTTGAAGGCTTTTTTGCCTTCCCAGTACAGTATATGCCCTTTAACCTATTGCTCACACTCATAATTGTAGGCCTCTGGAACCCTGGTCCAGGAAGGATGTCAAAATTTGCCATAGAACTGTGGTAACCAAAGAGGTGTGGCTTAATAACGACTATAAGGAATCAGAAGTTCATTCATGGCCTGTCATCTATTCTCTGTTTAGGAGGATTACATGGGAATTCTTTGCGTACCATGTGCAGAATTGATCACAAATCCTTGTTTGGGTTTGCCATCGCTATGCAATGAATGATTTAGAGAACATATTTCATACTGGATGTATAAAACTTTTTTTTTGTAAATAACAAATCTTGACATCAAATGACCAAGGCCTCATAGATATATTTAACCAAATATTGCAGTTTATGATACATATACTTCAATCAATTCTCACTATCAGCAATAGATGAATCTTTCTTGTAGAAAGGATGTTGCTGTATTTTGTATGTCTTGTACATTTAAACTTGCAATCATGTATGATTTAAAAAATGCATTGCAAATGCCAATAAAACCGAATAAACAACAAATGCAGTTTATTTTTATTTATTCTGTATTTACATATAAAGAGAAACATAGTGATAAGAAATGTACATATAAAAGTACTTTTACATACATTGTAAAGTATTATAATGCTCACACTGGTCAGTTTCAATACATGTAATCACATTGACGTAAGTTTCTCTGTGTGTGTGTGTCTATGGGGTTTTTGTGTGTGTGTGGGTGTGGTTATGTGGGTGTATGTTCATGTCTGTGTATTATAAAAATTGTGTTTGTGTGTGTGTGCTGTTGAATTTGAAATACATTTTCAAGGATTAATTTACAGGAAACACAATGCAACACTTTGGTTCACTTATGGCGATCATTCAAAATCCACAACCTAGGAACACTGGATAAACTGAAAGACAATCATCAGATTACAGTACTGTAATTAGTTTGATGTGCGAGTGCGATTTTTGGCATTTCAATCATACCATCAAACATGGCAAAATATGATCCATAAATCAAGTGTTTTAGGATTATATGACTACTCTATCAAAAAAACAAACATACACTATTGGTTTCCTTTTCAACACTTAACATGTGGATTATTTCACAATCAGTTTACACAAATCCCATAGAGCAGCATTTTATCTGGCACACGGTAGGTTAAAAGGTAAAGCTCAGGATTACACGATCTATACAAACGGGGCAAGAAAGTGGAGAAGGGGTGGTGATGGTGGTGGTTGGGGGGGGGGGGGGGAGGGATTTGCAAGTTCGGTTAGGAGTGGGGTGACACCCGTATATATTTCATAGGCTTCATTAACAACTTACGTTGTTGACTGCCTGGATTGTGTATTCAACATTTGTTGCAGATAAACGAATCTCTTGCTTCCACTTCACCCCGTCCACACTACACACCATCCCCTGATGAGAGTTTGACATTATATTCGAAAAACTGTGCTGTGGATTAACCTTTTAATATGCCATGTGTGGATTATCTCACTATTAATACATAAAAACCACAGAGAGCATTTTGCCTGGCACACAAACGGTTAACTAGTATCTTTCCCTCACTTCCCTCTCCCCCATCCCCCCCCCCCCCCCACCACTACCACCACCCCCATCACCGTCTTTAAGATATTCGGGATGGGGGATTAGGCACTCGAGTCTATGCTAACGCTGTTAGAGATAAGTACATTCTATGTACTACAGTAGTAAATACATACACTGTTTAATACATATACATGTATGCAAAATAACGACATAATTAAACTTCAGCTCCAATACTATACATACGAAGTATTTTTGAATGTTTAGAGTATGAACTTGCAAGCTTTTAAGATATCAATACATACACGCAATATTCGTCACACAAGCACAAATAATTTCTTTAAATTGTACGTGTTTGACACTGAGTACTTACAATCAACGTGAACAATATTTTGGTTAAAAATAGTCCAACATTTATTTTGGTCATGAAATTTCGTACGTGAATTAAATAACAGACATATATATACACGTCAGTTCTCGAATAAGTTTAATAGAAATTACTTTAAACGAAAACAGATTAGTCAACAAGTTCATTTGACACCGTTTTGACGCAACTTGAGAGAAGATTTATCATACGAATTTTTGAACATGTTAAAAACGGCAACGACAGGAAAGCAAGTTTTCCCTCCCGAACGTCTGACATTTTTTATTTTCTCTCACAAATGCCATTTGCAATTTGTCGCCAGAAATCGCAGTACAGAGAGATACCTGTACTTCATTGAGTTCACAATATTACAAAGTCATGTTCGTTCCGCTAGTTTTCACCGTAACCTATCAAATTGTAAAGAGCCCCTTTCTGCATTTTATACAGTAACCTAGCTATAACGGATTAATTTTCTTTCCTCCTGCCTGCCCCACCCCCACCCTCTCTCTCTCTCTCTCTCTCTCTCTCTCTCTCTCTCTCTCTCTCTCTCTCTTAACATGATCAATCTTATGATAAGTAGAACTTTTAAAAAGACAATGATTACTAAGTTTTCTACTTTGTTCGTACGTTTATATGGATATACCCTTAGCTGTTTTCATTAAATGGTGGATATAATTTACGTCGATATCGATGCGATACCTTGATTATCTTTTGTATAATGTGATATACAGGACTGTTCGATTCCTAAACGCAAATCCACTTAATGATTGGCGCAACGTGAAAGGCTGCTTCGCTTGGTTGGATGTGGTTGATAGGGCGTCGGCAATGTCAGTTTCCATGTTTACCCTCCACCACCCTACCCCACCCCACCCGTAATCTAATGACATTCGTCACCTTATTTTGGACTTATGCGCGATATGAGCGACCATTTGCAAAAGTGGGGGTAATGCTGTTTATTTTTCCTATTTGAATGGCAAACAGTGGCACTGAAAGTACATGTATATACCTCCCGAAGTTTGTCATCTTTAATTCGTGAGTAATTATTGTCTTCATAATGCAAACATTGAAAGTACTATCATACCATAATGCAGAATACGTTCATGAATCATTTTAACATGCAAAAGTTACTACGCAGTCCATGCGGTCCATCTGATTAATAACTAACTAAAGCAAGACACAGTTCTAACAATCAGCATAACATAACATATCATAAATTCAGTATAACATCGTAGGTGGAGGGGCTGCTCTGAGGGAATGGTTAAAAATGAATGCACAAGGTGATCTAAAAAAATAAAATGCTATAAGCACGAGGCGCTAGCCAAGGGATCATATCCAATCCCATATGTTATCCTCGGGGAGGGGAGGGGGATCTATGAACGGGGGAATGTATATGTTTACTGATAATCAGTCCTTCCTTGAACCTGCTGTGTTTCCTATAATCGGTAGCCTTTGATTCTGTGATTAGCCCCATCCACGACCACAGCCGCCGACCTCTCGCTATCAATCGCGATACCACGGAGATAGTCGAACTCCCGAAGCTCTCCGAAATTACCGATGTACTCGCTCGTAGGACTGAAAACCATGACGGTTTCCCTGCTGCAACCCCGCCATGAGTCAGTGCGTCTCGCCGTCACGAAGATGTTGTTACAGCGATCGACAGCCAGGCCGCGGCAATGCCATTGTTTGCCCCCGAGGACGAGAGGAATGGAAGCGATGGACTTCTTAGAGACCGGATCAAACACCTGGATCCTGCAATTGTTTCTGTCCGCGACCACGAGTTGGCCCATCGAGTTGATCTTGATAAACCAAGGGAAGTTGATGGATCCTTCGAGGTTGCCGCGGTACGCGATGGTGAAGAGTTGTCTAGCGTGTCGGTTGAACACCCGGATGTTGCTTTCCATGGCATCCGCAACGTATACGTGTTCCGTATCCAGACATATACCTGTAGGCGATGGGCCTACTTTTGCCCAAACGCGAAGTTTGGCGTTTTGCCGCAGAAACTGCAGCACGCATTTGTTAGCGTCATCTGTGACGTAAAATGCCTCGGGATCCCCCGCCACGCCGAACGGACCGATCTTCTTCAGCCCTTTGGGCGGGTGGGACCCGAATTCCATCTGAACCACGCCGTCCGCGTCCGTGACGATGATTCGATGATTGCCCTTGTCGGTGATGACGTACTGGCCGCCAATGACGAGCACGTCGTGAGGGTTTTTGAATTTAGACGAGCCCCTTAGGTCAAAGACCTTCCCACCACTCGGCTTGACCAAGATGTGAGCTAAGATGCGGCTCTTGACGCTTCCTGAGATGTTAACTTCCACCTCGTACTGACCCACCAGATCCGGCACGATCACCTTCTCAAAGGAGTGCGTCGGTCCACATTGCTCGACGGATGCCGCCTGCCGAGCTGGTAAGAGGTCGATCTCCCTCCTTTCCTGGTTGGGGAGGCGAATGGTTCCTCTGACATATGTGTTCTTCTGAGGCTCTACCATCCGCCCGTTGGTATCCCACAGCTGCAAGGTGATGGTGACGCGCTTGTTGACCATCGGGTTGCTGGAGATGCACACCTTGGACGCGGCGCTATCCACTCCCTCATTGAGCGCGACGGCAAAACGGCGCAGCACCGGACTCGTGCTCCCCGCCACGCTACTAGTGGTCACGCTGTTGGATCGGCTTAGCTCCCCACAGGCCGACGACGTCGCTCTGCTCTGTGCCTCTTCCTGCTCCCTCTTCTCGGGTTCGAAGGGCGACTCCTGCTGGCAGACGGGACAACGGATGTCCTGCCGTCGGTACTTCCTGCTTGCCGTGGCGATGGCGTGGAGACACTCCTGGCAGGCCACGTGGCCGCAGGGAAGCGTGTAGGCATCCTGGAGTCTGCCGAGATGCAGCGGGCAGGTGTCTGAGGACGGGTTGCTGGAGGTCGAACTACGGCTATGGCTTCGATGCTTCCTCATCCTAGGGACTGGGCATCACAAGGTACCTTCGGAGGAAATAATTTGAACACAGATTAAATAAATGATTACCCAATGATTACGTGCCGGTATGATGGCAGAACTCTTCTGTCATCAGGTTCAGATTTGATTAAATTTAAACGATATTTGCCTGTTGAGATGGTTCCTTCTTGGGTTCCTGAAACCAAAGAAGAAAGGTACCCCGGACCCAAGATCATGGCAGAAAGGCACTCCAGTAGTGCTCTCCATTACTTCATCTTACCGTTTATTCAATTTCTGGTGATCAAAACTCGTCAGCTAATAGTCCATCGATCCTTTTTTGTGATCGTCTATAGGGTTACTTATAGGGAACATGATCGAAGATCATTCATCTAATCTTAAATGCTGCTCTGCCGATGTGAACACAAAGACGACGGCGATGATGGAGATTGTGATAAATCTCATTATCATTTACCCCTTACACTTACGTTCCAATTTTGGTTACCATGGTTACAATCGGGGGGGGGGCGTATCCTTCCACTGCCGCATGCATGAGTGACAAAAAACATGAAAGGTACGTCTTATTATTCTCTCATGCAAGCTGCAATCATTGCTGCGTACACTTCGTATCAATAAGTCCCCCATTATTGATTGTACTATCCAACTACAATCACTGAATACAGTGTCATGTTAAGGTACGTATACAAGGAAGACAATTCAATTGGTCAATAATAATAATGATGATGATGCTGTGAACCGTCTTGGCCTTTAGGTATGTTAGGAGCCGCTCCTGTCGTGTCGTCATAATAACAATACTCAGTTTAACCCTTACATTACCAAACCTTGAAAACTCCATTGGTCTATTACACATTTTCCTGCCAATGGTAATAAGAGAGTTAATCGCTTTGTCGCTAATATAGCGTCAAAAACATTGTTGCAAATGCAAGGCGTCGAGCCGCAATGACAACACTCTTCCGCGTGAACATTCTTTGAACGTTGACGATCTCTCTTCTCAACTATGTGCCGCCCTCAGTGTACAAGTATCTTAAAGGGATAGTTCACCCTGAAATGAAGTTGGTTTCAATAAGATGTAAATCAGTCAAAGGATAAGAAAGTTACGATCTTTTAAAGTTTTGATCACGTGCGAGGTGCTCTCCCATAATAATATGTTGTGTTCATTTTTTCTAGGAAAAATGTGCATTTGATACATTATTAGAAATATATACGTGTTTACACACATACCTGAATGAAAACAAATCATTCCGTTGTCACAAACAGAAAAAGAGCAATTCATGGAATTATGTTGCACATTATGGGATAGCACTTAGCATGTGACGTCACAAAATTGAAATCCAAATGATCATATCTTTCGTATCCTTTGACAGATTTTTGTCAAAGCTTCACTATGTTTCTTTCACGTGTCTCCATTTATTGAAACTAAAATAACTCCAAAGCTTTACTAATTATGTCTCTTCTATGTTTTCCGCTTTATTGAAACCAACTTATCTTACTAGAAGTTCACCATTAGCCCACGATTTTCTGTTTGATGGATAAGCAATAAAAGGCACAGCATTCTTAACGTTGCTGCAAATTCCGTCTAAACTGAAATTCCCATGCAACGTATCTAAAGTCTTTACGTAAAATCTTGTAATGACACGAGAGACTTGTTTGTTGGTCCGCCAAACGAAATGGAAACTAATGATCAAACGATTATCTTATCCTTATCTATAAATGGTAGCACTTATCGCAAAAAGGGGAACTCGGTAAGGTTGTTAATAAACAAGATAAACCCGACAGCCATCCTCTTGATGAGAAGACATAGTGAAAATAATTGCGTCATCATGGTCGTGGCTATAGTATTTGAATAGCCTCCTGGTTGTGTTTCAGAAATAAATATGTTTAAAGCTTTCTTTGCATGTTAAAGGACTGTATGATACAAGTGATATGCATATTGGATGAAAATATTTGCAGCCAGCTATATGGGGTGATTTCATTCAGCCGAAAAGCTGAAAGACTTGAGAGTTCTAGACTCTATATTCATCAGTTGTGATTTGAAAAGTTTAACAGCCTGAAAGCTTGTACCGGAGTCTTACCGTCTCACAGATAGGACCTTGTAAAATATGAGAGTAACATCTCTATTATGCAAGTTTAAAAGTTAAAAACCGTTAGACTATAGATAGTCTAACTGCCCCGCGATCACAAGCTGTGCTTCTCTGGGGTCCCAAACTTATCATTCTGATTGTTTTTTTACTGCTACGTCCGATTTTGTTTGAATAAATTAAATAACACTAATGGAAACTGCATATTCGAGTGATGTCATGGCAACCACTTGGGATTCAGCGTAATGAACGGCTATTGCCCAGATATATAAAGTACCAGCCATGATGAACCATGTGCAACTCTTTACATCGTAATAAGGCAGCACAGTGTCCGAAAAGACCATACACGAAACAAGTGTTTATTACACACTTTGGGTGTGATATGTTTACATAGTACATCGATGGGCTAGCTAACCCGGAAACATATTTCCGGACGTACAAGTACACGGCCCGAGCTGTGTGTAGTTGCATGCAGGTTGATCACACGCTGGTACTGCTATATTGCGGAACATGTTGTTCTGTACATTATTCAGTGCAGTTTTGATGTTTATTTTGCAGGTCTTTGATATAAGAAAAAAAGTATATACATAACAGGTATGTGCCATGCATGCAGTCTCGTTAACTCAAATCTTGGACGATGCATGCAGGATGAATCAGCACCCCCCGGCTACCCTCCCCCCCCCCCCTTCTACCCCACCCCAACCGACCACCCCACCCCCATGCACCCCACATGCACACACCCCTGTCTCACTTCCTTATTCACATTGTACTTTCGGCCCAAAACGCAGGACAACATGCGTGGTTACAAATTAGCATACATTAAGATCAATAGATCAGTTTAACACCGCCATCCGGTAATGAACAACACAATGAGAATATATACCAGCAGGCGTTTCATATGAATGCACCTAATAATTTACCCACACTATTGACTGCACGGGTTGTAACGAGGTACATTGTGAGTCTACAGTCTACACGATGCGGATAAGTGAGATTTGCGCTGTATAAAAACAGCAACTTGTGCGTGCATTACATTATCCGATATTCTGTGCAAGACTGCAATGCTTTATTTGAGTTGGTTAGACGTGTGCGGTAAATATAGTTTTTGACGGGGTATATATGATTATATATCCCGGCTATATATGACAATTACGTTATTTCCTCATGCTGCTCATATGCACTCACATGATTTATACCGCCATCCGCATGTATTTTCTACCATCTCCCTAGCTACCCCCCATCCCACCCCAATGCATGTGCACCCATACGTATGCGCTATATACCACCAGCAATTATGTTGTTTAATGAGATGATGAATAAGCTTAATCCTTAAATAATTAACACAGCGTCATGAACGATACAACGCACAAAACTATGCCATATATTTTCAAGAATATCTTACATCTATGCCATGGAATTATCCATGCATGTACATACATATTTACATTTTACTCTTTCGAACGATGGAATACAAATATAGGCCGGGATCGGGAGCTTCTGCTGATGGCTGCTCTGCGAATATATCAGACCATGCCTATATACTCACCCGAAGTAATGTTCAAAAAGACACTTGCTCATTTTTTAATCACCATGGCCATGCACATTCAGAACATTTCCCGGGGGTGTTACAAGTCCTCATGCTGTGAAGAATAGTGCAGACGGAGCAGGCAACATGCATCCATTCCTTGTCATATGAGCCGCTGTAAGCCGTCGTCTGCACCGTAATAAACCATGCTAAATCGAAACTGCTCGTTCGTGTATTTACATGCAAAGTCTTGATAGCCTCGACAATCTGACCCGGTGTCAAGCGCGACGGTGCGGCATCCGCTAGCACTCTGCCAATGTCATTGTTCGCATTTTTTTCTGGCAGATAAAGAATTTACTTATTGACATGTCATCGGGCTTCCTTCAGCGCACTTGTAATATGCGAGTTATCATGATGAATCTATTTTATTCATGGTGTACGTGTAAATATAAGCATTTCCATGGCATGTTTATGGGGATATGGCTGAAAAAATCATAAAACGAATTGCCAATAAATAATTTCGCGGAAATCCTGGCTGCATTTGAGGAGTGGGAATTCCCAATGAAGTAGTGGAGAGGTATTATGCTTTATGTATCTAATGTCTCATCTTCGATTGGACGCACTTTATGCATGCATATATTTAACATTTTGCCATATGATTCGACACAGTATTACACGCCTGTTTATATTGAAAGGTGCAATGTTCATTGTGACCCTCCCCCCCCCCCCCCCCACCCCCACCCCTCACCCCACCACCCTTGTGCCTGCCTTTATGGCGGACGTAGTGACGGATGAGATGTGGAGAGACAGGAAGAACAATTATTGTTAAATTGAAATCATAATAAAATATAATGTCAACAATATTATTGAGGTACCCCACCCCTCCCTGTCTAATCGATCGATTGACGTGCGAGCTAGGGAAAAATACATTTTGTTTATTGTGGACATATAGCGATATATTTAAAAGAGAAGAAGTAAACGCTCATGATATCATTACATATATAAGTCATTATATCATATGATTACATGATCACAGCAAGTATCAGTTATTAAGTCACAGTCTACTCTCTAGCAACATTATGCAATCACATAGGTTATTGTGATATACTATATGGGGATACGCCTCTTTTGAAGTTTGAAGCGTACGTATTTACGATACCACCAGACTCTTACTTGGTATGCTTGATCCTTCTTCAACTCGTAGGATCAAACACATTGCCAATTTCATGTACCCAAACAACAGCACGGGTAAGAAAGAGCTCTATGCAGGTTTCATCTAGTTCATTGTGTTAGAAACATCACGGCGGATTAATATCAGCTCGAGTGTTTTTTATGATTTTGCTTATTGTTATTAATCAAAGACAGGGGTGGTCGTCTTTCTTTACATTAACTGGGCTTATGATATTAACCCTTACATTACCAGGCCTTGAAAACCCCATTGACTTACTACACATCTTCATGTCAATGGTGATGAGAGAGATTAAGTAAAGGGTAGAATTAAGATTAATGGATTACTGCATGCATCTTTTATTGGAAGAATAAAACGATCATTCGAATAACTTCCTGGCTGGGCATGAAAATAGATGATGGTGTGGAAGATTAGCTAGGCCTACATGACCGTACTCGTGGTATTTTCCGCAAGTGATAGCTTCCTTATGTATATGTGTGCAGTGTATGACTGCGTATGTTGCTATAAAACAACACATTTTGTGATTGAAGGGAAGGAGTTAAGCTAAATATTACAATAGTCATGACCATGATCATAGGTATTGCTCAATTCGTTTGTTTTATTTCGTTGAAGAGATGCAAGATGGTTTCTTCTTTAGATAGAGCAGACTTGCTGAGAAGACTTGAGTTGCCTGGTTTGCCTCCAGTCTTCGACTAACCCAATCTGATGGCGTGTTCTGACAATATGCCATGGATGCGCGTGTTGTACATTATGGAAAGAAGTGAGTGTGTGAACTTTTTCTAAATTTAGTGCTTATAAGTGGATAGGAATATTTAACCAGATTTTTCACAATATGACGAGTTGTATCCACATACTCTAAAGACAAGAATTGTTCAAGTACGATTGTTTTTTTTTTTGTATAAAGTTACTTTGCATATGGGAAATACATTAAAAATTGTAATATAAAGGGGATGGTATTATCACTAGTTGAGATATCTATACAAAGGAAACTAATTCTAAAAGAGTTGATGTTATACGCAGAGTAATTGCAACATTGAATTCGTAATGTAATGTTTATCTATAAAGGCCTAAAGCTAAAATAAGCATACATACATTTCATCACAAAACTTTAAACGTGAGAAAAAAGAAACACACGTTACAAACAAGTTTAGATTTGCTGAAGATGTACAAGTGTCTGAACACATGTTACAGAAAATGCACGTATATACACCATCAGTATAATAGTTTAGAAAATGTATGTGAATATTCGTAGTATAGTCAAAACGTGGTAGAGTATTATGTTTTATGACCATGCAGTAACTAGTTTGTTGCCCTCGTGTGACACGAGTTATCTCACTGTATAAATAAATTACAGGAACGGTTATCATGTTTGTTCTTGTAATGACGACTATGAAATATCATTGTTTTAGTGTCTTTATTATGATAAACGTAGTCATGTGATGACGGCTTTCAGTCAGCCATGACTCAACGTTTGGATATTACTGACGTCATAGTAGGGCCTATGTTAACATATTAATAATGAGGTTGCGATCGCGATGGCGCTGAAAATATAAATGTAAACACAAACAATATGATAGAGACGCCAAAGAAGAAAAATGTTTCAGTTTTTCGTTCATAGACCTTTATAAAACGAAAATGGACTTTGACCGAAATGCTGAAATACTTTTCTTCTCCGGCGTCTTTACTTATTTGTTTGTGTTTAAATTTTCTACGCCATCGCAACTTCATACATGTATAAAATTATTCTTCTTTATACATTCGTGTGTCCTAAATCTTCCTTAACTGGATATAGAGAAGGAGGCGGGGAGAAGTGGGGGGGGGGGGGGGGAGGAATCTCAGTACTAGAGGGCGGTGCCATTTTCTCCTGTAACTCGAGCATAAAATTATATTCTACTAAACGTTATTGATTTATATAAATTTAGGGTCAATAAAATAGACATGAAAACCATTTATTTTGGATACGAGTCTTGCTTGCATTGTGCACCAACTGTTTGTGTTTATAGATTTGGGGTGAGCTTCGGACCGACGATCAAGGAGCAAGCTAAGGGGGCGGCGCGTGTTGCGCATGGGTTTGTATTTCCATGGTTTAAGAAGTATATTGACATTTGATTTGGTCCTTCGTGGTCATATATGACTCCTATTGCCACTGCGTCTACAAACTAAACATTGAATTTACCCTTTAAGTTTGAGCCAACCTAACTCATTTGTGTTTATCGAATATTACCTCAAATACTAGAATAAGTACTAGGCTATGAGGTGCATGGACACAACCCAGTCTGTTAACAACTATGTCTGGTAACACAGATTATGACCCAATCCCATCCTCGCTCCTCCTAAGCCAGAGGAGCCATGACGTAATCAGGGCGTAGTCTGTCTTACCAGACTTAGTTGTTAACAGACTGGGTTTTGTCCACGCAAATTCGCAGCCTAGTACTTACGCTACTCAATCACAAGTCCTAATCCCATCCCTCAAGCCTTACCCAAACCAGCTTGTGGCTACAGACGAAATAGGGATTAGACGAAATAGGAGTACACAAAATGAAAGAGTAAAAGCGGTTTGGGGCAAGTGCCATATAACAAGTATACTACCGAGTTTAAATTTACCCATTCACTTGCTACATATCTATATTACCCATGGTAATGAGAGTGTTACATATGTGAGGTGTTGGGCATGTGGGTTATGAGGCTAACGCGTTGGATCCAAAATAGGTAGGGTATTTGGTTGCAGTTCGATATTCTTAAGGTTCGTTATTCCGAAAAACACCAAAAGAAAAAAAAATCTCTCTTCCCTTCTTTCTTTTTATCACTCTCACCTTCACACTTTCCAAGTCTATCTTCATTTCAAGTCTACCTCTATTTCCCTCTCACACTTTCTCTCTCTCTCTCTCTCTCTCTCTCTCTCTCTCTCTCTCTCTCTCTCTCTCTCTCTCTCTCACACACACACACCCCACACACACACACACACACCTTGTCTATTTACACGCCAATACATGTATCACGTAATTTGCATCGTTCCTTACACTATCTCCATCTAAATGTTAAACCACAACTCCAAATACACATTCACAGTTGATGGTATGATGACTCAATAATAAATTTAACCATTCACACAGTATATGTACATTTTTACAAATTTATTTTCATCTTTTCCCAGCTTTGTTCTCTACAAAAACCCCAAATTAAACAGTGCATTTATTTCACGACGATGCAGTGTTTGTTACATATAACCATACCAGACTACAACACATAACACACAATAATCTTACACATTTAATCTTTTGTACTTTCAGAATGATTCCATTGTTTCAAGACTATCAACATAGTTTGTACATATTCATGCAACAATTATTGTAAAAGCAGGTAGCTAAATATCACTTTAATAGTTACTGATTTTCATGTTTTTCCGTCTTACATACTGTATCCTCCAACTACTCTCTTCCTCATGAATTTATAATCCAACTGATGCTATCTCTACTCTACAGTTTATCTACATATTTCAACTACAATAGCTGCACTATTATTTACAAAGATTTCTCCCCACCACGGGCGGGAGACGCATTGAGGCAATGTCAAGAAATCTTGTCACTTGAAACAAGCCAAGTCACTGGCGAAACAAGCCGTATCACCGGTGAAATAAGCCAAGTCACTGGGGGACTAGTCATGCCGCTCACTCAAACACTCTAGGGTTCTTCACAGCGATGAGTTGGGAAGAAGAAGCAGCAGCGAGAAACGATGGGTCATCTCTTCACAAAATTCAGACAAATTGAGGGCTTATTAATCAGCATCATAGGACAGGCAATAGTTTAGGGTGTCTCACACACATCTTTGTGAAATCATAGGTGTATAAAACGTGATCACTGGTCATGTGATACTACAAATGCAACATCTAGTCAAAAACACTTAAAAGTCTAACAGCCCTGTACATGTATATGCTATAACTTGAACTCCATGAATAAGAAACAAGATTTCCCGACCTTACCTCAATCAGTCACTTTTGCAACGCTGAGAATTAAAACAGCAGCAGTGTACTATTCTTCACACTTTTGTTGTCTTTTTTCAGTAGAAATTCATAATTCAGTCTCCTACCACACTGTCAATTTAAAAAAAAAATGCAGGTGACATCTACATTCCATTCTGTTCAGTCATCCATGATAAAAACACCTCCCAGGAGACAAGATAATTTATTTCGCTCTGGTTACTTTCACGCTTGCCTTGAACTGTAGGGATACAACTTCCAATTGTTATCATATCTGTGACGCAACAGTAGATTTGCACAAAACATCTCAAGAAAACACCACAACACAATTTAAACCACAGACAGATTTTTTTCTTTTAAGGATGAACAAAAAAACAAACATGTGCATGGTACCTGGAATAAAGCTCTAAGAAAACCAATAAGAAACGGCTGTTGGAATAAAGACGAGAAAGGCACGATAGGAGAATCCTGAGATTATCACGATGTGGTCACTATGTTACAATCATAACCCAAAAGAAGTTTGACCAATAAACCCATACTGCTTCATGCAATGTGTAACATGCAAGAAATGAAATACATACACACGGTTGTCTCATACAAAACCAGGACATTGAAGGGCATATTCTAGAGCAATACAGAGCCCAAGCACATGGTGTCTCACTTGTGTCATTTCTAACAAATTTCTACAGGGTTATGCTTTCACCTGTCCGGACAAGGCTTGACATCATTAATGACAATATTAATCTTTACAAGTAAACTGGCTTTGTACTTTGTGTTCATGGAAAAAAATCACCTTCTTTGTTGTGTGAAACATGTAATGTAACATAAATGAAAAGTTGTTAAATGGGTCAAGAATATACTACTTGTAAGTAATCTTGCAATGTCTTGGCTCAAAAATTCTGAGAAGAGCAGTAACTAGATTACAATACATTAGCATGACACCATTTATCATGTCTACATATCTACCGGTAATCATGTTTCTTTCATTCTAGCAAACTCAAATAAAACCAGACGTACCATTCACAAAGTACACATGTAGAATGAACTAGATTTAACCAGGAGTGCTGTTGCATGGACTCAAAAGATGAAGAGAATATGTCCTGCATTTTTAAGATGTTCGTATGCATATGATCAAGTCGTGTAGCGCTAGCACAGGCACAAACATTTATCCTCCACAAAACTCAAAGAGTGAGGGACATTCCAAGGAAAATATGAACAAGCCATGTCTAATCATTGTAGTCTTGCACCAAAGACTTTTGTAATTCATGGTACATTATTTTTGCAATTCTGCTTGGCGAACGGGAGACACCTCCTTTAGGCTATTATCAAATGAGAAGACTCATTAGTTGAATCGCAAAGCATTCCTCTGCACCTGCAACTACTGTATACGCCATATTTTTTTTGTGAATCATGGATTCTCAACAATTTCGCGAATGGTGAAATTCGGGATCATGGAGTACTAGTTCTCGACAACATTGTATTAATAATTTCGCCAATAGTCTAGTTACGCGAAAATACCCCCCCCCCCCCCCCGCGAAATATATGGTGTATACAGTATGACCTACATACAAGAGAGAGAAAGAGAGAAAGTGAGAATGAGAGAGAGAGAGAGTGAGAGAGAGAGAGATAGAGAGAAAGAAAGAGAGGGAGAGGGAGAGGGAGAGAGGTCACCTGTGCAATCTAGCCCACCTTGAATTCCTTGGAGAATAAATGCTTGTGCCTTACTTGATCTTTCACTTTCTCAAATGTGTTCTGAAAATGTTAAACGACAATTGAACTACAATGATAACTTTTGTTTCGTCTATATAACTGAACCATCCGCTAGTAACTTTGACAAATAAATTCTTTCTGTACATAGGGGTAAAATAAATTTTAACTGAGCAGTCACTTATAATAAATTATCCCAGAGGCAAATAAACACATAAACCCCCATTCATTCATTATTCTTGACTAAGCACATCAAGTAATGCTCACTACCTGTACTCGTACATTAATACCTAACAAATGTTATCTTTGTCTGAAGTGTTTATTTGGCAATGCAAACTACATAAAAACACATGTGAACCTGCACAACAACACACTCAGTTCACGAGTTAAAACGCATGATCTTTGTAGCATAACACATACTTACAAAATACACCAACTGAACATAAATCAATTCCCCCTCATCTCTTTGCACTACAAGTCAAACTGAGTTATGGTCTGTACAAAGTTCTAAAATAGGGCCATTTTATATCCAACTCATCTTGTAAACTAAATAAACAAGAGGATATGGATAGCATGTGAGATGAAACCAATCCTTCCTGCACGCTGCACATATTGAGCCATCCGTAAAACAACATGATCTGCCCTACTAAAATAATACCAAACTGCATGAGCCTTAAAAAAACAACTGAGCTGTTTTCTTTTATTGCAAAAGTAACAGTAAAGGACAATTTTTTTTTTCCTTTTTCTATGGGGTATGCAACCTTTTTTTCTGTGTTAATCCACACCAAATTTTGCCCCAACCACTATAATCCACACTTATCCCTTGAATGCAACACTAAACTTGGATTGCTGCGTAGCTGCATCATATGCAACAAAAAGAACTTTGTTCTACAGCTCACCAATACATTCAAGAATAAAGGGTGACAAGCACCAATAGACCAGTATCTATCCATAGGAACCAGCAGGCATGAATAGGATGTCCAACAGTCCATGTTTTCATTTTCAGAGGGATAATGTTCAGAGAGCCTCTGTTTTTACCCTTTGTGAGCCAGATAAAATGCTGCTCGATGAGATTGTATGCGCATTACTCGTTAAAAAAAGCACATGTGGCAAACAAATGGTAAAAGTGATTTATGGATGAAAGGACTTTAGCAGGTAATCCATGAATGTAACCAATACGGACACTTTACACACGACTGGAGGGACACCACAGTGACATAAAAAACACACAAAGAAAACACACAACCATTCCCCCCACCCCCCACCCCCCACCTCTCTAACACATCCATTTACGAGCCCTGTAGACCACCTAGGAGCTGAGACCATCTCAAATAATCTGGCTTTTGACAAATCTATGTTGTTAGAAATATACCTGTTTTGTCAAGAAAATAATATAAAATGCATTGGGGAAAGTGACCATTGAGAATTCATTTGTCGAGCATCGATTTGCATCCATTTTATCAGACTTAGTTTAAGAACCAAACCATGATGTTATACAGTATACAAACTCCAAAATAATCTAAACCTGATGTACATAATCCATTATGTGTTTTTTTTATGTGGCATTTCCTTGGATTTCCTCACTTACCTAACATGTTATCTATAGTCTGATACAATGCTACAGCTGTGTATTTACACAGCATTTTGTGTTCCTTTGGAAACTATCATACTTGATAGGTATTACACTAAGTTGTACTTCAGAGGTATACTCTCAGCACACCATCAACATATAGATACCTCATAACCAGAGACAAACAGCCGTACAAAAAGTTTGTGGTACATTTTAAACCTTGCTTCATTTCCTTCCCCGCTCAAAAGCTTCTTTTCCTTCCCTTGATTCATGTCTTTGTATTTTCCCTGTTTTGAGTATTCCCGTCAGCATATGGCACAATTTGTATTTGTATATTCTACACTCGCTATCAAATGCCTTGCACCAACCCTTTACGAATCTACTGTACGTTTCCTCATCTAGCATCGTATTACACATAAGAGGCATCTTCTTCTTCAGATATATTACATTTGTGATAATCTCGACATATATAGTTTTGTTTCTGTAGGTTGTCTCTCTCCTCTATCTGCATCGGGCATGGCTCATTGGAACCCTGGTTGGATGTACCCCCCTTGTGATGAGTTGGGGTAGATGGCTCCTGCCGATGCCCCCTGCTGCATCACGTACCCCTGCTGGGCCGGCACCTGCCCCCCTGCTCCGTTGTAGCCGCTCACGTAGCCACCCGGCATCATCACGCCACCGGGGTTTCTAAAACGAGGAAGAGACAGGATTGTGTTAACAATATGAATGCTGTAAGATCTAGGCCCAGTTCCATAAAACTTAACATTAATGGTAATTCTTCCATCAATGGTAACTACCATGGTAATATCACTCTACAGCCAATCCAATTCAAGGTTAGTAGAAAAGTTACCATCAATGGTATTACGCAACAGGGTCCTGATGTGAGGAGTAAACATGATATGTCACCCTGCAGTGTACAATAATAATGAGAGTATTTAAAATAAAGAGGCATATATCAAATTGAATTGCTAATGTTTAGAAAGGAGCGGTTTATAATCCTAACAAATGTTAAAGTAGGATGAAGAATGGGGCTATTTCTTTGGACTTTACTCATACAGATATATTCAGTTCGCTTTGCAGTGCACTAGAATCATGGAAGTATTTATAATTAGCACAAGCAGAGTCTAGCAGAGCTCGTGACAAGAGAGTGCATGTAAATCTTACTGACTGGAAATGTGCAGGAATGACTCATGTATAGTCAAATCAGATTTGGATATCCCCGGCACCAATGCTACCCTAGGGAGGGATACCAATTGAGAACGGAGCTATCAAGGGTGGGGGTTTGGGGTACTTACTGATAGCATTAGTACTGCTGTCCACTAACTGGATATCCCTAGTACTGACGCTACCAATAGAGAAAGGGGACCTTCAAATGAGTGGTTTGTGGTCCTCACTGGTAGTATTGGTACTGCCTCCCCTTGGGGGACAGCATACTGCTACCCACTGACTGGATATCCCTGGTATTGGTACTGTCCTATGGAGGGCTACAAGTAGAGATAGGGGTCTACCGATTGTGTGGTTTTGGGTAGTACTGCTGTCCACTAACTGAATATCCCTAGTACTGACGCTACCAATAGAGAAAGGGGGCTATCACAGGAGTGGTTTGTGGTACTCACTGGTAGTATTGGTACTGCTGCCCCTGGGGCATGACATACTGCTACCCACCCACTGGATATCCCTGGTATTGGTACTGTCCTATGGAGGGCTACAAGTAGAAATAGGGGTCTACTGATGGTGTGGTTTTGGGTAGTACTGCTGTCCACTAACTGAATATCCCTAGTACTGACGCTACCAATAGAGAAAGGGGACTATCAAAGGAGTGGTTTGTGGTACTCACTGATAGTATTGGTACTGCCACCCCTTGGGGGACTACATACTGCTACCCACCGACTGGATATCCCTGGTATTGGTACTGTCCTATGGAGGGCTACAAGTAGAGATAGCGGTCTACCGCGTGTGGTTTTGGGTAGTACTTCTGTCCACTAACTGGATATCCCTAGTACTGACGCTACCAATAGAGAAAGGGGACCATCAAAGAAGTGGTTTGTGGTACTCACTGATAGTATTGGTACTGCTACCCCTTGGGGGACTGTATACTGCTACCCACCGACTGGATATCCCTGGTACTGGTACTGTCCTATGGAGGGCTACAAGTAGAGATACGGGTCTACCGATGGTGTGGTTTTGGGTAGTACTGCTGTCCACTCACTGGATATCCCTAGTACTGACGCTACCAATAGAGAAAGGGGACTATCAAAGGAGTGGTTTGTGGTACTCACTGATAGTATTGGTACTGCTGCCCCTGGGGCATGACATACTGCTACCCACCAACTGGATATCCCTGGTATTGGTACTGTCCTATGGAGGGCTACAAGTAGAGATAGGGGTCTACCAAAGGAGTGGTTTGTGGTACTCACTGGTAGTATTGGTACTGCCACCCCTTGGGGGACTACATACTGCTACCCACCGACTGGATATCCCTGGTATTGGTACTGTCCTATGGAGGGCTACAAGTAGAGATAGGGGTCTACCAAAGGAGTGGTTTGTGGTACTCACTGGTAGTATTGGTACTGCTGCCCCTGGGGCATGACATACTGCTGCCCACCGACTGGATATCCCTGGTATTGGTACTGCCCATACTGACCAAAGCCACTCTGAGGCTGTTGCTGCTGGTAGTATTGGTTCATCCCCTGCTGAAGCTGCAGCTGTGGCGTCTACAGAGAACAGGGGAATGACAAGATAAAAACATCTTTAATACCCTGTTCACATTTGATTTTCTTAGCCTCGTATTATCGTTAGCCCCATACTTTCCTTCACCTATAACTAGTTTTGGAGGCTTTTTCCGCTGGCATTCTTAGCCCCGTACTATGATCTTGAACAATGTTCATATTCAAAATCGTTAGCCCCGGACTATCTCGATCGCTTATGAATATTCATGACTGTGCGAATGAAAGAGCACATGTGTTCTCTACCACTCCACATCAAGGTCACTCGCCCGTCATACATTATCTGATTGGTCATTGCATTTCTGTCTTGCGAACTTAGCACCGCTTTTACTTAACCCCGTACTATTTTTTGTTTCTGTTTACACTGGAGCTCTTAGCCCCTGATTTTATGGCTTGGCACTGCAATTGCGGGGTTGGGCCCAAAAATCCTATACTATCGGTGGGTCTAGCCCACTTTGGTAAAAAAACAATGTGAACAGAAAGTGGTCCACGCTTAGCCACATGCTATAGGTGGGGTTAAGACCCCCCCCCCCCCTAGCTCCACCCATAGTCCAGGGCTAAGGACATTTTTGTCAGTGAAAACCGTCTCTCTTTGGAATTTGCATGTATTACTTGTGCAACAACAATAAAAAAAAGTTAATGCTTAGGCTGCTGATATCTGAAATAGGAATGAGACAGACAGAAAGTGTTCCATTGATCATGAGTAATCTTTACCAGACCTTTCTTGTATCTCTGATTATGTTGCTTTCATGGAAAATGAGGTCAAGTCATTGAGCATGTTCCAAAATGAAGAAAGAAACATCTTGGTGAAAAACAATCGGTACTCTACCACAAGCAGTCGGTGTGCAGCTATGATCTGGTGCACCTACCTGTACTTGTTGCGGCTGAAAGCTGGACGACGATTCGTTGCTTTCCTTCCCCCATGAACACTTGACCGGGTGACCCTCGATCTGGGAGCCGTGTACAGACACGATGGCGTTTGTTGCATTTTCATGAGTCGCAAACCTGAGATAATGCATCAAAATAACATTCATGAAGAGCAATGTCAACGGCAGAACATTCATCCATAATTCAGCAAAGTATGAATATTGCAATAATTATCCAAGCGCAAGTACTTGCAAGTATTTATCCACAAGAACTTACAACACTTCTTGAGCCTGTTCAAGAATATTATAATTTTTCAATCATAATCATTATGATCAATATGATTTCCATACATAATTCTGCATTCTTTTTTAACATACGTGTGTATATCTTTTGGCAACAATGTTTCTCCATTGTTATTTGCTAGTCTTGTTTTGTTATTCTATTTCTACTGTCATTTGATGTCAACAAAAAATGCCTGATTTCATAAAAAATATATTGTTGACACCCAGATATGTTTTTGATTTAAATTTCATCCTAGCAAATAACAATAGTACCGAGCAAACTAGAGCAATTTGACTGCCACGCAGTTGATAAATATGACTCCGCCTCTTTGCTTGTTCTATTTGAATTATTCTTAGAAAATCTGTTTGATTGGTTGGGAATGTTCTAGTGAATTCCTATGTGAAATGAAAATATCATATCTGTTTTTCCATGTTTAGCGAAGTTTGGCAATGTCCATTTGACCTTTGACCTCCAATATAACCAGTCAGTCTAAATCCATCCTTGTATCAAGTTTGTTTAAAATTAGCAAAATTCTGGCAAAGTTTATTAACCTTTGAGCTCTGAACTTTCAGGGATTTTATCAAATATGTCATCAGTCCATCTCCATGAAGTGATTCATCTCTGTACGTTTTCTTGAAATGTACAATTGGATTGGGATTTATTGTGAATAATATCAATTTGGGGCAAGCTTTAGCAAATTTTGGCAAAGTTCATAAATCTTTGATCTCTGACATTTGGGGAATTTTACCCAAACGTTCACCAGTCTACCTCCATGAAGTAGCACATCTCTGTACCATGTTTTGTTTGAATTGAATCATTAGATTTGGATTCAATGTGAAAAATAGCCAATTTTGACAAAGTTCATTGACCTTTGACCTCTGACCGTTGAGAAATTTCACCAAAAATGTCAACAGTCTAGCCCCAAGTAGTGATCCATCTTTACACTATGTTCGGTTGAAATGTGCTATTGGATTTGGGTTTGGGGCAGTTTTTAGCCAATTTTGGCAAAGTTCATTGACCTTTGACCTCTGACCTTTCAGAAATTTGACCAAAAATGTCACCTGCCTATCCTCAAGTAGTGATCCATCTGTGTACCATGTTTAATGAGAACTGTATCCTTGGACTTGGATTTATTGTGAAAAAGGTCAATTTGGGGTATTTTTTCAGAGCTCATTGACCTTTGACCTCAATTAGATTTGACCCCAACTTTACACACTTCATTGGTTTTATGCAATACGCACATGTACCAAGTTTGAAGCAAATCTGGTTCAAGGTTCTCAAGATATTGCCTAAACGGATTCGGGACGGATGGACAGACAACCCCAAAACATAATGCCTCCAGCCACTTCGTGGCAGAGGCATACAAAAAAGGCTGACTAAATATGCCTGTTTCTCAGCTTTAAAGGATGAAACATCTAGCAAGTTGAAAGAAATGTTCATAACACGGTCTAATTAATGTTGCATCAAGATATTGCCTAAACGGATTCGGGACGGATGGACGGACAACCCCAAAACATAATGCCTCCAGCCACTTCGTGGCAGAGGCATACAAAAAAGGCTGACTAAATATGCCTGTTTCTCAGCTTTAAAGGATGAAACATCTAGCAAGTTGAAAGAAATGTTCATAACACGGTCTAATTAATGTTGCATCAAGATATTGCCTAAACGGATTCGGGACGGATGGACGGACAACCCCAAAACATAATGCCTCCAGCCACTTCGTGGCAGAGGCATACAAAAAAGGCTGACTAAATATGCCTGTTTCTCAGCTTTAAAGGATGAAACATCTAGCAAGTTGAAATAAATGTTCATAACACGGTCTAATTAATGTTGCACCCATTCCCCTCCTACCACCACTACCACTATGAAAATGAAATGAATTAATTAAAATTGCGCAAATTAGGTCTAGTGTTAGGGTCAGGGTTAGGTTTAGAATTAGGTTAAGGGTTAGGGTAAGAGTTAAGTTGAGGTTCATAATTCATTAAAATCTGGGGTAAACAAAAGTGCATTAACCCCAAACCTTGTACCCATTCTGAGCTCGGAGGTTGCACTCACCTAACAAATGCGTAGGCCTTCTCTGGAAATGTTCTCACTTCTTGTATGGTACCAAAGACTCCAAATACCTTCCGTAAAAGCTCCTCTGTAAAAGCAGATTTCATTCCGGAAATGAGCATATAGATGTTGGGATTCACGATAAATATCTGATATACAATGATGATGTAAGTAAATATTACTATTATTAGACATTTATATAAATTATTTCATACTTACACTTATTTAGAATGATTTGTGGTACATTGGAAATAGGTCTAAATACCATATGGATACCAATCAGTCTGCAATGTGCCAAATTTGTTATTCAAACATGAATACACATATACATACACTCATCATTTAGAATAAAATGACAGGAAAGTCAAGAGTGCTATTTCAGACTTTTCTTCTGAGTTGATTTTTTAGTCTCAGGGAAAGTTTAGGGTATTTGGATGTTGGAAATGAAGGCAGACATTGAAAGACCATATCTGCTCTGATTTTTGCTTGAAAGATTTTTATTTCTACAATATCATATTGTATGTAAAGGAAAGAGAGTTCAAAGAACACATTTCAGGAAGGACACAAATTAATGTTTGACTTACCTGTGAATTTGAATTGAAGACCTCCAACATAGACTGTGCAGTTGTTTTGACTAGTCTCATTCAACACCCTCTCATAATTTTTTGCTGCAAAGAAAAACAATAAGTCAAAAATCATTAATAACTGTTTTGGTTAATTAAGAAGAAGCCAAATTTGTGATTAAAGGCATCTACCATAGACTGAGCACTTGCTATGAATAGTCTCACTGAAAACTTTATCAGTAAAATTTGATATTAAGTAAATTAATTGACAAATTTCCAAAATGCAAATTCACTGTAGCCTGGGCAGAAGAGGTTAGCGTAAGTTGCTATTTTGCATATTTTTCATCCATGTGGTGAAATGATGGACTGCACGTGTATGTGAACATTACTGTATGGGAATGGAATTATATTGGAGTTTGAATAGTATTTCAAAGGCAAAATATAAAATGGGTGTGATTAAAATCAAAGAAAAGATTAGATTACTCAGTGTGTGATATAATTCACATTGAATAGATCAAAAAATAAACCAACAGCTGTTTATCATACATGTACCATTGGACGAAACATAACTATATTATGACATTACTTAACCCTATTTTTTGTTTTTTGCAGTTAAAAGTTACTTCTTGTAAAAGGAGTCTGTATTGTATGACCGGCCATTACACTCTAGCAATGGTATGATTGGCATACAATAATGCAGGTTTGACTGACGTGTATGAACACTATTAACATTTTCAAATATATTCCATATGAGTTTCAAAAACATGTAATAAAACTAATATCCATGCTTTAAAAGTATGTTTGGTTGGAGAGAAAAACAAAAAACAAGACACTAAAAATATTTTCTTGTTTTGCTCAATCTCATCATAGTTCAATTCATCATAATTTTTCACTGAAAAAAACCCATTTTTTTTCTTAAATCGGTTTTATTCAATTTCGTAAAATCTGTCCAAAATACAAAGGCTTTTGTTCATAGAAAGTAACTCCATATGATAGTATGTGTAGTTACTTGTATGCATCATGTCAACAGCACAGCAATACCACAAAATATTGTCTCCAGGCATTCTGCAGTAATAGTGTAGTCTTAGAGACCACAATCAGCACACGGTGCAGTTCTCCGATCCAAACTGTCCACACAGAGGTCATTGATAGTCCAGTGTAATGCTAGCAGTGCGTGCAATGAGAGTACCGCACCTCTGGCCACCGCAATGCACTACATGAATGTAGACTATGGTCTCTACGAAACAGGGCGTTTCAAACGTACACAAGGACTTTGAGATTTCATACATATCATCATTAGGTAATACTGATGATCCATGCCAAGTTTTATGACTTCTATAAAAGGGCTACTCCCTCTTGAAGGAATAAAGAATCAAATAAAGTCCCTCACGTGAAGTTTCTGACTGCTGAGGGCGTTGTGAGGTTGGTTTGCGTGTTGCCCAGCCAGTGCGGATGGCCTTCATGCCTGGATACTGTGGTAGGATGGCGCCGTTCATCTCCTTGATGGCGTACTGGGCATCCTGCAGGCACAAAAAGAATACATCAAGCCAAGGCCTGGATTCTGTGCAGATGCTAAACACAAACAGTGTACTTAGCCCGGACTAACTTTACGGGACGCCGAATAAAACAATATGAAACATAATTATTGATTTGATACAATTGATTTTGTCCCTGGGATCACTATGGTGTATTGAGTTTGTCCACATATCAATTACAGAAAATTATTGAAATCACCCACTGTTGTGATTCTGTAATGAAAATCAATAATTTTGTGGCAGCATCAGCTAATTTATTTTGCGCCCCATAAAGTTAGTTCACGTTTAGTACATTGTCGAAGTTAAATCATCGCTGTGAATATGGATCTTAGAGAATATGCCAAAAACCACAGAGCATATCATAGGCTACTGTATGATCTAAGAAATATAAGAAAAACAATGAATCATTCTTAGCAATTCTTTTTTGAAAGTCATCAGAAATCTAACCCTCTGCAATTTTTAGGGTGCTAAATTATGCTCGGTTCTGGTTTAGGTTACACATCCCAATATCCTAACCCAACAACATAAAGTAATTAATCCCTCTAAAACCCAGGATTACCCAAACACTCAACCATGTTGACAAACAAATCCTCTTAGATCTTTTCATATCCTTCTATCAGCTCTTAAAACTCTTACACATTTTTAGTGCAAGCTTTGTTGACTTTTTTCTACAAAACTACATCTGCATCTTGGAGTAGGCCCTCTACATCTCTCTGCCTGTCACTAGCTCAAATGTCGAGGCCCCCGCAGTCGCCAGCTGTCCACAAATTCGCACGTTATCATGTGACATCGGTCGTTCGGCCAGTGAAAATAAATACCACTGCTCGTACTGGCTCTTTAATGGACCGACTTTATGACGAAATCTGAAGTCATTCACATTGCACCGTCTTCTTTCTGCTCATGTCCGAATCTCTATTTTCAGCTGCTTCATGTAAGAGCTCTGAAGTTATGGCTTTCTTTAAAATACTAACCCAGTTTAATGCCATATCAAATGCACAGATATAATGCACCTTCATGTATCTTTCTGCCAGCTAAAACATACACCACCCCCCCCCCCCTCCCCCTCCCCCTCCCCCTTGTCCATGTTTAGTCTGATGTAAATTTTATATCCAATTTAAAAACACTGTTCTGACAAATCACATTTTTTTAAAAATTGTATGTGTAATGAATAAATAGAGACATGTTAGAGACATTTCCAGTCTCGTCGATACGTGCCTGCCTGCACTGACATTCAAACATACACACAAATACTGTACATCATTGAGCATGTTACGCATATGAAAACATGCACCCTCCTGTTGGCCGCTGCCGCAGGGCTCAATGAGCAAAATGCTGTCAACAGACCCTGTCTGATATCTACCATGTGAACGGTGCATTCTAGAATAGAAATGTTGCAGAAAAACATGCTTTTATCTGTGCATGTGTATCACCAGGCAAACTCACAACCCCCCTCATGATCACCAGAATCATCATCCAATCTAATCTTTTACCTTAATCAGATAAGCAGTGGCACTGTTTTGTTTATACATTATTTGAATGATTTCTGTTTATTTCCTAGCATGTAATGATTCTATAAGTATCACATGTTTATGATTGTTAATGCAATGTTGTGGGATGATGTACCCAGGGCCCCGGGAAAAACAGTGTCTGGCACAATGGCAAGGCTACTCTGGAAAAAAGAAGACACAATGAATAAATAAAATTTACATCTTCCTTTTCAAATGGGAAAATATTTCAAATGTTTTTGTTTATGCATTATCCAACTGTTCATGTTCAATTTCTGTAGTGTAGTGTTTGTACTCAAGTAAATTGTGGTATAATTTAACCAAGGCCCCCTGGAGGTGTTTCAACCAGCTGTTCTTATGCTAAGAACAACTTTACGCATGATTAGCGACCCTTTCTTCTGCAAAATCAGATTCTCAATTTTTTATTCTTTATTCTTTTTATTCTTTTTATTCTTATCATCTAAATACATAGGCCTATGATTTGTCAAATTTAACTAGGTTTGTTCGAAATAAACTCCCACTTTGTTAAAACAGGAACAAATGAAGCACAAGAAAGGGTCACCAGTCATGCGTAAAGTCATTCTTAGCTTAAGAACAGCTTGATGAAACACCTACCTTGAAGAACTGTGCCAGGCACACAGATAGGCTCCCCTTGGAAAAAAAAGAAGACTTAATAAATAAATAAATAAATGAATCAAATCAAACTTACGTCCTCCTTCTCGAACGAGACAAAGCCGTAGCATCTGGACTTCCCCGTCTCTGGGTCTCTCACCACGCGGGCATCTCTGAAGAAAAAAAATACACGCAAGTGAAAACAATTAACAAAAGCACCTGACAAAGCAACAGTTACTTTCCTCTTTAACATCACAAAGGCTGGATACACATTGTTTAAAAAAAAAAAACAGTCTCGTTTGTTTTCTCCCTATTTCTCAAGTGATTTTGTTCCCCCTTCTAAAACGAAAGTCCACTCTAAAGTTTTTGCTTTCCATTCTCAGGACACATGTTTCCAAGGATTACCGCAAATATTCTCTAGTCGGTCCTACACCTATCATTCTTCTCCCTTTCCTTCTATTTTCTTATCAAAAGTTTCTTTTTGCTGTCTATGTTGTTACAAGGGTGACATGACATGTCTTTTCAGCAGAAGAGCTAACCAGCAATGGGATAACAGTACAAGCACTGCAGAAGTAGCCAGGGGACCAGTTCCAAGACAATTTAATGCAAAGCCAAAACATTTATTCAGAGGACACAACGTACACCTTTTCTGCCTCATGCAATGGGACAAAAGTTTTCTGACCATGTCATCTTATTTTCACAGCAAGCATTACAAGACTGTTAACGTCATCTTCATCCGCCGCCCCTCTATCTTCCACTTTCACCTGTTCCTAAAGTAGGAAACCCCTATCATTTTTACAAGACTGCACAAAAATGACCAAAAAACAGTTGCAAAAAGAAAAACAAAAGTCAAATAATATGCGAATAAGATAGAAACAAATATGGAGAAGTCATACGTGGCTCGATTATTTTTCTCGGAAGGCCTTTTCACTTTGTCCACCAAGCCTGACGGGCTGCACCACTGAAAATTCGGAAACCGACAGAAAATTTGCTCAGAAAAGATAAGGAACTACTATTGGTACACATCACACTAGAAAAAAAGTAATAAAATAAATAAAAGGAATAAAAATACACAAAAAAAGAGGGTTGGTGGAAAACACACTTTTCATAAACTACGGTTCACTACATGTAAATGTACAGTGTTGATGGAAAAAGAAAAAGAGGGCTAAAAAAACACTAAAAATAGGGAATGAACTACATTAAATAAAAAAAACCTCCCAAAAATGTTTGTGTAATATTATATATCTTATCATCTTAATTACTTTCCTTACAACTATCTTTCACATATTTCCATTAGACCGAGTACTAGTAATGAAATGAACACACTGGTAATACAGCCCCATGTACAATGTGTACATACATGTAGTACAAATGATGCATAAAAGGTCATAACAGAAAATCTATATTGCGTATCCACATGGCAATCGTGCCATGTAGAGATTCATGCAAAATCATGCTTCTTTGTTTTCAGGAGACATCTTCTTTATTATTATTTTTCTTTCATTACCAGTATATTAAGTATGCTCATTTGGGCCAAGTACATGCATGGTACAGTCACACCTATATGTACTGTACATGTCCAGTGCCCATAGGTTTACTAATATGCAACTTATTTTACAAAAACAACTACAAAGGCCTGTCAGCTGCACATTGTACTTTGAGATTATAGTGTAAAACATTTACATACTGTAAGTAATAGCTTTGGCTGTTAAAAGATCATTTAACTATAGGCAACTATCCGATTCCACATATTTCCTCATATAATTTTTCCTTACAATATTTTGTCCATACAAAGTACTAGTAGGTGGTCTGTCTTCTGTGCTGTAGGGCAATTCCCCAACTAAAAACCTACAGACAAACTATCATAGAAGCATGGTGTCTCCCCACTTGGAGTTAACATCGACAGCTAGACTGCCATTCAAAAGTAAAGCTTAAAGACTTGACTTCATTTTAGTTGGAATCTGCGTGTCCTGCGCATGGAAAGGCTGGATTACCAACAGGATGTGCACATTCAATAGAGAGTGCGTCAGCATTGTATGCACTTTAATAAAATGCACAAGCATTCTCCATTGATGTGCACATCCTGATTTTAATCCAGCTTTTCTATCTACTGGACCTGCAGAAGCACTCTCTATTGATATGTACAATGTAATTTTAATCCAGCTCTTCCATCTCCTGGACATGCTGATTCTGAACAAAGGACTGGTAACATGATGTTTTAGTTAAAATTGAGGAGAAGGGTTGCAGGAACAACCAGCTTTTTTCAGTGTATATATACTTCTACACTCTTCATGCAAAGGAACTATATTCGTAATGAATCTGCATTATTGCACAAAATGTCATACCATGTTACTCTAGAGTTGAATACCAATTTAGGATGGAGGAAAACGTATGAAGAGCAAATGCACTTTCATAATATATGATATCAAAAACATTCATAATTTCCAAATGTTGAGGAAAACATCTTAAGAATTTTAAAAAATACAAACCACCACAGCACAAGGAGTACAGTAATGAGACAGTACAAATATTGTATTACAAAGGTTTGATAAGCATTATTCAACCAAAGTGAGCCCCACATTATCATTAATGACAGAATCATGAGATAATCTCATTTGTAAGAGCACCGGGGAAAATCTAGTATCACTTGAGGATTTATGCAAAGTATTTTTCTTTCCTGGAAAATTCAAGATGATGGATCAATTTCGTTATAAATGCAAACTTTATGCAATATCTTTCAAACAATAGATTATTACTGGTAACCGCACAGATTTTCCAAGGTTTGTGTGATAGCAACAACTAATAAACTCAGAGTGGCAAGATGATGGAACTCTTTTGATCACATGTCCTTTTTTTTTTTTTTTACTTAATTTCAGGAATGAATGTTAAAATCGTCTCAAAACAAAAATTTTAGTCATCATGTAGGATCCTAGAATGAAATGAGAAAAGGACCAGTGAAAACAATTTAACGGTTCTGCCATAATGGATCTCAAATGGATGTCCAACAGCCTGCAAGGCTACTTGAGTGAAATTCATGCCACCCCCACAGGGTGCCGACATTCAAATTGAAGGAGAGAGTTAAGAAGGATATCATATTCATAAAATTAATATTTTTCACACAAATTTTTTTGGAAAAGACTATAAAAAAAAAATGCTTTAAGCTTATGAAATGGTTTCATACATTACAATAAGATATAACAAGGTGGTTCGCGAACCACGAGTCTCGCCTGATTTCGCAATCGATAAACTGTGTTAAGTTTTTTCTTCAAACCTTTTGGCCCCTAGATGACCTTTGACCCCATCAGCCTCATGAAGAGACACATGTGGTATTACCCAAGGATCATTTGTACCAAGTGTGATCACAATTGATGCAGAAATAAAGAAATGAAAGCAAGTCAAATGAAAACTTTGAGAAAAAAATGATGCAAATGGCCTTTTGACCCCTAGATGATTTTTGACCCCCATCATCCTTATGACGACAAGTGTGGTATTACCCAAGGATCATTTGTACCAAGTTTGATCACAATTGATGCAGAAATAAAGAAATGAGAGCAAGTTAAAGAAAAACTTTTAACATTTTTTGTAACAGACCAACAGACCAACAGGAAAAGTAATCACTAGGTCTCTACTGAACTTCGTTCAGGCGAGACAAAAAGGGGTATTTTAATGTACACAGTGAACATACTGATATAGTTTGATTACTGATGAAGTAAACATATTATGTGGGACAAATGTTCAACAATGCTGTTATTCAAATTGAAATATAAAAGTACAATGAGGCATACACAGGAGTGAGGAGATAAATAGGAAGAGAGGCAGTGAGGGGGAAAGTGACAATGTAAAAACAGGAAGATAGAAAGAATGACCTGTAGATTGAACTCTTTAGACTTCATGTAGTATGTTATGTTCTGATAAATACTTAACATAGTGTTCTACACTGTTTAATGGTTCAATGTGTAGCATTATTTTATCACGCTGAGCAGAGGGCTGTTCATATTCTATGATAAAACTCACATATGTCCTACAATCTAGACTACCCTTGCGACAGCTGGTACGAAAATCTTGATACTTTCTAATCTGAAAATCTTATTGATTAATTAATATTGAAAAACCACAAATGTCTCACATACTGGTTAACTACATGAATTTTTTTCTATTCGATGAACAGCACACATTCCAATGTACACAGCCATAGAAATCAAACTTCGATTCCATGTAGTTTAAAATTTATACAAATGTAGGTGCACAAGTATGAAATTGGAATGGTGTTGATAAAATACTAGCAAGAAACACGATTCAAAGGCTCCTTTGAAGGCTCCTTTGCAACGCATAATCCACAAAAATGGCAATTCTTCCACTTCTACCTCTATTTCCTTTCACCTTCTCCTTTTTAATTTCATTCTTTCACGGACCTACCATCCCCAAAACACACACATACACATACACACACACACACGCGCGCGCGCACACACACACACACACCATATGCTATTCTCTGTTTCTCTATTTTTTTTCCTACATTAGAAACGCACAATGTGGTTCAAACTTCAGCCACTGTTTGTAAAGACCCAGTCTCACAAAGTGATAGCTACAAATAAGAGGCAGATCTTATGGGCAAGCCTGAAAAATAAATCATTGCCTTTCATATCATAACATATCATGTACAGTACAACTGAATTATTTATGGCATCATTCGGCAAAAAAATATGGCATAGGACATGATCAAGTTACTGCTGTACACTGCTGGAATAAAAAATATCAAGTCTAAAGTAAACATCAAAAGGAACACGTCTCTCGTGGTATGCATTCAAAATTATCTAAAGCAGCCACTACAAAACAATATTTCTGAAGACATGCAAAACCTTCCGCCATATCATTCAGACATACCGGTAGATTTTCCTAACTCTATCACAAAGCCAAGACAAAGACAACATCTCTCCAGGTGGAACTTAAAAAAGGGGATTGAAATAAGTAGAAAACATTGATTACTATTGGCATAAGGGTGATCACGTCAATGTCTCTGCAAAGCGGTAGACTGGGATTCAAGCTTTCAACCGTACATTCATGTACTACCCTGCTATAAAAGAGTAGAATGTCAGTGCCAAATTCCTTTCTTCTTTCTCTAAATGATTCTAAAGTTCATAAGTTTGGTTTCTCCTGGAATACTAGGCATTGTAAGTTTACAGCCTTGATTAAAATATGAACTGCTATAAAAAAAAAAAAAAATTAATTGGATTTTATGCCACCCCCCCCCCTCACCCTTTTCCTTCCCAATTCCCCTTAAAAAGTTAAATTATTCCTATGTTTGTTTCAAACACATCGAGGGGAAGAATGACTAAAAAAAAATTCTAATAAAAGGGGCCACGTATAGAAAACAAGCTAAAGTAATTATCATATTGCATACATGTATGTGAACTGTTCTATATACGAGTATTCTGCACATTCTTGAAAAATTAGTCATCCTCATAGAGTGAAGTGTAAAAAGCATTTCAGGGTGTTTGTGTCCTAATATCAGGCATAAAAAAACAGTGCCTATTAATAGAATTGTCCCCCTGGTTACTTCAAAGAAGAAATCTAACACTTCCTGGAAGATTGCAGAACAAGAAAGAAACATTGAGTAATATGTTGATTGGTGTCTTATCATTATCAAAACTCAAAGAAATTCTGTTGTGCATTCTCTCTGAAATTTGCAAATCTGTGATGCACCTTCAGTCCACACATACTATTCAGGGGAGTTTATAGTTCTATCCTTCTTAACAACTTGTTTTATGTCGAATATGACCATTATTTTACTTCAATCTTTAATTCATTTAATCGAGTTTTCAGAAATGCATATTTCCATGAAACTGTATTTGCAACATGTGACTTATTCCTCCAGGATTTCTACATTATACATGCACGCAAACCAGCTGGGATTGCACGAGGCATACTTAAAATCCCAATGAAAGCAGGACTTTGGCCCAAAGTCTGATTGAAAATGTGGTAGTTACAAAGTATATATAGCAAACAAGGAAGAAATAAACGAAAAAGGAACATAACTGGACAATGGGTTAAATCATGGGTAATCATGATTGTTTAAAAAGTGACGAAAACAATTGAGGATAATAACACAAGCACTAAGAAGAAAAAATGAGATAATCAAGAAAACAGGAAGGGGGATAACTTACATTCAGAAACAAGCTGTACACTCTTTCATGAACACTGAATGCTCACTCTATAGGTTAAACAAATCACTTTGTCATGCATACATTGCACTGATGCAAATATAATCAAAGTAAATGCTAAAAAAATGTTGTGTTGCCCAATAATTAATATGGGTATAAAACCAATAATAGTCATTGTAATAAAAAGTCTTACAAAAAATTAGATAATTCAAAACTGTATGAAAATTAATCTCACAGGAAAAAAAGGGTTTGTAGTTCCAGCCCTAATTCTTTCTTTTATCATTATAACAAGATGCCAGCATTAAATCCATAATTATAGCAACAGCTCTGTTAGAGACACCTTATGTAAACTATTTTCTGATCTCAAACTAACAAGTACATTTCCACCTTCAATAAATTTGGCTCACTTTCCCAATGGTAGCAATGAAAAGTTGTGACCAACAGCAAAATCCTACTTAAAAAAAAAAAAAAAAAAATAGGCATGCTATAGTTGTGAATAAATTACCCACAAAACAGTGATTTATCAGGTATACGACTGTAACCATTGCTTCAGTTTTTAATTTAGTGTTACTTCACATATCTTTCTAAACCTGTTTGTTACTGCATGACCTGGACTGACGAGGATTGTTAACTTACGTGACACTGCCATATTTATCAAAAAGTGCTCTGAGTTCAGCTGTCTTCATCTCAGGAACAAGGTCCCCCACAAACACATGATGGTGATCTGCATGACAGAAGGACAATATCATTAGAGGTTACAAACAAATGAAACCTCTACAACATCAAGGTATTTACCATTATGCCTGTACTACACTGAACATGCCATGGTTTGAAGAGGAACACCACAGTCATAAATGTACCTGTTCTTATACAATACACAAAATCAAAAGGAAGGCATTTTCACAACTACAGCACATTCATTTAGTTATTGAAACAACAAAGCACTATTAAGACTATCAGAGGAGATATGAAGACTGTATTTGCACCACAACACATGTTATTCAATAATGTGCCTCTGTTGAGTTGTGTGTAATAATACACCATCAGCGTACAGTACACTAGTACACTGCAGTAGAACATAATTTCACCAGTACAATTTCTGTTACAGTATGTCTAGTACATGTAAGAGCTGAATTAGCACCAGGATGTGGACATTCAATAGCTGGTGAGCCAGCATTCTATTCAAGTCTACACAATCCGAGTGTACCTTACTTCATATTCACTATTGAACATAGCATAGCCTGGTTGCTAATCCAGCTTTTGTATTGGCTGGTTAGGTTGATTTTGAATAGAATAGGTCATCACCATGATCTACAGATTTAAGATTGTGCTGTATGTGTGTATGTATGTATGTATGTGTGTATGTATGTATGTATGTATGTATGTATGTATGTATGTGTGTGTGTATGTATGTATGTATGGGTGCTATTTCCAAATGTAGTGCGTGTGGTTTCGTAAGACTGTGATTGTACTTTTCTTGGTGTACGAGGGCTGCATTACATGGTTTATGCCAGAGCCAAACAGAGTTCGGTTTCAATAGGCCACAACATGGCATGTGTTGCTTTGTTGGGCAAGCGAATAACAAAAGAATATGTGACATGTTTTCACCGAATGAAACTCTGTATATAGATGACTCTGGTTTATACACCCCTGCCATTATTACTTCACTAGCTGTACAATGTACAGTATCTGTAAACACTGTATTTACTAAAACATAGTACAAGAACCAGACCGTAATCATTAAAAATGGATTGTTGTTATTTGTAAATACTGTTTATACCAAGCATAGTTTAAGAACCTGACCAGTTATTAGATTGTCACAATGCAATTTTTTAAAAACATTTTTGTTTTTGTCATCCCTCATCAATCCCTTGTATTAGGGATGAATGTTGCATCAAAAATAAAAATAATAAATGACTTTTATGAACAACTGTAGATTAATCAATACTTTCATATGAAAATATACAACCCTTGAGAGATAAAGTGATATGTCCAGTGTTGCATTTATACTAGTATTTATCTGATTTACAAACTGTTAAACCTGTTATGCTTGTAATTAAGAGGGAACACATACCCAGTTTGAATATGTTGTATTGTTACATTCATTCTGTAGGGTCATCATATGAAAAAGGTTTTCAGATGCACAGTATTTGTACCATAATTTTCCCTGCATGGCTGATATTGTCTGTTCATGTATTATCTTAAATAGTCATTTAGAGTTTGCCCATGCCCATGATCAAAAAAGACTATGGATAGTTCATGGCTGTGAAAGAAATCAATACTATCAAAATAATAAACCAATGCCGATTCCTCCCCCCCCCCCCCCAAAAAAAAAAAAAAAAAAATGAAAACAATAGTGTCTATATTCTCTCTTTTCAGGTACAATTTATGCTGTATGCATATTAGCTCCAAATACTATGGATACTGCATGGCCGTGAAATAAATCAATCACGTAGAAATATGAGACCAATTCTGCTTTTTCCTCTTTCCTCCCCACAATTAGGAATAATGCTGGTGCTCCAGCTACCGTGCAATGTGTGGTGCACGTGCAATGGTTGAAACCACAGATTTGTAAGCGAACACGCACTACACATGTACATGGGTATAGAGACAACATTTCTGCTGAGATTTAATACTCATTTTTGTTGGATATGCAGGTATCAAATAAACACGTTCTATGCATATGGTGATGCGGTTTCCTGGCAAGTTTAACTGGTACTTACCACATCATCAAATGAACAAAGAATGATTATTGTAATAAGAACTGAGCAGGGAAAGGAATGTACAATGAACTAATGGGAGTGTTTTTTTAATCCAGATGTTAATCATTTTATAGTGAGCCACTGCATATAAAAGAATTAAACAGATTAGATCAATGTATTTATTTGATATTCATCTACTAACAATTCATAATTTTGCAGCATTTACAGACATTGGCTAAACAATGTATCTATTTTTGTGAAACCCCCCAAAAGTTGGGGTTTATTCAATCTAAATAACATAATCCTTTGTATACATTCCTGTAACCTTTCCTACTCAATGTAACAGGGGCTCCGGGTGATTTCGCCCCTGAAAGGCTTAAAAGAGCCCTGGAAAATGTTAAAGGTGATATTCATAGGAAATAAAATCAAATAAATATAGCTTATTTTATAATTGAATGAGTTATTAAAGCAATTTATGCAGCTAACATGCCATGAAAGTGTTCAGTTTTGTGTTAAATGAAGTTCAAATTTCACTAAATTGACTCTCTTCCTGACCTACGAAATCGCCTAAGGGAAAGTGGCGTTGTGTGTACGTCACAGCCGGGATATGCTTGACAATGACCATTGTGTATCACACCTGTTAATCCACTAGCAACTGCCATCACAGTTTCATTAACAATGCCTGATGCTTCTGGCGGTAAAGAAGCTGCGGATTGGCATGTGTGATGCACAATAACGCCTCCCGTTTCTTACGTCCTAAAGGCCGACCTAAAGGCCGTTTCGGATGACAGTAGGTCAAATTTGTCCCCCAAAATACGGTGATTGTTTTCACCCTAATTTCGATTTTTGGAAAGTGATATATTGTTTGAATGTCATCCGAGCTCATTGTATGGCTTATAAGCTTTCTGTAGATGAATATATTCATATTTTTGGATTTTCTATGAATATCACCTTTAATGATGAAATCAAAAGCTGGAAAGAAGATAAGAATTCACAATTTAAGTACTTACGTGTCGTATCCTTTCTTGACCCTTGCGTCGTAGCCCAATTAACTTTCATCGGCTGAAAGATAAAATCAGGGAAAGAAGAGGGTGGAAATATGAAGGCAGTCCGCAATTCCTGGTGTACAGTACCTCTATTTTGATTTTTCTGATGAAATTCCAATCATTTCTTTGACTTTTCGTTTATCAATATATTTTACTACTTTGTGACCAAGCACACCCACAATCAGTATGATGACAAAGAAGGGTTTTAAAACTTCTCTTTTTCATAGTGAATTGAACAACTAACACCGAAAAAGTATTTCAACTTTCACAACAAGATACATACTGTACATGCAAGCTTCTGTGTGCAAGATATGTGTTCTTTGATTGTACTAAATACATTATTTTGCAATACACATTTATGTACATGTACATTAAACATATATCAGTAACTCCCAACAACATTTACAGGCTCATTAACATACGTAGGAATCTTCTTCATTTTCTTTCCAGTCATTCAGACAACTTCCGTTGAGCAATTCCTTATATATTACAGAAATGTGCATGCACAAATTCTTCTTGTGCATATCACAGGAGAATACGCAAAATATAAAACTTGCTCTCCTACTCAAACAACAATTCAATAACAGTTAAAGCATTCGCTGTGTTTGTTATAAAATATCACACCTATGATCAATCATGTGACTTCACATGTGCATACACGTATGTATGACAACCTCCTTATGCCCTTGTGTACATAACGTGAATGTTGTCCATACATTTTCAAATAAACTACTACTCTATGGGATTTGTGTGTATTACAGTACTAGTGAAAAAAGTCACACATGGAATGTAAAGACTTAAAGGTACGATTGAAACACCACAGTGCTTTTAACATTTCTACAAAGTCGGTTGTAATTAAAGTATTAGCCGAGACAGCACATCAATAACTTCGAGTAAGCATTGGGGCCACATCTTGATCTGAGCCAGCATAGTATACAAAACATGTTAAATAGGATACCTGCCTACAGGCATCCTGCATCCTGCATTGTTCTGTGTACAATATAAAAATATACAATGCTGTCCTGCTTTTGAATGTGGCATCCTACGGCCTTAATCACAAAACCTTATTAGCCTACATGTAGTTAGTAAATTAGTTTACTAAAAATATAGCAGCAGAATGCACTTGAGCAATTACGCTTTAAGGTTTCATGAACGTAGCCCACTAGTGCTTTCACACCCATAACTGCAGCACATGTACTGTAGTGTACATAGTTATAGTCATTTGTATTTGTACAAGCACAAGCTACAAAATCCCATAGGGCATCAGTTGTTTTGGTACACAAAGAGTTAAAGGTGTTTCCCTGTGTGTTGTATATATGCAGCACCGGTCTCAAGTCCTCAAGAAGGGTAAGGCAAAGCAATAAGAACACGAGGGGCAACAAGCCTGCGTTAAGAAAGACATCCCCTCCCCCTACAGATGTACATGTATGCCTATTTCCTTCATGCATTCACTTTTGAATGCTCAAACAAGAAGAGGGAGGATGCATGAATTATGCAAAAATTTGGATTTGTGTTCAAAAAATTTAGACGGATGTGTTGTCTCCGAGTTGCTTGGGTTTATATGTGGTGAAGCAAGACACCTATCACTCAACAGTGTGCAATATGAAGGAGATCATTGGCCTTCTTTTTTTACGCTGATGGCACATCTGACCAAGTCCAGTTCAACAATAATGTCTTCAATACTCTTCCAACTTCATTTCAAAGACATGATGGCATAAATAAGACTAATACCCTTTAAAGGTATGATACCATACTTTATTATTGTTGTTTTTTTTCCATGTGTGGTATATACACTCCAGCTCAAAGGAATTAGCATAGGGAAAGGGAAAGGGAAAAAGTGGAAGGAGCCACAGTTTTAAACCGCAGTATGTTTTTTCCAGTTCAGCATGAAACATGATGCTTTTTAGGCATAAGCAGTGACAAAACACTGGGTTAACTATCAAATAATTTTTGGTGAGCTCCCAATTGTGCATAGTAGACAGAGCACTACGCCGACAGATTGCAATGCATCTACAGACGAACTTCTAGAAAAAAATACTTAAGCGATTATATCTTGTTTTATCATTGCAATGATTGCATGCATCTTCGCCTTTCCCAAGAGAAATCCAAATACAAGTATTTCCCATACCTTGTTTTTGCAGATTGGATGAAAATTACGCTCCATAAACTGGCACAAATATAATTTCCCCTAAATTCTACAAATACATTTTCTTGTAACTTGTTTTGTCATGATGTCCATGTATGCATGACGCCATTAAGTTGCATCTTACATTCATTGTAGAAAAAAAAATTGTATTCTCACAATGTCATCGTAAATTTGAATTCTGACCGATATTATATTTTCAAAGTTTTGTTTAGTGTTTAGAGAGTTGACGAGATGGGGGCGGGTGACAAGTGCAAATTGTGTAAAACAACAAAATACATTGTACATACACATATGTAAATGAGAAAAGTCATAAATCCAGGAATATACATTTGAATTCCAAACCCTATGTTTTCTTTATCTTTCCCACGGACCTGAATTGGTTGGGTAATCCTTCTACACTTTCATTGCATCAACAGGCATTTCATCAGAATATTAACTGTACATATAACTAGCATCGGAGACAACAATCTCCCTTTAGAAGAGCCTGTACATTGTAGATGTAGTGCATGGCAACGCCTCACTTCTTTGTCGTAATTCCTTTAATTCATTAGACTCTGAATAATTGATAAGAAGAACAATGTAGTGGTCGCCTCTCAGCATGGTAATATCCCCACCTTCAGCGTGCGCCCCGGCCGCCACAAAGCACGTAATTTATTAAAAATGACTAAGTGCTGACATCCATTATTTCTACCGTGCCGTCGTGCTTCGCTGCCTGCGTTTTCCACAGGGTTCATTCCTCTTTTTTCGCCTCCTCGTCGTTCCGTGAAGCGATGCAATGATCGCCGCTGTCCTCCCTCCTCTCCTCCCCTTTGCTTCTTTCTCCTTCTTAGAATGGTATTGACCTGTGACCCCATCAGCTCAGTGTCATTAATTAAAAACATGGCGAGAAGCAGGGCATGACTTTAAAGCCAACATGCACTTCGCATTATGTGTGAACTCTTGTAAGCATCATACTATACATACACCTCAATGTTTTGAAATCTATCCTAGCCTTTTGGATTTGTTATTCCAAAGACATGTTGTCATCATGGAGAATATATTAATCATCCAGATACATGTACCTAGTACACAGCAGTATTCACTTCCCTCCAGTGATATGTGTTTGCTTGAAGTCATGCAGAACATACAAATATTTTGTACAGGTTTATTCAAAATAATGCTAGGACACTGTAAGCAATATTTGTTCAATTCAAAGGAAAATAAATGTATTACTCTCAAAACAACCCAATTTTCAGACATATACATAGCCTACTCTAAACATTTGATGGATAATATCTCGTCAAAAATTGAACAAAAGCATGATTTAGGTTGATTTTGCTCGGCTCTAAATAGTTTGTTTGATGTTGCTCTACTGCACAATGGAAAGAATGTACAGTCTTACCAGGATTTTTTATTTCTTCAAATAATATCACCGAGCAATTCATGGCCAAGGCAGAGAAAAAAGTCTCGCCAATAATGAAGGTCCAATAATGGATATTTTTGTTCTGAAGAGGCCTTGGGCAAGAATGAGCAAATTATAAGCAAAAGATTGCACAAATAAAGATTGACCAGAACCTAAAATACAGAGTAGCAGGGTTCTTCTACTTCTATCAAGTTGTTGATAATTGGTGGCTGTGCGGCTCATGGTCAGCCAATGGAAACACGGTACCACAACTGAGAGAAGCAGTACAGTATTATCATTGTCTTTATCTTTATATTTTGTAACTCATTATCATCAATATACTCTAACCATAAAAATAAGTATGCCAAAGGAGGGCTTCTACTTCTACCAAGCTGTTAATGTTTGGTGACCATTTGGCTCATGGTCAGCCCACTGAAACAGCGTATCACAACTGTGAGAGGCATGTATTTTCGTTGTGTTTATCATCATATCTCAAAAGTCATTATCCTCCATGTACTTTATCCATAATAATAAGTATACCAAAGGAGGATTTACCCATAAGACTTGGGGGAAGATCCACTATGTATGCCTTTCTTGAATTGACAGATTGTCTACCAGATAAACTGTTGCTCTCTGGAAATTGTGTGTTGTAAAAAGTCACAAGTGGCACAGAGAGAATTAATGGACCTGGTTGATGAAAGTAAAAAAAGGAGGCCATTACATAAAGAGGAAAAAATAATTATATACTCAACAAATGCCTTTAAGGGGTTTTAATAAGCTTGATGATTAATTAATTCAACTTTGCTGATGATGTTTTGTTTTTGTCATTTAGTTTCTATTTGTTAGACAAAGTTCTTCAAGAATGCTCATTAGACCCCTAAAACATATGTTGTTAATTCTCCCTATCGCATATAGCCGATATCAAGCGATATCACCTCGCGATACCAATATCTGATCGATTGCTCTTGGGACGTATACTTCCGGTAAGAGTTTGTCGTCGACAGAAAGTGACCTAGAAATCACCTTGTTTGATGAATTAAGCAGCGAACATTTTGTCTAGGGTTATGGTTAGGGTCAGGGTTAGGTTTAGAATTAGGTTTAGGGTTAGTGTTAGGGTCAGGGTTAGGGTTAGGGTTAAAATTAATCAAATTAGTTGGATACCCTGGTCCCCTATTGTACAGGGTTGCCGAATGTTCGTGGACCGGAAGCTCATATCCCAAGAATCAAAGGTAAAAAAATTAGAGCGCCACACACGTTCAGATTCTGAGTGCTATATGCGATAGGGAGAATTGCTTGATTATTTGATTGTTTACAAAAACAATCAAATATTGTTTATTGTTATAGATTGTTTACAAAATGCTACCTACATGGCTTGTGTTAGTGTAAAGCTTGCACAGAAAGACACAGAAAACTTAGAAATTTTTGTTTTATTCGCCACAGCACACAAGAGCGTGTACTACAGAGCAGTATAAAAGTAGTTGCCTGTTTTATACCATAATGTGTGCAATATGCAAGAGAAACTACTGATCCTTGTAATCAATGCCAGCTTTGTACCAGCATAACTTTTAGAGACTGAAATTGATATTATAAATCTCATTCAAACCCACTCAATCTCAGCAGAACATATGGTGGCAAACAGTTGTTGTTTTATGAGCACAAATAGAACACGATATATCACTTTCTTGAAATGCAATAATACAAATGTGTACTTTATGCTTTGATATAGGCATGTACGCAAGTATTTGATAATGTGCTTTACTGTTTCGTAACAATACAGTCATATTACATGTACCAGGAGTGTATTTAACAACATTATGTGGAGGGGTAGCTTGGATAGATTTATTAAATGTATCTAATATTATGGTATGGGTTACTGGTATGAGGCCAAAGAGTGCAGTTAGGCCAGTGAGCACTCAACCGTAACAAAACCAGACCAACATCGGAAGTACGATTAAAATCACCCAGCTACATGTAGCATGCTGTGTGAGCTCTGTGCTTGGTGTTGGTTTCATGCAGTATGGACACCATGTGCAAACTTTCTTGGCAACAAAATACAGTGTGCCATGTGTGTAAAGCAATATACATTTGTGTGTATAGAACACACAATGCTTGTAACACATATAAAAGTCCATCTATTCTGTGCAAATGAGTAATTTTTATAAAGTGCAGAGCCAATCCTGGTGGGTGCTCTTCAGTTAGTTCAAAAGAGTTCTCACAATGGCGGCTGTTGTCATGGTCTCATGAAACGTGTGCAGTGGTCAACTTTGAAGTGCTGTGGTCTAGTGATTAAAGCTCTTGATTCTCATTAACCCCGTTCATATATACTGCCTTTCCGCGAAAAAGGCGCAACATTTGCGGCAATTTTGCATATGCATTACCGATAGCTGCGCATATGAATGGGAATCGCTCAAATAATGCGGTATTTGCTTCCTCCTTTTTTGCGCTATTTTGCGGCTTTTTCGCGGATCGAGACCAAGTAATAATACCACAATATTGCGGTAAGCGTATCTTATAAACTGCGTCCACAAAATAGGCGTAAATGTTTCGCCTTGTGCATCGCGCTCTGGCATGTGGGTCACTAATCCCACTGCTCGTATGGCTGAGCGGAACATGTCACCATTGGTTTGTAGAGAGTCCAGCTGTCCAAAACACTGCAACATTACGGCTTTTTGGGTGTATATGAACGGTGCTTTTGCGGCTCGCTGGAAACTTGCTTACCGATGTGCATCGGTAATAATAGCAGTATATGGTATATGAACTGGGCTGTAAGAGGAATCCTGGGTTCGAGTCTGCCCTGATGCATACATTCCTGGGCAAGGTGTTTTGCCGATGCTCATTTGTCTCGAAGGTGTGCAAATAAAAGGGTAACCGACAGGATGTATTACTGTTATTAACTTTGAAGCGCCCATGTATGACAGCTTAGCTTACAACAGGGTAATGGCAAAGTCATTGTATGTGATGCGCAGGTGAGCATATGGCTCTGTTTACAATCAATGGTGCAACTGCGGGACAAAACTGCCTAAATTTCAAATCAGTTTTCCAGGCCCCTTATCATTACATTAAATACAGAAGTCATAAGGGCTGGAACAAAATGTTTCAGAGCTTAATCCATCTCTGTTTTACTCTGGTGGATGTGATACCTACAGTGGATATTGATTTTTTTCGTTGAAAAATGAGTTTTCACAATCATTCTCTATTTCAAAGCATGATAGTCATGACATGATTGTTCAATGTAGTAGATGATAGCTTACACGTATCATGTGCAGAGCCAGTCTTGGTGAGAGCTCTTCAGTTACATGTAGCATCTGAAAAAGTTCCCACAATACCCTCCGTTGTCATGGTACCACAAAGCATGCCCAGTATACCTCTTTGCAGCACTGTGGTCTAGTGGTACAAGCTCCCTAGAGTCTCAAGCGAGGAATCCTGGGTTCAAGATTGGCAGGTGTATACACCCCTAGGCAAGGTGTTTTGCCCATGCTTGTTTGTCTCGACGCAGTTCTTAATAAAAGGGTAACCGACAGGATGTATTCCCCATAGAGCGCCCATGTATGGCAGCTTAGCTAAAGCCAAGGTAATGGTTAAGTCATTGTTTGTGAAGCGCAGGTGAGCATATCCATACACATCCTGACAATTACCATGTCATTTATCTGAACGCAAACTGGACAATGCATGCTGGCTTTGAAACCAGTAGCAGTCCTGGGTTCTGCTCTGCGGTGTGAAATGGTCTGATATGCTCTGTACATTCAATCCCCATACATGAAATTGTGTCTTGACTTTTTGAAATTCATACTTTGAAACTTACGAGCAACTTTCAGTCATTAACAAAAAGAAATTTGCTCAGTTGCAAGAGGTTTAAGCGCAGAGCTGCAGACAGCATGTCCAGGAAATTCATGCTGAATCAAGTGGATAGATTTCAATGTAGAAAGATACACCAGATCACAGCAGATCACACACGACACCACACGACACGACTCGGACGGCAGACAATGCCCTCACAGCACCTATTGGGGTATGGGAAACTGACCACGTGTTGCATTATTGACAGTGTGATATTTGAAGCAAACACAAAGATTTGCAAACATTGGCGCAGCGCATGAGTGTATGTATGGAGCAGGCAGCAGCTCAGTGGTAGACAATACTCTTCATGCTCGAGAACTTTGGAAAGGTCAGGGTTCGCATCTGTATTGAAATGCACTCCATTTGTGGGGGAAATATTGAGAAATAGAACAAACAAATTTACACTCATTTGTTAAGGCGTGCTGATGAAGCACTTAAAGCACCCCCAACATGTTTTTTTTTTATTCTTTGACAAAGAATCACTCATAAGCAGCACATAATGTGTTTGCAGGCATACAATGCATGCACGTTTGTACAAACCCTACATCGTACTATCCATTCAGTGGTAGGTATAAACTGAAGTACATACTATACAGTGTACATGTAATCAACATTCAGCTTTGCAAAATAAATTCTTTTCACGCATTTGTCTCCTTTCTTTAAGCCACAGTTCAAACTTCAAAGGGACTGCCGTGCATGTATTTAACACAATTTATGTTACCGCCGACCCACTTAACGGCAATGGGACTCCCATCTGAAGTCATACACACAAATTTTTGGGCATATTACACACAGTGTAGACAAGATGGGAGTTTCCAGAGACTGTAACACATGCAATGACAAGAATGAGTTTGGCAAATAGGGCTGAATACCCTTATGCTCTTACCGATTGTGGCAGTGTGGGTTGGACCATGAGAGGGACAGTGGAGGGGAGATTGTAAGGTACCATATAGAATCCCGAGTCCATGCTCCCTCCAGGAAGGTGGTTCAGCATGCGCGGCATAGCGGAGGAGGCAGGGGTGCTGGCTTGCAGGTGGGCGGGCAGGGTGGAGGGGGACAGGGAAGAGAGCAGGGCTCCGTCCTTGCCCCCTACCGACTGGTGGATGGGGTGGATGGGAATCAAGTCTGTATGGTAGTAGGCAGGGTCTGTGGTTTGCCACATGGCCGATTAGGGGCTACGGCAACACTAGAGGATAACTGGGTCGAAGGTAGGTAGGTAGGCAGGAAGGCAGGCAGGCGGGTAGGCAGGCTGGCTGGCTGGCAGGCTGGCTGGCTAGGTGGGTAGATGTGTGGGGGACACTGGTACTGGCGAGATGGCAAGCAGGTCAGTGGCTGTAGGGAAGGCCGGTGGTGATGCGGCAGTCAGTAGCTCGTGAATGCTGGCACACCAACACATGTGGACTCGCGCTACATGCATGCACACGGAGGACGCACAAGCAGAGAAGCAGGCAGGCAGGCAGGCAAGCAGGCAGACTAGGCGGACAGGGAAGCAGGTATACCGCTACCCACATATTCAGGGGGGGAGAACCGTATGCTAGTAAACAGACACGCGCACACACTCTCACACACTCCTCCACATGGCCAATCAAATCTTCCTCGCCTCATTGGCTATCACAGCTCATCCATCAGCACAACCTTTCCAAACTCATTTGCATATCAGGGCTGGCTCATTCTAATATCAGCCAGGCGGAACCCAAAGGGTTAGCTCTCATCACCCACCAGGGGCATATCAGGACACTGGGATCATCGCAGGGTGTCAATGGGGACACTGCTGTTGTCTCTCTATTGTTCCATCTCTGGAGGGAAGAACAGTGCGCTCTATGCAAACATGAATAGGATGGGACGAGAGATAGGGAGAGACAGGGTGGGGGGGGGGGGGAACCAATGATACCATCCCACACCACCCCTGAGCAGCACCGTGGACCAAACAGCTGTTGCACTCCATGAATATTTGATAACAGTAATCGCATGCCAGCAGAAATACTGCAATATTGGAACAAAAGGCTGAAGGTGGGCAAACATCATCCTTCTACTGTTTCAAGTATCACCTCTCGTCTCAGCCAAGTTTCTTTGTCCCGATATGGGTTAACGTAATATTAGGCCAGCGCCTACATTTCCTGGTCATGCAGGGTGTCCGTCCGCAGCGCAACAATAGCCCTTAAAGAGTCCAACTCATCTACAAATTGGATTATTTGCATGATGAGATTTTTTTACCAATATTTCATGCCCCAGAACATGGAAAGAGCATCATGACAAAAAAGAGGCTTTGAGGATATCTTGAAGACAGTTTTACACACTCAACCTCAAAGATATTAAAGCCTGGCCACTTATTTGTAGTTTATTGCATAAGGATGTTATTCAAGTAGAGTCACACTTAGGTGTGTACACAAAAGTAACATCTGAAATATTTTGGACTTGTACAGTACATGTACAGTACAGTGGATGGTGTAGATAAAGTCATGCTTTCATTGGAGCACTGGGATGTTAAAGCAGGGTTGACACATTTCCCCCTTCTGGACGCATTATGCAGATAGGGTCCTAAGAGAGATGGAGCCAGCATGGATAACGTCGGCTGGAGAAATTTACATTCACCGGACAAGTGACCAGGAAGTAAGATCAGGGATGGGGAAAAACACAGTTTTCTATTCAGTGGGAGGCATATGCTGTGTACATTTGTATGTTGAAATAGGTACAGAATACTTTTCCTTAAAAGTGCAACAAATAGTTTTATTATAATATATCACCAAACATACAGGCAACGATCCTATGAAAAAAATTTTTAAAGATGAACTTTAAAGTATTTAGGGACATTATTCAGATATTCATTGAACGGAAACAAGCAGATTAGTGGAAACACTGTAGATGGGGGCGGAAAACAGACGGACAGAGACAAAGATATAAAATCAGTGACTGAGAGGTATAGACAGATAGAGAATGTATTTTTAAAAGACAGATCAACATATTATAGTGCAATTGACAGACTGGAAGATCATGAAGAACAAAGACACAGACAGACAGACAGAAACAGAGGAAGGAGTGTAGAAAGAAAAACTTAATTCCTTAAATCATGATAGTTCATGCTGTCTTCATCAAATACTTCACTTGCATGAAGAGGGTTAAACACATGTGGACAATTAACTTCTGTACTTAACCTGTTGCATCTTGAGAGGTCAAGAAAGAAGTGCCTGTGATTGATCCGTAATTGATACCACCAGTGCTGGCACACGCACCCCACACATGACCAGCACCACCGATCCCCACCACCGATCCCCACCGAGGAGGGGGGAGAGAGAGAGAGAGAGCCTGAGAGACTTCAGCAAAAAGAGCCAATAGCAGCCCTACAAGGCTTATCTTCTCATTGGATAATGGTTAACAGCAAATTGGTTCAGTCAGGCTACAATACATGCAAGGTGTAGTCTCTCACCAGCAGACTCACTTTGGACATACATGAATTCACCAATGACCAGAACAGTACTTCACATGCTACCAAAGACCATGATTACCAATCTTGTAGCAATGCATGAATTAATGCATTCTTCAAAAAGTTCATTCACGCAAGTACATGCTTACAAATACAGAGAAAAATTAACCAAATATTTTGATGTGTTGAGCCTGGAGAAATTTGCTTCATGCTTGAAGTGGGAAGGCATATGATGAGATTATTACATGTGGACTCGCCGAGGGCAAACCATATGGTTGGTTTCTCACACTAGAACGAAGTGCACAATACATTTCTGATTAAAACTGATTAACAAATTATCTCAGCAGCAACAGGCATGATGATCTTAACTGTATAGCACATTTGCAGGCAAGAGCATTCCCTTATTTGGGAAAATATTTGTGTTTTGATCAAAGCCAAATGTTGTGTAATTCTTGGGTCAAGTTGTCCTTTCTAAATGTGTCTAAATCATCTAAAAAATAAAACTCTTCATTTCCTTAAGTTCTTCCTCTCTCTCTCTCTATCTCTCTATCTACCTATTATCTCTCTCTATTTTCACCACTTTTCCCCTCTTCTTCATCTTCTTTTTACTCTCATTCTCATTTTTCTTTTATCTTTCCCTCTTCCTTTTATGTTTTTTTTTAATCATCTGAAAAAAATGAACTCTCACTTTCCTAATGTTCTTCCTCTATAGTCTCCTCTCTCTATTTCCCCCCTCTCTTCCCCTCTTCTTCATCTTCTTTTTCCTCTCATTCTAGTTTTTCTTCCATCTTTCATTTTTTTTCTTTTCTGCAGTTGTTCTTCATCTCTTTTAAACCACTTTCCTTATACATTAGTTGTCTTCCTTTTTTGATAGCTACCCTTTCAATTTAAGACAAACATCACAGACTCCATTGTTGTTTTGGACTGCAAAACTTAACTGTCAACAACACACACTGTATTGAAATGAAATACATGCATTGCAAAATATCATAACCTATGTGTACACAATACCATTGCAGTAAAAATCACATACATGTATACTGTACATGTACATGGCAATTTTATGATAATTATATCAAGGGTAACCATATTTGCAGTTGTTATTTCCCCTTAAAATGGCTGTGTTATGCTCAAACCCCTTAAAAAACCCCACAATCCCTAGTTTCACATGAATAACCTTGTTTGCATTCTGCCAAGCCAGCTGTTGCGCAGAGTATCTAATTATAATTTGGGCAAATTTTGTCAACATATCAACAGGACAAAGCAACTAGGAATATGCGTTAGGTAGGTACAAAGTCAAATGATGAATTATGTCTGCATAGTCCAACTACTACAAACATGCATTAGGATAAAAACAATTTGTGCTGATATCACATAATGTACATTTTAAATATGTAGCATCATTTAAAGCAATAGAATTGCTTATCGTAATAACAATCAAGAAAAAGGAAATATGGGCGCAAAAATAGCAAATGGGGCTACATACTTTGTATATGAGCAGTATGTAACATATTTTCCACATCTTAACTATTTAAAAAATATCAAATTGAAAAACATCTGAATCACTTGTTTGTGAAGGTAAAATATGTGACCGATCAAGCAAGGAAATATAACCTACAGAAGTATTGCAGAAAGGCACCCTAAGCATATTATGTCACTTTGCAGTACATTAACTTTATATGGTTGTTTCTTTTGTATTGCTATGGATATAATTTGGTGTATTTATTGTCCATGTACATGTACACAATTTGAGTGGGTTTTTTTTTTCATTGTATGTGAATCTGTATCCATAGAATCTCATCTCACTCTCACGAACTGATAACTAATGCACAACAAACTCTACTACTACTGGTACAGGCATGTTAATATAAGGTATAATCACAGATGTTAAACATTAAAACCAAAAAATTCCCAAATTATAAGTATATAATTTTGTGTCTTTTTGTCACTTTGATTATGCATTCCCTACAAAACGTAATAAACGCAGGCGGCAACACATGTTTAGTATTCGCTACGCACAGTGAAGCATACATACTTATCTGCATACAGTATGCACATATTGTTTTACCTACCAGTACTGTACGTACATGTAATTTAGCCTACTACATGTTCAAGTACGGTATGGTAACTGCCTCAGTAACCTCCGCGCATGCCATATGGCTCATCTACTGTTTTACCACATTAATTTTGTTCTGTGCAGGCAAAACTGCTGTTCTATGATAAATGCAGTGGGGGAAGGGGTGGGGGGAATGGGAGTTCAGGGCGATAAACTGAAGCCCCTGAAATACTAGAAACAGCCCCAGATAAAACATAAGAGCCCCTGTGAGAGTTTGACTTTCATCATCAAGGATCTCATGTACACCATGGTTCAGTGTATTCATTTTATGATGTTAAAGACAGCCAGTCCCTTTTTCAGATCACCACAAAACCATCGAAACATTGGCAACACATATTGAGAAGTGTAAGCAAGCTCTATATTCACAATTTGAAACTGATACGTAGTGTAAAATTCAAATAATGCACGTAAACAACGTCTGATTAATAGTCTTTACCTCAGGCTCTTAGCACTTTGTGTTGAAATATCTGCTTTATTGATTAATCTGTTTATTAAATTATAAAACGCATTATGAAAAGCATTGTTCTATGGAAGGAATCATCTCCAAATTTTGGTAGTTACTCATAAAATTAGGATTTCACACACGCATAATAACCACATAGATACTGTAACAAAGACTAATACTTTTTTCGTGGTACGAAAAAAGTCGGTTTGAAATTTAACGGCTGAAATTTTTTACATATACAGAAAGCTTCAACATGCTATATTCTTAGAAATGGTCTTGAATCACATTTTCTTCACTTTACGATCGTGATAAACGATTTCAAATTTTAAGCTTGCAAAAGGGACGGACAATCTTTAAGCTTGAGCAGCAGCCACAGTCATATTTTGAAATACTTCTTTACTACCTTAATAATTGTTGTGTCATCTCATTGCAAATGTGTGAGAGTGTCTCCTGAAATTACTGTACACGTACATGTACAGGACGAGTACACTCAACCCTGTTTACAAAGACAACCTACAAGGGAAATACAAAGAACTGTCTTTATGGGCAGGTGGTCTTTACAGACAGGTGTTGTCTAGGACTCCTGAAACATGAAAAAAAAAAGTAAAATTCTGAGTTAAGCGTCAGCAAAGATAAGACAGTTCCAAGGATGATCACTTTATGAGGAAAATCAAAGATCAACCCTCCAATAAGCATGTAGCTCCCTATAGTTATTAGACGAAGTATGAATGATTTCGTGCAGAATTATGTGTCTACAGATGACCACAACAATATATTGAGTTATGGACACAGACTTACTGTTGTAGGTGGTTCATTACAAATACATGTAAAGCATACAGGTGTCTGCTTTCTTTCATGGCTCAATGTATAGTATTTGTGGCCAGGTGGAGACAAACAATTTTGCATGACAATCACTCATACAATGCCTATTATCAAACAGGAAAAATCTACTCTAGTGTATCTCATATGCATGTATGGGTACTATTTTTCATGGGTGAGTTGATATTTACCATCTCTGACATCACTGTGTTGCCCATTAGAAAGTAATCATGATGCTTCAAACACATGTATCTGTACTTTATTACTTGTCAAGTGCTACTCAACATTTTACCAATCTGATTTATTTCTCCACTGTTTCACCAACTGCAAGTTATTTTGGGTGTGGACTGCTCCATTGTTAAAATATAGGGATTGTTTGTCTGTACTGTGAAAAGGTATGTAACTTCCCAATACTTCATGGACGGTAGTATTAGAAGAGGTTTAGACAGACTCCAAAGCAGCAAGCTATTTGAATGACTAGTGCACTAAACAATTATTAGAGAAAAAAAACCACTTCATCAACATTACGCATGTGTGGGAATATGAACATATTGACATTAACCTTATCAATCCATTCTATGTTATTCATTTTATGCTAATGCAAAATTAAAGAACTACATATACACTGTACTTGTATACCTTTGTAAATCTCATAGAATTGTTGTTGACAAGGCTTTATGCTGGATGACTATTCAGTCATATGCCACAAGATGGCGCTGTTGCATTATCACTTAAGTCCAGATAAAATGATCATGAGCTGTGTAGAGTGTACATACATGTACTCGTCGGTACCTACTGTCGCTCTTTGCCAGCCCCTCTCTAGCATGCTATACTAGCCTGGTGCAGCCAACTACCAATTTCTCCTGATTGTGATCAGATTCTTCTGTCCAAGCTTGGCACTTTCACATTCACACATTCATGGAACTCATATTTTGTATAAAAATTACAGGCATTAGGTTTTGATATACATCTACTATAAAAGACTGGGTAGCCCTTTGCAGGTCCAATTTTTTTATATATTTTTTTGTTAAACCCATGAAAAATGAAAGAAAATATTATATGAGCAGTTCTCTCCCAATAATAGAACTGGAAACTGACTTTAAGCAGAATCATGATGATCGCTAATGTAAATTTTGAGGTTTGGGGCTGGTCATCTGAAACCTGAGGCCGGAGACGGATGTGCACTATAGGGGTGTCTTCATTAGCCCGAGCTGGGCAGAATAGCAAGCTTGCTCTGGTCAGGTTAGCTAGCCAGATCACGAAATAGCTAGCTATTTGCGTCTTCATTAGCCAGATCAGGCAAAATAGCTCGCTATTTGGTCGAGAAAATTTCCCACAAAATCTTGGGCTAGATGGAGCTAGCTCGAGCTCGTTCGGAGCGTCTTCATTAGCCTGAAAATTTCTCGATCCCGGCATGCATCAGCACCCACAAGGCATTGTTTACGTAATAGGCTTTTACACATGCGTGAATGCGAGCTCACAACCGAAGCCATGCGTTCATGGCCTATTCCTGTCGCACACTGCTGGTATGTGCGAAGCTCAGGATAATTTATGCAACCCGAGCTCCAGCTTACGTATCCCGAGTTTCGAGCTAATGAAGACGCGATTGCAACTTCAGGCTAGTTCCCCGGATCAGAAAAATAGCTCGCTATTTCGTCTGATCGGGCTAATGAAGACACACCTTATGCTCTGCACAGGTCCTCTCTACAGTGCATGCGTGTGAGCAATGCCCTCTGCCCAACCCATCACGCACTGATAGGGGCAATACGATCATGAATGTAGACTATGGTCGATGCGTTTTAAACTTAAAACAAGGATCAGTTTTTTCACTTCCTGAAAAGGTTTGTGAAGCTACAACTGAGATTTCATACACATTATTGTAAGGGTATACATGTACTGCTAATTTCTGTTGAGTTTCATGACTTTTCCAAATGAGCTACCATAGACTCAATATCACAAAAATGCCGGAACATTGTGATGCACATGCCACCACTCAAACCCACCGTTGGAGTGAAAGGCATATTAAAGACAGTCCGTCCCTTTTTCAGATCACCACAAAACCATCGAAACATTGGCAAAACATACAGAGAAGTGTTAGCAAGCTGTATAATTTGAAACTGATACGTAGTGTAAAATTCAAATAATGCACGTAAACAACGTCTGATTAATAGTCTTTACCTCAGGCTCTTAGCATTTTGTGTTGAAATATCTGCTTTATTGATTAATCTGTTTATTAAATTATAAAACGCATTATGATTTTTTTTTTTTCAGAAGGAATCATCTCCAAAGTTTGGTAATTACTCATAAAATTATGATTTCACACATGCATAATAACTACATAGATGCTGTAACAAAGGCTAATACTTTTTTCGTAGTACGAAAAAAGTCGGTTTGAAATTTAACGGTTGAAATTTTTACATATACAGAAAGCTTCAACATGCTATATTCTTAGAAATGGTCTTGAATCAAACTTTCTTCAACTTACGATCGTGGTAGACGATTCCAAATTTTAAGCCTGCAAAAGGGACGGACAATCTTTAAAGTCAAGGAAGTGAAGTCAATATCACAAGTAAAGAAGTCTCACACGATCAAAATTCTTGGTAGTATACATTATACCCCCAGTAATTGAATTGAGAATATTGTACTCCAAGGCGTGACCAAACACACTTCAAAGTGTTGCTTCTTCAATTAAATGAGCAGTCTAAGGCAGGCAAATGTGGAGTGTGGAATGATAATGCTGTTATCAGGAACATTTCTTATCAGCTTTTTCAAATTAATTTTTTTTTTCTTAATCGTGATAATTGTAATTATGCATTGTAATTTCTGATATCAATTCGCATGGCAGATCACAATTTGTGTTACATTTATGTGTACAGTACTACATGTAGTATACTGTATGCAAAGATTTATTGTAGCTCTGTTACAGGCTCAAAGACATAGTATGGAGTTGTGTAAAGTCAATAAATTCAGAACATGATGTTCAACAACTTCCCACTTAAGAACATTGTGTACATGTATGGCGGCAGGAACCGAAAACTGATTTACAGTGGGAACATAATGGCTGCTGCATTTCAATCAAAGTCTACATGTAGTACATGTACATCTTGCTGCAGACCTTCATAGTGAACAGCTACACATTGATCATGCATTGGTTGACTTTTTAATCCGGATAGTTCCCCTTCTTCCTACATGTACCTACAGTATAAAAGAACTATCAAGCACACAGGCCATGTCTCTCATAATCACGTTAATGCTGCAATCAGGAACATTTCTTATCAGCTTTTTGATCAGATGATATGATTGCGATATATGGACAAATGGAAAATGCTGTTTATTTCCGCCCTTGATTTGCATATTTGGAAAACTCTCAGAGACAAAATTTTACAAAGTATAATATTTTTCATACATTATTTTTCTTCCACAGGTACACAACAATGAAAATATTGGATGGTGCTCAGTTCGAGTTAGCCTCTTCAATGCCACAAACAGCTGTGAAAAAAATTATCTTCATCAATAATGCATTACATGGTTCAGGGTGCCTGTATCATGACATCACATTGGCTTGAATAGTAGCTCGTACAAGTATTTTTCCCCCTCCCAAGTGCACCAATTTTAAGTTTCATATATTATGAACTGGACTACAATGTAATTATGTTATTGTAGTTAATGTCATGTTTTACAGCATTTGGCAATGTCTGCAAAAGGGATGTAGACTATAGTGTACTTTTTAAGTAGTACAGGCTTTCAACCCTCATGCTGTACACCTGTACTCACATTTGGCTAGAGAATTTTAACAAAAAAATATTGCCAAATTTATCCATATTGTACCAGTACACAACTCGATGGACAAAATGCCAATTTATATAAAACTCTATTGCAGCACATGTGGGATCTTTCTCACCACACGATGACAAAACAAACCACTCTGAAAGTATGCAGAGCTTTATTTACATCAAACGGAACAGCTGTGTACAATTCCACTGCAATTACACATGTGTACTTGAGAAATCTTTCTCTGCACGATCTCCTTTGTCTGTGCCAGTTTAGATCTCCCTACAGTCACAGAAGGCATATGATCTTTTCAGCCAGAGGGCATGTGACACCGACAGCTACAATGCACATGTACAAAACCAGCACAGCCACAAATTTACCCGGCTCGGCAGGGTATTACTGCAGCTGACATGGCATAGCGCCATATCGCAGATTTGTCTCTAATTCGTTTTCAAGGGGGTCAAGGTTCAACCTTATTATGCAGTAAACAAAATGAATGTAGATGTAGCCTACATGTACTGAAGGCGATGAGGGAATGATAACATTGTGCAAGTTGGGGTATTTTTAAAAACACTGTTCCGGTATTGCACGTATAGCATCAATATATGCATTGGTTATTAGTGCATGAAACATATTGCAATTCAACCTCATGTACACACAGCTACATGTAGTTCAGGCAGTATGGATGTACATACAATACATGTAAGGCTATTTTATGAATGAAATATTAGAACATGGCTTCATGAGAAAAGCAGTTCAATATCATGTACTTATGAATTATAAGCTGGTACATGTATGTAGATTTCTGTACCTATTCAAAATCATCAAATGAGTGCACTATTGACCACACTGATTTAGTATGTTCTACAGAGATCATCAGTAATTAGTATCCAACAGCCAAGGAAAACCAATCCAGGCATAAATTCACTAAAAAAAAATCTGTAAGCATAAATGATGTAAAACTTGTATGGCTATTACTGCAAAGTATACTACAAAATTAACATTAACTAGATGCTGAAATTCTGTGAGCAAAGCTTAACATTCAGGTAATGTACATATCTAAGAAATATCAGCACTTTTAATTACAATTATATAGAATCAGAGAGAAAAAAAAGTATGCACAATGTACAAGAGATATACATACATGTAATAACTTTATCAAATACATATTTCCAACATGAAAAAATCAGACTTAAAATGTACAAAGCATGATTCACTTATAGATTTACATTGTTCATACTGTGTAAGTGCTTAAATTCTACCAATTACAATCATATCATACTAATACCACCAAGGATACTGTCATGAAAGAATATGAATCAATATCCTTTCTTTGAACCCATGCTCAACTCCACCAAAATGGTATATGTTCAAAACATGTATTTTTTAGGTGTTTTGACAATTATGAAGTATGATTGTGTGGCAACAGCCAGAGAGAACAAAAGAAACGTTGAGTCTCATTTCACTTGTCCAGTTCTGTTAATGGCATCAATACTTTTGCAAACAAGGACAAATTATTTGACAATTATGAAGTATGATTGTGTGGCAACAGCCAGAGAGAACAAAAGAAACGTTGAGTCTCATTTCACTTGTCGTTCTGTTAATGGCATCAATACTTTTGCAAACAAGGACAAATTTTCAAGTAAAATATCTCAGCTGCACACCAATGCACACCAGCAATCCTAATTATACTATAACTATACTATAAATACAGAGCTTAAAGGGAATATACTGTACTGGGAAGACAAAAAGGAGATCGTGAGCAATCTTCTTACCAATGGTCTTAAATTCATGTATTGTCCATTTTAGAAACTTGCTGAAAGTTCTTTGCTCTCAAATGATCCACATTTGGAGTAATTAGTGATTAACTCACAAATCCTCAAAACTTTTGAGGATTGGAAGAAGATACTGTATGAGAACTTCTCTCCCAATATGAGAACTGGAAACCAAATCTAACCAAAATAAATTATAGCATTCGCAAGATTTTGAGGTTTTTGGGCTGGTCGTCCGACATCTATAACCTAGAGGCCGGAGACTGCTGCACAGGTATGCTCTACAGTGCATGCGTTCAATTGGAGCATGCCCGCGGTGCTAGTGTACTAACAGGAACAATACATTTGTGAATGTAGACTATGGACACGAGGTTTCAAACGTAAACATTGATAGTTTTTCACTTTTCCTGAAAAGGTTTGTGAGGGAATGACTCTAAGATTTTACAAATGTTATCATTAGGGTAAACTCCTGATTCCTGCAGTTTCGTAACTGTTGCAAATGGGACATCCTGTCTTCAATATATCATTTTGACAATGATTGAATTCCGCAAGTCCGGAAAATTCCAGAAAGTGAAGAAATTAGTCAATTTTGGAAATTGAAAATTGCAAGATACTGTGATAACACATCATTTGAGTACACTAAAATGCATGCACATGCACAGCAAAAACCATTAGAGAGTGAAATCACATTTCCACCACTGACAAATTTCAGAATCAGCCTGCAGGTCAAATTTCCCTGCATAAGTTTACCAACTACACCTTTATATCATATTAATCATTAGGGTAATTCAGAAACAATTTTTAGCTAGATAAATCATGGCTGGTCTAGACATTGACAATATGAATTGATAGTGGTGCACATGTACAGCAAAAACCATTTGCACATGTATACACATCAACATGTTGCAAAGACAAAGATTTTCCTTGCAATTCTAGATAGTCAAGATATTGACATACACCCCATGATCTGCCACAGACAGATTTTAATATAATATGATTTATTTGTTTTCAATGACTGTACGTCAGTTTGTTATAGACTGAATAATACAAGTCTCAAGACTTTTGCATGCAGTATGTTTTTATCAATAAACCACAAATTAATTCAATAAACTCCTGCTTACACTTGTTCTTGCTGTAAGAATGAGTAAAATGTTACATAGAAACTGAGAGACAACCAACCTAGCTTTCACAGGAAGCACTTACAAACATGTACACTGTACTTTGAACCCAGAACTGCGCAATTTGCATTTCATACTTCACATGTTGTATATTTAGGATTTTGAGTGCCAAGTTAGTTTATTACTGACTGAGCATAACATGGTATCTTATGAGTTGTACACATGTGTATACCTGGAGTTTAATACTAATATCGGTATTGTAAATATAAGGTACTTTCGAATACAACGGCAAAAGCTATACTATCACTAACCTCACACAAACTAGGGATTTTTTTCATCTTTTTCTATCTTTCGTGAATAAAAGTGCATTTATAACATCCTTTGAACTTACAAATCGTTCATATCTTATGTCATTGGTCTTTGAATTTGTTTGCACATGTACACTCCAGCTCAAAGGAATTGGCATAGGGAAAGGGAAAGGGAAAAAGGGGAAGGAGCCGCAGTTTTAAACCCGCAGTATACATGTATTTTGTCCAGTTCAGCATGAAGCACGATGCTATTAGGCTAAAGCATCATGTTTCATGCTGAACTGGACAAAATATACCACAGTTAAAAACTGCAGCTCCTTCCCTTTCTTCCCTTTTCCTTTCCCTATGCCAATTCCTTTGAGCTGTAGTGTATTCATGCCAGTAAATCATCGAGTGATAGCACATTGCCAACCATTAAAGTAATACAATCATCATCATTCATATTAGGCAAGAACACAATTGACATGTATTCTGATTTTTTTTTATTCTCAATTTATTTTACATACATAGGTTGATACAATGTAGTAGATATATGGCTTGTTTGAAATCAGTTGATGAGCAGACAACCTGAACAGGGACTTGTATGTACATATATGTAAAAATTCCTGACGTCTAGGACTAGGTCGAAGTGATAAAGAGAACTTCTCATTTTTCCACCCAGAACAATGATACAATAGTCTCTAGGACAGTTGGGACCTCTGAATCTCACTCATGGTTCTTAGTGGGAGCCGTCCAAAGGTACATGAATGCCCTTTCTTGAATGCAACTTTCTAAAGAAAACAAGTTGACTTGTGCCCTGACTTATTGTCGTCCAAAATAGAGATAGAGATTCAATTACTAGACATGAGCTCACCTTGTCCAAAACGTTCCTTCCGTTCATGGCCCCCATAGCTCCTTCAGCTGTCCGAGCATCGTAAAACTCGACAAAGCAATAAGGATCGCTGTTGCCATGCTGCAAATGAAATAGAAGAAATAGATGAATGAAATACTGTAATCATATGAGCAAGGAAGAAAACACCATCTTTACCAGGTACGAATGGATATGTACATGAACTGTACATACATTTATCCCTACAGACAAATTACAGAGAGAGAGAGAGACATACAAAGTCAGGAGCCAACCATTACAAGATCTCCAGACCCAAGCCACTGGCCCCCAAACTATCAATACTGGTGTACCCCATGTAAAGGTAAGGTATGGGGGGAAGAGGGGGGGGGGGGGGGGGGGGAGGAGGGCTGAGTATCCCTGTCCCTCATACACTCAATCACATCTGGATCATGACTTCACAAGAATAATTCACCTTTCCTTACAGTGTGTCTTATTTTCTGTGGTACTTCTATCTGAATAACTTACCATATCACAGTTTTCAGTTTTTGAATTTACACTGTAGACAATTTGTACAGGAGGCTCACCCATTGACTCATTACTAGGCACCAATTCAGAGAGCAGGAAACATCTATCGATCGATATATGAAGTAAAAATGGTAACTTCATAAAACCATCCAAAATGTTACATTAAAATGGCTGATTGGACAAAAATGAAAAAATGTAATAAAAAAAATTGCAGGAAAATTAATCATAATGCTACAGAAATTTGGCCCGCCACAGTGGACTGGTAAAAGCCTTCGCCCTCCTGAGCAGACACTTAAGTACTGCTACATGTATAATCCAAAGAACAACCATTTCATCATCCAATGCTTGGAAAACTGGACTATGACGTACTTATGAAGCGTGCTAATTCATATTGCCAGCATGACACTAGTATGATGCCTGGACCGGGTTTCACGAAGCTGTTCGTAAGTAAAACACATGCCTTTATGCACGACAGGTGACCCGTTCTTGTGCTAGTTTAACATACTGGGAGTGAACATTTTACACAATCCTAATCAAATTTGTCAAATCATGAACTTTGCATTTACATGTTTGTTAACAACAAGAATTTTATCTTTAGCTGATGGAAATCAAAATAATTGAGAATCTGATTCAGCAGCTAAGGTTCTTGAGCTTCTGGTGTTACCTGCAATAATAAACAAAATTTGGAAGGAAAACTTGGACCTCCCATTTGTAACTATCACACACGCTGCTATTCAGTTTGATCCTACTGGTAATTGTTTTCCCGCTGAGGCAGAGCAAGAAACAAAACAACTCAATAGCGATGAGTGGCAAGAAAATCTGTCACCTGCATGGAAACACACACACCGCACTTCTAACGCTGTGATTTCAAAAGTGAATTCACTCAAAAAAAACTGAACGTTTTCTGTACCAACACGTCAGAGTTCATGTGTCTAGATTAGAGGTCATCACTGATAATTTTTCAACATTATAGAGGACACGTCCAAAATCCTAATTTCAGAAATTGCAGCAAACATCAGGAGCTTACGCTTATGGCAAGATTTTACCAATGAACAGGATTGTTGTAAAGTTACAAGATTTTTTTGAAAGGTCTCCCCGAAATAAGTGTGGTTAAACCATAGTCATAACACTCACGCAACATCCCTAGAGCTAGTATCTGTCTTTATTATGGCAGTATAACAAAGAGGTAATGCAATCTGTCAGGATTGTAGCCATGCCCAGTCCACAGTCCGTCTACATTTTGCTGTGAAGGGTCAGTCAGGCCTACGCTTAGACTGAAAAATCAGTCTCTGTAGGACGTTGGATCCGCTGAGATTGCATCTGCCTCCTGTGAACGCCCTATCTTTTTTTCCCCACTCGTTTGCTGTGTGCTATTTTTTTTTCGTCGAACCGATTGACGATTTATATATTCATAGCCAACAACCCATCGAAAAATCTGATTGGTCAAATTTATGTCAGTAGATTAAGAATGTCTGCGATAAACGTGTGATCGGCGGAAAGTAAGTCTTTAATTTTCACCTTTCAATTTTTTCGGGGGGATTTTAGTCCTAGAATTTATAAATTTATAATATAGATCTAATTTTGATTGAAGTAGATTTGTTGCATCATAGCTTGAAAGACGTTTGTCAAAATTTTACTTTTTTAGACGAAGAAGCTATGATATTTATCTCAAAATCCGTTTTCCCTTAGACCATGTAGACTTTGCACTAATCAGGTAACTTTCTACTCAAGCTTGGGAACCTTGTATTTGCTTGTACGTTGTAAAAAAACTTGCCATTGTCCATTCGATGTGGATGTACCGTCTCTAGTCTCTACTCAGGGTTATGTCCAAAAATGTCATTTCGATTAAAGAACATGAAGAATGCCCCGAATGAGATGGGTTATTCCTGTCTAGCCCACACCAGGCCATACCTGCTACATGTGTAATATACTTGCTGTATAAATACACATGTTAAGGTCCATAGGGAATTGTGGATATTGTGCACATAAATTGTGGTAACTTCAAAACCATGAATTCTTGGACTATTTTAAAGTCTTCCCAAGATTCATACATTAATTCCATGCCCCCAAACCTTAAAAATAATATCAGCTTACCAATTCATTAGGAGAAAATCCAAGATTTATTCCCGTTCAGCTTATGTAGTAGCGTCTGCTCTCCGCTATGTTTACACGTCGAATGACCGTTATTAGCATACGAAAAGAAATTTCCACCGTGACTAGTCTTTATCAAAGTCTGATGGCATTATTAAGCTCGTAATTTGTAGAAGCTCATATGTCAAGTTTTGTAGCAGACAAAAAATAAAAACATTGTACCCAGGTTATAATGAACATTTACGTGTGTCATTGAATATGATTAAAGAAAACTGCCAACTTAATGAGATTTTGTCATTTATTTCTAAATTATAAATCGTAACAACATTTAAGCACAAATAATATCGCGAGGGCTATTGTGTGCACAGCCTGGATGTTTACAAACATGCTATCGGCACTTCTTTCGCTGAGCCAACTATCGTCTTCCCCGTTACGTGTCAAATAAGGGCTCGGGGGAGCTACGAACTTTTACACGAAATTTTCCTGAGGTTAGAAAGATGACGAGTCGTGAAACCTGATTAGCAAAACTACTTAGAATTGTGAGTAAAAGATTATGTCTTTCATTTTAATTTGCGAATCATATTCCAATTAGTGCAAGGAAGACGGCCTGCAAGTGATTTCATTTTATTTACGCAAATTAAATAGTTATGCGTATTTGAAATTATAGGCCGTTCTGCCTTACTTCGTACACACGGCCTATGGAGTTTGAAGCTGGTGCACCAGGCCCAGGCCTGGGTCTGGGACTGGGTCTGGGACTGGGTCTGGGAGTATGATCAACCATATTCGACATCAGAAAATGTGAAAAAGTTGCAGAGAGAACACAATCTAACACCTACACAAATACTGCCTGAAGGCTTGAACATTGAAACCCTTGTGTACACAGACAAATGGGACGAGGTCCCCCATTATAGTCTTCACACGTGGATACCGTATACCGGCTTGTCGTAAAGTGCTGTGTAATCGATCATGTCAATGACGCGAGGTCAACCATTATCAACCATTTAGTTGCCATTGATTTTGAAAAGGCTTTCGATTCAGTTGCTCATAGTTTTATACAAGAGGTCCTTTTGTCTTTCGGTTTTGGACCGTCATTCCGGAAATGGGTGGATACTATCTATAATAATGCCCTTAGTTGTGTTTTTAATGGGGGTAAATCCACAGGATATTTTAAGGTCGAAAAAGGAGTTAGACAAGGAGACCCGTTGTCACCATATCTTTTTATTTTATGTATTGAAGTTTTGGCACACAATATAAGGAATGATAAAGATATCTTAGGCTTACCGTTCGGGTCAAACGAAGTCAAGCAGGTGCTTTATGCGGACGATATTACTCTATTAGTACAAGATATTGAATCCATCAGGAGATTAGAAGTGGTTTTTGAGGGTTTTAAAGCGGTTTCCGGTCTCAAAATAAATAAAGATAAGACGAAATTGTTACAACTTGGAAGTAGTCAAGATGAAGATGGGGAGTATGGTGGAGTTTTCGGGCAAAAAGTGGGTGTTTTAAAGATTTTAGGGGTATACTTCACGTTGGATCCCGATGTGAAGGAAAATAAGAACTATAAAGAAATTCTAAGTAAAATTAAAAAAATATTGACATGGTGGAAGCAAAGAGATTTGACACTTCAGGGTAAAATTCAGTTATTGAAGACTTTTATTTATTCTAAGTTAATATATATTGCCTCTCTCACTCCGGTGCCAAACTGGGTATATGATGAGTTAGAAAGTATTGTTTGGGATTTTATTTGGCGAGGAAAACCGAAGATTAATAAAAGTGTTTTAACTTTAGGTTATGAACAAGGGGGTTTAAAATTAATGCATTTTCCATCATTAATAGACGCTCAAAGAGTAATGTGGGTCAAAAGGCTTTGTTATGGTAAACAAGAAATGAAATGGAAACAATACTTTGAGGAATGTACAAAGCAGATAGGAGGCAAATTTATATTTTGTTGTAATTATTTAGTAGACCTTTTGGATTTGTCTATACCGCCATTCTATGCGAACTTATTAGAAGTCTGGGCAAAAACGAAGGAATTTAGGGGTAATTATAATCAGGTACGGAAGGAAGTCCTTTTAAATAATAAAATGATTCGAATTGAAGGAAAATCTATTTATAATGAAAATTTGCAGTTGAAGAATTTTTTTAGAGTGGAACATATTGTAGACAGGAGTGGGGAGTTATATTCGGCGGCTTATCTTTATAGTAAAGGTCTGGTTTATTCAGAGGTTTTGATTATTCGAAGAATATATGAAGTACTTCCATTAGTTTGGAAAAGGAAAATAGAAAATACGGAACCAGGAACTGATACATGTGATGAAATGACTTTTATAAGAAATAGCTGTAAATTTTCTTTAGATACGAATACATCTAAACAAGTTTATAATGATTTTGTGGAAAAGATAAGAGATAAGTCATCTTTGAAAGAAAAAATGAGAAATGTACATACTCGCGAGTTTTCTGATACAGATATAAAATCGGTATTTAGTAGACCTAGAAAAAGTACTTTGAGCTGTATACTGAGGGATTTTCAATTTAGGTTATTACACGGAATATTATATACGAACTATCATTTATGTAAATTCAACATTACTGATGATAACTTATGTTCATTTTGTCACAAAGAGGAAGAGACTTATAAACATATATTTTATACGTGTGAATTTGCTGGGATGATATGGGAACGGTGCAGTAACCTTCTTGATTATGTAAATTTAAAAAACTTAAGCTGGGAAGAGATTCATTTTGGAATTGACTTACCGGACAAAGGAAGAGGTCAATTAGTTAATCATGTTTTAATACTGGTAAAAAGATTAATTTTCTTAGGAAGAGGAAAGAACACACAAATAACTGAACAATCGGTTAAAAGCCAGATTGAACAAGATAGGTTAGAAGAAAAAAGGATAGCAGTTTTGCATAATACATTATCAGTGCACTTGAAAAAGTGGGAAAATTGGTTATGGTAGGGCTCCCCTGCCTTGTGAGTCTTTATGTATTTGAAAATAAAATAAAACAAACTAAAATAAAAAGTATATTTATTAACATTGAAGGAGTGGGACGACACTTCAGAAGTATTTTTAGTATCCACCAAGATATGCCCTGCAACTCGTTCTAGAGATGGTAATATGTATGCTCCTGTTCCAGAAGAAATAAGTGCATGTATAAGAAGCCCGGGGGGGGGGGGGTGGAGGGAAAGGAGAGGGAGGGGTATGGTGGAGGGGTGGGGTAGGGGTGGGGTAGGGGAAATGGAGGGAAGGGCCTTTTTGGTGTCCTTTTTTTTTTCTTATCTAATTTATCAATGAACACAATGAGCGAATGATATGTTTTTTTCCTTTTGAACAGCGATTAATGGTTGTTTTTCTTTATTGTTGTAATTTGATGTAATTCTTGAAAAATCTGAGAGTTTGTATAAATTTGTTATGATCAATGATTTTGACGAATATGTTTCTGGAAATAATTTATTTATTTGTTACAGTAATTGTCATTTAAATCATTCATGAATAATTGTTAAATGTTCTGTAAAATTGGTGTTCATTGATTAATAAAATACACGTTGAAACAAAAAATTATCGTGACAAGGTAGGGAATATACTCACTTCTGAAATCATCTTACAACTCTTGCAAGGGGCGATCTGTGAGAACACCTCATAAATGAGGGCCTCTGTGACTCGCCGATCCAAATTCCCGACATATCTGCCGATAAAGCAAACAAAAATATGTTAATATAAGCACGGTCTTTTCTATATTTTCTGTATCAACTTTGCTCCGAAATACAACCACGACCCATTCAATCAAAACGCCACACACGACATGGAAATGAATGAAGCATAAGTTGGCAGAACCGTGTAAAAAATGGACAAAAAACAATATCTACTTACAGTGTTTTGTTTTGATGAGCATCATCATCGTACATCTGAAAGAATAAGAAAAGAGATATTATTAATTTTCCACTCATTATTCATAACAATAGCACAAAACGGACATTTGGAAGTAAACTTACCATCCGAAAATACGGATCCATGTCCATGTCGGCGGCCGGAGTGATGTGATCGATTAAAATGTTTTGTTCAATCGATTACAACAAAAGTGTTATATCGCCCTCTACGATAATTAAACAGAAAACGACTTCCAACATTGAATACCAAAATAATATCACGTATCATCATAACTTATTTGGCGGTGGGGGGGGGGGGGGGGGGGTATTTCACGTCAGACTTAAGGATGAATTGATGAATAGCTATTGTGGATCTAGGTGACTTAGATACACCAGGGGCAGTATTCTGAAAATTGACTTTTCTTTTGTGTGATTTTTTGTTGTCTCTTTCTACATGATAGAGTGTTAATATTTCTGTAAATGGGTATTCTAAAAATGGTTGCAATTTTATAGTATGCGTACCTCTCTAATATCTTTGATCAAAATGTATTTTAGATAGGGGGCCCATGTCCGCCAGCCAATCAAAACCACTCTGATCGGCACACCTTCACCATTACAAGAAGAAGGGTGAAACTTGGTGAGGTTCCCAGGACGAAAAACCAGTAGAAACCAATAAAGAAAAACCATTAGAACTTCTACTGGTTTCTAGTAAAAAAAAATCTCTACTGGTTTGAATATGGAAAGTGAAATGATTTCCAGTAGAAACCATTAGAAAATACCAGTAGTATACCAGTAGAAATCTGTACTGGATCCAATAGAGATTCCTATTGTTCTTTACTAGAATTTTTCTAGTGGCTTGAATATGGAAAGTGAAATGATTTCCAGTAGAAACCATTAAAAAAAATACCAGTTAAGTGCCAGTAGAAACCAGTAGGAACTTTTCCTGGATCCATTAGAATACCAGTAGAAACCAGTAGAACACCAACTGGAACCAACAGGAGACCAATAGGAATTAAAATAAAAAATATTGATGTAATATTGATTTGAATTTATTTAAGGATAATCCGAATTATGGCATATATTTCCTTATTCATCTAACCTAATCCTGTCCTATCCTATACTTATACATATCCTTTCCTATTCCTATCATAATTCCTGCCCTTTAATTCCTTCACACACTTTCATATAAACACAACAAAAAAGTAAGCATAACTCCGATGTACTCGTAGCTCCCTTTCCCTCCCCCACTCTCCTCCCTTTTGAATTTTCCTCTCGCTCATTGGCTCCGTATATTTTCCGTCCAAATGCCTAGTTTTGTAGGATTCTTGGTTGATGAAAAAAGGAGGAATCAAGCAATGTCATGAAGTGTGTTTTGTTAAGCCTTTTCATCAAGTCATTTACATTCAGGAATTCGTAGTGAGTGATCGCTCGGGTCGGGGTTTATATGAAATGAAGACAACCATGGCTACTTTGTATCACACCTGTCAATCAGCGAGTAACTTCCATTATAGTCTATTAATAATGCATAAAGCTACTGGTAGAAAATAATTTCAGGAATTCGTGGGCTGACATAATGTGCGGCACAATCAGACAATGCCCATTGTTGTGTTCTGAATACACCGTTTTCATAATGTAATTCACAACTTTCCCCATAACTGCGTAGTAACGCGTTATTACAGTCACCTATATCTGGTCATTCAGATTCAATGGATGGAATGCACTTTGAATCTATTAGTTGTTGCTTAAGCTTTGGGGTTCCCAATAGTAACGTTTTGTTTGAATAGCGTGAATAAAATTTGCATACATAAAGAAAATGGTCTATTAATTGTCTGATACACACAAATTTAAAGCCTCAAATTTGTTCTAAAGTGAAAATATCATTAAATATTCACATGATTACTTCAAGGAGAGTAATTGATGAAATTTCACAAAATCTGTTTCTAAAAGAAGTTACATAAAAAATTATTTAAAAAAAAAGTTTAAAAAAGACGATAAGATACCGGTATACGATTTTTGCAATGTATAGGTTTTAGCAGGGATGTGTTATGGAAGGATATGAAACAACTTTCTTTCTTTGAACCCACGCGTGGAACTGCCGAAAAAAATGTCTTCTCAGCATGTGCTTTTCAGGTGTTTTAATAATAACGAACAGAATTGCGTAGCAACGGTTTCGCAGATATAGAACAAAAGATATGTAGAGTCTTATTTCGCTTATTTCTTAGTTCTGTTGGATTGCATCAATACTTGTGTGAGGAAAAGAGATATCAGCAAACAAATATAAACATTTTTTTTACTAAAATATCTCAGTTGCACGCAAATGCACACGAACTCTGTTAATGGAAATAAACAGCTTAAGATATAATTTTGATAATGATTGAAATAATAATAATAATGATTAACAGCATTTATATAGCGCTTATCAAGAATGTCTCTAAGCGCTTAAGGAAAGAATGAATAGAAAGACACCGGAATTCAGCTAAAATCAAATTATCTATGCTGACAATTGACAGTACAGTTGAAGCTGCATTTGCTAGGAAAGTCTATTTAACGAAAAAGTAGGTTTTTAACATAAGTTTAAATTTGTCTGTTGAGTCTGCTTGTTTTATGCTCTGAGGGAGATTGTTCCAAAGTTGAGGGGATGCTGAATAAAAAAGATCGGGAACCATAAGACTGGGTATTGATTGAATCCCACATTTGCGGAAATCTGTGAAAAGTGAAGAAAAGTGTTAATTGTGTAAGTAAGAATATTATCTTATACCTCCGTTTGCGCATTATTCAACAATTATTTAGAAAAAAAACCGAGTACAGGATCTTTAGTGGTGTTGCCCGTAACTTTCTTGAAAATTGCACAAAAATGTGATAAGAAACATAGCTGCCAGAGACAAAACAGTGAATTGAAGATATTGCTTTCCAAGTTGACAACAGCTAAATGTCGGTGCCACGCATGGGACATCAAAGCATATATTGTGGAATGCGTTTGACATTCATTAGCGCGCTTTAGTATCCATACCGTGCTTGAATATATTATGCTAGAGTTTTTCTAACACATCCCTGGTTTTAGCAACAAAGAAAAAATAAAATAGAAATAAAATAATAATAATAACAATTGAAAAGAAAAAAATTAACAAATGATAAAAATTATTTTCGTTTAGAGAGGACGCTGGTTTCACCCTTTGAGGAATATCCAGGGCCTCTCGGTAAGTTTGGGGCGCTAGCAAAATAAAGTGCAGCTGGTACCCCTTTCCCTTTAAGGTCTACACTTTCCAAATACCAATCAGCTATGCAAAGTTTGCTTAAAGAAGTGGATATCCAACCATTTGAATAAGGTTTGAATCCGTCACTCATTATTCATGATCACGGGCAGCAGCTTAACTCTTAACAATGATGCATACGCGAATGTGTTATGTCCACCTGGATTTTACAACATAGGTCATGCATAATCCTAAACATGCACAGTTCAGCTTTCGCTGATTAACTCTTTTGTCACAAAGTGTACGCATATGTTATTAACAAGGACAAGCGAATACGAAATTTGATACATTTTTGATGAAAATACTATTTTTGGCGCGACTGGGCACGTTTTTCATGTCACTTGTCTGAAAGGAAAATTTCTTATATAGTACTACGTTTTCAGCAACTTTTTTTTAGTGGAATATGACCCGGAACAGTGTAGACTTTTGTATTTCAACTTGATACCATATTCAAGACTCTTTTACCTCCTTGCAACAATATTCTTCGATTAAATATGTATAGATGGATTGGAAATATTACATGGCACAACTGCTTTTAAAGCATCTGGAATGAGGATATTTCCCCAGTCTTTTTGCACATTATATTTTATTTAAACATCCAACTTCGAGGCGAAAATTATCCAGACAATTGGCTGACTCGAATATAAATTACGGGATCAAAGAGAAACTCTTACAACTCTTTGTTTTGTGATTAAAAGAAGAGTACAAATAATCTGCATCTTTTTAAGTCATCTAGAGCCAAATTCATGAAACCTTACTAAGCCTAGTAAGTAACTAAAGTGCATTCAGCTATTTTAGAAACCAGCTAGGCTAGTAGGTTCCATGAATACGGCTTCAGATCGCGTAATTTAAACATCCTTGGTTATGCAAAGTATAATGTCTTCATCATGTGCAGTTAAAACGAATACAGTACATGTACTAGGAAGTGTTGGCGAATGGATAGGAACCCGTGTAACCAGCCAAAACCGTGAATGCAAGATGCTCGTTTTGAGGCTTAATTTAAAGTACAGAAAAAAAACCCCCTCAAGTACAATGTCAGCTGTCCGAGATAAGTACATCACAAATGAGTGAAAAAAAAAATGAGTCGTGCATTGATGTCTTGGCTGAGCTGGCGCTAGGCTGTGAAAGGGGCCGCTCTAAACGGAGCTGACGGAGCGAGCGAGCATCAATGGTTGCCCGCGTACAGCTAGCTCGCAACACATTACTACTGCAGTTCTCACCAAGAGCGCATAGTGGGTGCGCGAGCTCGTATACAACCATTGGTACAACGTTGGTTGTGAACGTGACGGGTACGGTGCATGCACATCCTTCTTGGTACTGGTAGTCGCGTACCTCTACGTATATTGAAACACGGTCTTTGTTTATTCAATACCGATGCTTCGCTTCGTGACAGTTCTTTTAGTCTTACCGCTAACAAGGGAAGAAGATTGTCTGAAAGATGAGTAACTTAGCATGACAGTGTGTGTCATATCTACGATAGGGAAGCAAGCTAGTACACGGCCGTCAGATGTGTTTCATAGCGCCAGTCGAGTACATCGCTGTAGAGTCGATGTTAAATGTTGGAATCATGATTTAGTTTGTCGGGCAAGGGATAAGTCATCGACGCCCTCTAGCTCTACTCTTTAAAAACGTCTCGCGATGTTAAATATCGCCACTCGTACTCTGTACATCCTCCAATATACAGGCGTATATTGCACTCTTCCACCACTTGTGATTTGTCAAGCGGATCTATTTTGAGATCTACTGTAGATCGTGTAGTCATTGACAATATGTGCCCAATGACATTGTTACTGCATGAAGGCCCACTGTGACAATCATACATCAACTTTTATTCGTGGATTGGAGCTGGAATCTTAATCATACTCGACCTAGACTAGTCACTAGTTCATCCAAGAGGCATCTTTCAAATCCTAAAAGAGGTTTTGGATTCAACATTGCCTATAAATTTGTATCTTAATTATCTGGTTTTAAGAAACCATCTCCAAATAATGTGTAGCATAGCTGCCAATGCACCTGTTAGGTGAGGATATCATTTGCAGCACGGGTAGTTGGGAGATTCTACTTGCAAGCGAAGCCACCACAACGGGCATTGGCCATTGCAGTGAGAGCTTGTGGAGTACAGCAGCAGTAAACTCGTACCGTCGTAGACCAGTCAAGATGGATTTTGCTCGCTCCGATCTCCTTGATATGGATGAAGGTAAGGATTGTCTGCATGTATTGACATGAAATCTATTGAAAGATAAAAGAAAGAATGGTAGCAAACCCTTTTTAGAATCTGTAAACATTGTGCAGTGAAATATAGTGAACTCACCTTTTTAAGAAATAGGCCTATGCAGAGTTAAGTAATAATTGGTCATGCAAAGCTTTTTGCATAATTCATGTATCATCCAAATCTTGAAGGATTATTTGCATTAAAAAAAATGTTTGTCCAAGGATACATTGAAATGAGGATGTCTGCTTATTTATGAATGTCAGTGAAAGTATTGCATCAAAAGCAACATTTCTTTTAACAACTCGGATAGAATCATGACTGGGTGGATCTTGATGTTTAAATATACAGCAAATAACATGCAATCATTATCTTTAGAGCCATTCTCATTGGGCTTAAAAAATCGCAGAGTTAGACAAATCGCGAAGTTAGGCCAGGGTGAAAGTTGCCTAGCAACCGTACCAAAAGCCGAATGGTCCTATTATCCCGGTCCCCTAACTTTGCGATTTTTCTAACTTCGCGATTTCTTTAAGCCCAATGAGAATGACACTTTTGTGTATTTACTGGACCTTATGGGCAAAACATGTGTGCATGCATTCCAATGCCATCACAGAGCATGCCCATATGATCTTGGGAGTGCCAGCATGCATGGCTGCTCTTTGTGAGAGTGATGCATGACTACCGGTAAGCTGCACAACAAAAAAGTGTTAACATGACATGTAGTTTGATACTCATGCAGTCACAAAGGAGAGGACCCAGTTTCAAAATGTGAACACTGTTGTTGCAATGATTCGAACAAGTGTATATAGCGGCACCCCACTTCCCTTTAAATTTTGCTTGATTGTTCGTTACGATTATCATCTGAAATCTAATGGGGAAGCTCGTGGAGGTAACCTTGTTCTTACTGGACATCCTGTGCATTGTGTACCGTATAGAGCATCATTTTTAACAGAAATTTGCCTTGAATGAGGAATTCCAAGCGCGAGTCATCAGCTGACGTTGATTATATCAATGGGCTTTGTACACACGGCCCACTCCCTCCTTCTACATGTACACGTACTATTATCTTGAAGGGAAAGACGTTTATCACATAGACAGGGATCAGCATGTATTGCATTCTATGTGCAAATTAACCGTAATTCCCTAAGATTTATGTTGAAAACACAACTTCTTGTACAGCCCATAGGGATGTTTTCCTCTATCAAAGAGCAGATTGAAAGATGAATCCACTTGAAAGAGATGTAAATTAATGAATTCCTTGCACAAAAAGCATTCAAAGTTCTAAAATTCTATGCACATTTTTGTTTGTTTCTTTATCCTTCAATGTTTCTGTTATTATTGACAACAGCGGTCTGTTGTGGTTGACCCCTGTTTAATCCATGGCATGGATTTGCATGCACTTAGCCGTCCATGCATGCCCCCCTTCTGTCTATAAGGACCTAATTATTTCCCTGCTGCCAACTCTGCTGCGCTAATTGGCAGAATACGCAAGACAAAATAAATGGCTGTCTTCTATGAAGAGTTGGTGACATCAGGTTAAATTGGAAACTAATGACTTTGTTTTTTTTCCCTCTTGTCTCTTCTTCTCCTGATTGCACGCAGTATGCAGCTGTCTTTCACAGCAATGCCATGAACATGATACAAACATGTCTCTTACTGGACACACTTGTTTCATGTGTTTCTGTGTATTACATGTATATACTGTGTATTTCATTTTAATATGTGGTTGTAATGCCATTTTCATAATTCACACAACTTTTCACCTACCGGTAACTGCGTGCAGTAATGTGGTATTTCCCATGTGCAATAGTGGTCGATACTTATTTATCCAAATTAAAAATAAATCATGAATATTTTTGTACAGTATGTAGTGAACAGTAATATCAAATCAAACCATAAAGCACATGTCAGACTCAATAACTTTTTAAGTTATGTCTACAGCTCAGGATTTCATGTAGCTCAGCGCATAAACATAGGTCAGGTGCATTTTATATCTATACCAAACATACCTTTGAATAATAAATTTATTTTTACAATAATATTTTTTATGGGCCAAAAAAGTTCTGTCGCAATGTGTAACTGACATCTACAAGGTTGTCAATGTTTTGAAGACATTTTATAGAATGGGTGTCAGAATCTCTGCAATCTGATTGGTTAATTACCCGTAATTAACGTGTAATTTTTTTTTACTGGCAGCACGCAATATCAACACGATATCAATACGATATCGCGATACCGAGAATTAATATGATCGATACCAATATTGCTTACGCTAATGGCGGCACCCACGAAACTCGAGAAACTCCGATAAAGTTAGATGAAGAATTGAAACAAACATTGGACGATTCAGACGCTGTCAGTAAGTACAAATTCACCTCAAAGCATCGAATACTCATTGTCTACATTTAAGTGCTTTGCAGAAGTGAAACACGTAAATTTTGAAAATGTTTCGAACGGAGAAGTGGACAAACTCATGACTGAATTCTACGCTGTCGCAGCACTGTGTGAGACGCTGCTGCGGTGAGTTGCCCATGCATTGTGCATTACGAATACGTGATTTGGGCACTCAATGCCGCTCTGGACATTCACAGTAAATTGCAGTAAATCTGTCTTTCCTGATATGACTACATCGTATAAGTGATTGTTATCAAATAAAAGCGTGATGAACTTGGTAATTCTATACCTGACATGGTCTAAGGAGAAAATCATCTCATATTTTAGCTGTGTTATTTGGACACTTCTCTATGTGAAAAGTCAATAATTTTTAGTCTTGGCAGATTTTGATGATTCCAATCATTGATGATCATTGATGATGAAGATGGATCTCTGCAATCTGATTGGTCAATAACCATGCATCCGGTAATTACTGGATGCATGATTTTGTCATAACCATGCATCCGGTAATTACCGGACGCATGATTTTTCCATGCATCCGGTAAATGAGGTTGACAGAGATTTTTCCCTTTTTTATTAGATTTTGGGGCCCATTCTATAAAACAGATGATGCACAGGTTTATTTCGTGGGTCAGTAGGATTGTGTACACGCGGTAGCTCTGAATTTTGCCCGAAACCCACTCGGCTTCGCCTCGTGGGTTCAGGCAATTCAGAGCTACCTTGTGTACACAATTCCTACTGACCCACTCAAACCTGTGCATCATTTGTATACTAATGCAACAAAAACACAAATGTTGGGGATAAAGTTCATTGAAATGAATGAATGGATTTAAATGACTGCTTTAAATAGCGTTTGTAATGAAATACTATGATCACAAAATGTAAGTGGTAACTCTCATGATACTAAGATAGAATAAAATCATGTTATGTAGTAGTACTTTAGAGTTTAGTGTTTCCTCTAGCTCTCTAATTTTTTTTCCCCTTCTCAATTAATTTGACGATTCACTTTTGTAGATCTATTGCTAATGCTGCTACTTAAACAAAATATGAAATCGATTTTGGTTGCATTCATCTTTATAGAGAGGATACAGAAACTTAAAGTAGCTTACATCAATGTAATTGATGGTAATAATTGATTGTACTTGTACTATTACTGGTACTACACAAAATACTAGTAATACCACTTCTACTACTACTACTACTACTACTACTACTACTACTACTACTTCTACTACTACTACTACTACTACTACTACTACTACTACTACTACTACTACTACTACCTCTACTACTTCTTCTAGTACTACTGCTAGTACTACTTCTACTTCTACTACTACTACTATTACTACTACTACTACTACTACTACTACTACTACTACTACTACTACTACTACTAGTACTACTACTACTACTACTACTACTACTACTTCTACTACTACTACTACTAGTACTACTACTACTACTACTACTACTACTACTACTACTACTACTACTACTACTACTACCACTACTAGTACTACTACTACTACTACTACTACTACTACTACTACTACTACTACTACTACTACTAGTACTACTACTACTACTACTATTACTACTACTACTACTACCACTACTACTGCTGCTACATGTACTCTACTACTACATTGCTACTACTACTACTAGTAGTAGTACTACTACTACTACTACTACTACTACTACTACTACTAGTACTACTACTACTGCTACTACTACTAGTACTACTACTACTACTACTACTACTACTACTACTACTACTACTACTACTAGTACTACTACTACTACTACTACTACTACTACTACTACTACTACTACTACTAGTACTACTACTACTACTACTACTACTACTACTACTACTACTACTTCTACTACTACTACTACTACTACTACTACTACTACCTCTACTACTACTACTACTACTACTACTTCTACTACTACTACTACTACTACTACTACTACTACTACCACTACTACTGCTGCTACATGTACTCTACTACTACATTGCTACGACTACTACTACTACTACTACTACTACTACTACTACTAATACTACTTCTACTGCAATACTACTTCTACTGCAGTACTTCCATAAAGTATTTCACCTAGTGCTACTATTACTACTGCTACTTCACACATTTACTGTTTCTAGTAGTTAGTGCTTCTCCTCTGCTTTTACTACAACTTCTTTCAATGTTCTTTTTTCTACTTATATGATAGAAATATGGTGTTATGAAGAGGGAAAAAGAAACAAAATGAAAATGAAGGAGGAGGGACTCAGAAAAAAATACCATAGTTAGAGAACAACTACAAAGGCAAGAACAACAAAGAAAGAGGGAAAAAGATTTGTTAAAATAGAAGAAGAGAATGAATAAATAAAGGGATCTTCAGGAAAATGAGGAGGAGAAAAGCTGTAGCACTACATGTAGATACTATATTGATAGTGTTGAGAAAGCTACTGGTGTACCATGTACATATGTGGCTGATTGGATGTGCATGAACACCTCAACGTGCAACTTGTTTTCTCACACTCTGGGTTGTTGCCTAGCAACCTCATTGTAGTGCATGCAGATACTATTTAATGTGTGTGTCTCTCTCAACCAGAACCAAGTAAATTGTTAAATATATGACCTTTGGACCAGCTATCCGCCTACCTCATCAGTGAGTGAGTTACCAGATCAAATTGACTGAAACATAAACATCACGTTAGCATTGCAGCACCGGCTTGCCGACATGTCTGCAAATCGTTTATGTACAGTATATATTACGTTACATGATAAGCTTAAAATTACCTGTCACTGTTGTTATAGTATCACAACGCACATTGGCAACGATGGAGCAAAGTGTATTATTAGAACTCTTACTTGCAAAGCAAGAGACATACATCAAATACCCTTTATTGAAACCATTAATGAAAACTACATGTACATTACAAAAAGAATATAACCATCATACATGTACATAAATAAAAATACATGTAAAATAAACATTAAACAGAAAGCTGCATTGATGTTAAATTAGAGAAAAAATACAAAAACATGTGACGGCAATACTAGGAAATGTCTGTATAATCATGTAAGCAATGCAATTTTGAAGGAGTATCAGATTATTCCTAGATATTTGTCCTGTTCTTTACAATGGAAATTCAATTTTCATCCTGTTAGGTCCAATGAAATTTGGGATGTACATGTATTTTAACAAATATCATTCCAGCTCCATTCCCTGGGTATCAGTGCATACAGTGCATTAGATGGACATCATACAATTTTACTGTGATGTGAATTTCTTTTGTATGATTTTGTTTTGTTTAAGAGCCTATAAATTGAAAGAAAAGCATCTTTTTGCTGCATATCACTGAGTGAACAGGACTTTAATACACACTGTAACTAAGCAGTATCCAAACCTCTGATTGATGATTTGTATCTCAGATATTATCATAGATATTTTTTTGTATACATGTATGAAACAAAAAAAAAATAAAGTAGCAAATGTCATGATATTAATGACAGTTGTAATAATGATAAAGCCACTTGTATGGTGTATCACTTGATGTATGCCTAGTGTATGTACTATGTGTAATGCTAATTATGTACACCAGTATGGTTTTTCAAAACTTCACTACAGCTCGAAGGCATTGGCACAGGTAAAGAGAAACGGAAGAAAAGGAAGGAGGCGCAGTTTTGAACTGGACAAAATATACCGCGGTTTAAAACTGCGGCTCTTCCCTTTCTTCCCTTTCCTTTTACCTATGCCAATTCCTTTGAGATGTAGTGTATATAATACTGTTTCTTATTTCTCATTCATATTTTTAAATTAATATCTTGTAAAAATTATGAAATCAGTAGTTAACTTCACGGAAGCATCTCCCTGCCTGCTGAAGAGTCTGCGTAAGAGTTATGGACCCAAATCTTCATACAGATTTATATGATTTCATTTTGCTCGTCCCCAAAATAACTCACTGTTGACTAAAAATACATTGAACAACAGAAAAAAAGCTGAGAAGTTGACAGGCTTCACAGATCAGCTTTCATTAGTAACTTGTGGGAAGGCTTCATCCAGTTAGATTTTCTGTATCCATCTTAGATCTTAGTGTTGTGAATTTGTATGATTTTGAAGTTATTGAATTGAAGGAAATTGTACATTGATGGTCTGTCCATAACATGTCATTATTTGGTCTCTAACAAAATTTGAGGAGAAACCATACATACAGTTTCTATACATGTATATGGGTGAAACCTTACATACTCCCATTGTTTTTACCTTGTTTTGGATCCTATTTTGTATCTCATACAAGGATAAAATATAAAATCAGTCACGATGATGATTCAGCATACAACTTTGCAACTTGTAAGCGATACAAATTTTGATGATTTTTTTCTTTAGACACTGGCTGTAGATGCGGATACTTCTACATGCTTTGTCTAGCTCTATTTTTATTTTTCTTTGTTTAAAAATGCAAAAGTATGTATTTCTGATTTCAGCAAAATATTGAGTCATGAAGTTGTGAGCTATGAAACTTATAAAGGACATGGAAATGCTTTGTTTATAGATCATGTAAACATACAAACTTTTATAACATATACACTCCATTTTGCCAAGCCAATGACTCCTCAACATGTTTCACTCAATAATGTATACATGTGGAGAGAATTAAATATTTATAATGAAGTGTAAACATTTGGACTGTTGTCAATCCCCGTATATGTAAATAAACTATCAGTGTGTGTTGTCACTTGTTAATAAAAGGTTCCTCTTGCTTTTACATCTCCAGTGGTACCTTCTGCGCTGGCAATTCATTTATATTTATGAGACAAATTAGATAACACACTTGGATTTCCTGTGACTTTCTTTCTGCAATAACAATGTATATTTTTTTGCAACCATGATTTTATTTTTGGGGCTAAGAGGTCAATCACAGTATAAAAGAATAGCAATCTGGAGTATCCTACACGGTGTAGCATACCTTAATAATTATTCCTTCAGGTTTCGTGGTAATAGGTACTGAATATTTTTACCCCCTGGTAGGCCTCCAGATTAAGGCTTCCACGGACATGTGATAAACTGAAACCTGCACACAAAGACTGGCTAAGTGAGACCAGAATTTGGCCTTAATGAGCAGGTGGTCTTTATTACTTATTTCAATGAGAAACATTATTCAAGTGAAACAAGTGTGCTCTGTATCTAAAGACAGGTGGTCCCTACAACAGTTTCTTTGTATTGTAATCATTTGGGAAACCTACTGCAGGGATACTTTCCTCTTCTATTCAGGATTCCAATTACCCATCTTTTTATATTGTAATTGGCATGGGACTTCCATTGTGTACTGAGAGGGTTATAAGTAGCAGGGAAAAAATTAATGCAGAATTTTTGGGGGATTCTTTTTTAGCACATTGGTCTATTTGTCTACAATTTTACATAATTTAGGGGGCTCTTTTAAGCATTTCAGGAGCGAAATCGCCCCAAGCCCCAGTGTATTTTTGCCTTGTTAAGTAGTATCATCTGCCATGTAGACAGTTGCTGAAGTGAAGTCATGTATAATCGACGGTGACAGACACTAAGTGAAAAAACTCTGCTGCATTGGACATACAAATGTACAGCAGGCTAATGCGTTTTTTGATCACTTAATTGCAAACTATACATGCACACGTACATGTAGATTGTACAGTGAGGCAAATACATGTAGGACGAAAGGTTACAGAGATCCATTGTACATCCTCATCTTGTGCTAAATCATATGATACAACACATTTTCAGACCGGAATTTTTCAACACGTAAAGTTGTGATACTCATCTTATCAGTTTAAGTTGCGGAGTTATTTGCTGATAAAGGTTTGCTGATAACTACATGTCACCCAACAATAGAGTGCTGTAATACCAGTAAGAATTGATAAGAATAAGATGCTTTGATAAGTAGAGTTCCTAGAATTACTTATAGTAACAGGACTGGTGTATCTACCTAGCTTCTTCTTTTTATTATCTCTGTTATTTGCCCAAATTTCTTGTTTACAAATACAAACAATCTGTTGCTCCTGCAGAGCAAGTAATTGCTGATAATTTTGGTGAGCATTTCATATGAAATGTGGTGCCTTAATTGTTGCCAAAGTGTTGCACTGACAGCAGCATTCTTTACCTAGTGTAAAGCAAATATCTATGAATTTAATGAATTTTCTGAAGGAAAAAGCTTCTAAATAATTAATGAGGGAGTGGATTTTTTTAAAATGTATAAAGCATGCTTGAGCATTCATCTCATAGGTCACACTGAGTAGGAGTGGTTACTCAGAGTGGAACACAAACTATCAAATGTGTAAATTAGATCAAGAGCAGCAAAATAATCTGGAAGCAGATTGATGAAAATTTTACCAAATCTGGCATAAGGACTTATAAATGAGTGCTCAAAAATATAATAACTAGCCCTGCAGTATTTCTGTACAAATAGCTCTAGGTACGAGGCTTTGAGGTGCATGGACACAACTTAGTCTGTTACTCTGTTTACAACTATGTCAGGTAACACAGACTATGCCCTAATCCCATCCTCCTCCTCTCAGAGGGAAAGGAGCCAGGATGGGATTAGAGTATAGTCTGTGTTACCAGACATAGTTGTTGACAGACTGGGTTGTGTCTATGCACCTCACGGCCTAATATCTTGGCTACTACTACTACTACTTGTGCAACTACTACTACTCGAGCGTAGGTAATATCTTGTGTGTGCAATCAGTGAAAAGTCCTCGCATAATAGATGGTTCAAGGATTGAATCACTAATGAAGGTTGATGTGATCAAAATTCAGTGCTAGTAAACATAATTGCAAACATTCATAATACGGATACTGATTGTTCAATATTCTAAAGATCTGCACCAAGCCTCTTGTTTCTTTGTGTTTGTATGCAAATCAATTTTTTTTCACGGACTTCTCTTACAAAACAAGTCTTGAAATGTAGGATTCTTAGAGAACTTCATGTAATTTCTGTACATTTAGGAGCAATAGAGCCCTTATGTGTTTTAACATGTTACATCATTGCTCAATGCTTTTTTTTTTTTTCACAATCATCATCTCTTCTTCACCTCAAATATCTTAAAATAAGATTCAAACAATTTAAAGATAAAGGCCCTTATTTCTCAAAGCTTTTTTTGCAATCAGATTATCTTCAAATAAGTCTTGAAATATGGGATGATTAGAGCAGTTCATGTAGTTTCTGTGCATTTAGGAGCGATAAAATCCTTATTTGTTTTGTCAGGTTACATCAATCCTAATCAATTTTGTTTTTGTTTTTTAAGCTTAAATACATCACAACCTGATGAAAGATACATTTTCCACATTGCATTTTCAGTCTTGATATTTTCATCTGTCTCAAGAACAGTGTAGACCTGTTTTCCACTATGTGATTTTTTTCTGCGTAGTGGTTTTTTTTTTATGACACTTGAGCATGACAGAAGATTGAAAGTACAGTAAGAATATAATCCTTCTTCAGAACCCATTAAAGGAATACTGTTTGAACAAAGAACATATTCTGTCATCTGTGTGCAGCAAATAGTGGAAAATGATAAAAAGATGCCTTAAAGTGCTATCTCAGTGCTAGCTGCCATGCGTGCAAGTGTAGTGCTTCATGCAGCAAAACTTGGGGGATTCAAATAGCTTTGAGGTATTCTGGAAAGATTACTATCTAAGGATTATAGGAGTTGTGGTGGATGAATTATACATGCAGCCTCTTTGCTTTCCAATGTTATTTGAGCATGTTCATTAAGTGCAATGAATATGAGCAAAATCTTTTGAAAATCTACGGAATCTCTGCTCCACCGCAAGTAGAACCGAGTGCTTGCTTAACCAAAGACGGTCTGGTCGAAGTGATATCATGCGTCATCATGTAGGTTATTTTATACTATAAGCAAGGGATATAATGACAGCTTTTTACTCAAAAGCCTCGCTCTTTTGATCAAAAAGGGAAAACCCCATGTAAAGAGAATTTGTGCACTGTAATAGATTTCATTTGAGAATCAATAACTTAATTCAATTCGGCTAAGAAAAGAAAATTCTGTCATGGTGCATATTTTTATCAGTGAAGTGCAGAGCATACATCCTCGTAATATCATTTGTCATTATGTCCTAGCACAATGTCAATTAATGTTACATGTATATGATATGATCAATGCACAAAATAGTGTAATGTTATATAATATATGATTTGATCATTTCATAAGTTGCATACCTACTCATGGCTATCTGATGAAGATGTGAATCTGTACAGAACGACAGACCCAAAATATACACTAAATGTTTTTTTTGTGTGTGGTAGAAAACGCACATGCAATATTGAATTTGTTTTTCATTTAACCTCTGCCTGTATAGTGTGCAAATTGCACTATACAAATCTCGGCAGCTGGAATGACCTTTGAGAGCTGTATGATGTACAAATATGGAACTACTGCAGTTCAATAAAATTACATCTCATATATTTCAGTTGAATGCAGCTCATGGATGGATTTGAGTCCTGGGTTTGTCTCCAATTTTATATTCTGTCCTGTTAAAAATTAATGAACATACATATTGCATGGCTGTCAATAGAATGACATATTGGTCTCTCACAATTTGCAAAAAAATATAATTCAAAGGATCCAAAGATTAACTCACAATGGATCCCCTGTTAACCATCTCAATCCTACAGGAACATAAAATGTTTATTGATGTGCTCATCATGGCTTGGTAATAAAATGGTTGATATAAATGTCAAATATGCTTAATGTTAGTAATGTCTTGATAGTATGTGTGCATTAATATTGGAATGTTTTTCTGAAGTAAACAACCCTTCATGTAACTCAGTATCATCATAAGTCATTGCATGTCAAGTAGCAGGAGTGTTATTCTGAGAGAAACTTCAGTCAAACACTGTCTTAGGTAAAAAAAAATGTAAGTTCGTATAATGAAAACTGTCTTTAAATGAACAACCATGCCAATTGGATGATCACAGCTGCAAATAGTAGAGAACTTGAGTCGAAACTTATATCAATTTTTAGAATACTACCCCAGATATATTAAGTAAACTGTGGCAAATTTTATATTGTGACTTCAGAGACTGAAGCAGATGTGGGAATATAATAATCGGGCATACAATGTAGAGGTGGTTTGTAGTTTGCCTGTGTAAATTGCAGGGATTCAGAGACGTATGCGTATGTGAGCCATACATTGCTTCAGTGCACATATTATTTTTCTGCATTGATGCAATTAGTGGGACTGAAGCCAGTCGAGCATGCTCCATGCTCAGTCCTGGTATGTCAGTGATGCAAGGCAATAAAATGAGAGCTGCAAAGCCAAGAAAATATCTGGATGCTTTCATGATTTGTATTTAATGCCATATATTTTGGTCTTTACTTAAACTACACATATGCTCCCAAGTTGCCTGGAATTGAACTATCATTCACAGGTTTATTATAATTATATATGGAAAAAAGAGATTATAACTCATATCTGTCATATTGATAAAATGTTGGACTAAATTCCACATAAGTGCTGCAAGAAAAAATAAAATCTTATACAGAATTGATTTTCTCTCCTTTTAAGCAAAACAATAGTAGTATAAGCAATATATTTATAGTAATGGCTATTTAACAGCTCCAACCACCACAATCTCCTTCTATTTCCATTTCATCTAATTTATATTTGGTTTTAACTCTGAAGACTGAAGCAAAAATGTCTTACAATGTAAGTGTTTTAAAATTAAATGAAAATAATTTTCTTCTGTTTTCATTCTTTCTTTATACCTTTCCCCCTTTCTATTATTTTGTCCCTTTCTCCCATCTGTAGGTGATGATTGTTAGCCTGTCAATAACTGACTGGCCCTTCTACATATTCTATTACTTTCTTCCATCTGTAGATGATGATGATGACGGAGATACAGCAAGAAGATATAGCATGGAAACCCCTAAACATTGTTAGCCTGTAAATAACTTACTGACCTGTGTTCCTTTCTCCTGTCTCTACATGATGATGATGGAGACGACATAGAGCCAGAAGACCACATCACCCAGTCAAATTTTGTTTTCATTGCTATTCTTCCATCTGTAGATGATGATGATGATGGAGACGACAAAGAGCCAGAAGACCACATCACCCAATCAAACCAAGATGTAGCATGAAAACACCTAAACATTGTTGGCCTCTAAATAACTTACTGACTTTTGTTCCTTTCTCTTGTCTGTAGATGATGATGATGGAGACGACATAGAGCCAGAAGACCATGTTGCACCAAGGTGTAGCCAGAAAACAGCTTTATTGTTAGCCCATAGATAACTGAATGACCTTCTGAAGTCTTATATTCTGAACCTGTAGATATCTGATGGGTCCGGACATGTCTAATATATCACTAGATGATGATTGTTAGCCTGTAGATATCTTGCTAGCCGTCCGATTATTGTGTCCATTCCTCCCGTTTGAAGATGATGATGATGGAGATGAGAGTCCGGAGACCACAATCATCATGCCCATCAAGGTGTAGCAAGAAAATACATCTAAGCATTGTTGGCCTATAGACAAGTGATTGATCTTCCTACATGCACATACATATATTTCTTTTCATTCCTATTCTTCTATCTGTAGATGATGATGATGGAGACGACATAGAACCAGAAGACCACATCACCCAGTCAAACCAAGATGTAGTGTGAAAACACCTAAACATTGTTGGCCTGTAAATAACTTACTGACTTTTGTTCCTTTCTTCCATCTGTAGATGATGATGATGGAGACGACATAGAACCAGAAGACCACATCCTGCAGGCCCACCAGGCCGCAGCCTCAGGGAACATCCCTCTCTTGATGGAAGCAGTCAACCAAGATCCCAGCATCCTGGAAAGCTGTGATGACAAAGGTAAGTCAATCCGTGATGCTTCAGGCCATCACAAACTACACCATTTTGCAGGGCCTACAACTGGAAATATCAGGTTTCCTTCTTTCGCAAATCCCATGACCAGGGGGGTGTTTCACCAAGCTGTACGTAAGTTACGAACGACTTTACGAGCGACTGGTGATCCCTTCTTGTACTAAATCAGATTCTTAATAAACGAAGTGTGGTATCGCATTAAGCACAAGAAGGGACCACCAGTCGTTCGTAAAGTCGTTCGTAACGTACGAACAGCTTGGTGAAACACCCACAGGTCCTGCCATTCAGCCAGTCGCAGAGTCGTACAACTAATCAGATCATAACATCTGTGGTGGTCTTTTAAGTAGAACAAAACCCCCAAAACAAGTTGCTTTAAATGGTAAAAGATCAAAGAAACAGAGAAATTATATGAAAAGTTATGCTAGAGTATTATTTATTAAAGGACATGATCACTCTATAATAGCCCTGCCAAATTGCAAATTTATGGGGAGTAAGTAATGTTTGGGGCTTTATTTTGCTACACATGCATTGTGCCAAAAAACAATGGCTATATAGACCATGATGGATCACTCTTCTCAATTTGTCCATTAAAAAGAGAGAAATATATTACTTTGGTAGTTTGCCTCTCTAATTGTTCCGCTTTAATTCATATCAACTTATTTCTAGGTTTACGGGTAGTCCTAGCTGATCAGACCAAAATGGTTCAATCTGGGTCAGATAATATAAGTTACTTTTCCAATCAGAAAAATCAAACCGGTCCAAAAATAAAGTGCATTATTTTGCTAATGAAAGCTGCTAAAAGCATTATGTGTGGGAATTTTTCCAGAAAATCTTTATGGGGTATTTTGCAAAATTTGCATGGTAATCTAAAAATGCAGTTGGACAGCAAAAGCATGTCGCGCATTACTGGTATATAATTTCAAGGTGAACTCGGAAGCACACTTTTTTTAATATTCTGATTTGAGTCTGAACATAGCTATGTGTTTGAAAAAGGCAGAACATGTTGGTTTCACCTGAAACTATACATATTTTCAGTTGCACTTTTGTGTGTGTATGTTTTCATTTCTAAACACACAAATTTGTTAGAATCACATATGAAAAGGCTGATTCTTGGCTGAAAAGGAGTTTATAAACACAGCCAGAATCACGCATTTCAGGCAGGGTTGGCTCATTATTTGGACAATATCTGATCAGAAATTAAGTTAGCATTCACGATGCCCTTGGAGGAAAATTCTTTGGACTGTTGAGTGGAAAATAAGATTCTATGTGGGAGACAATTGCACCAACCTTTTTTTCAAAACAGAATCAATGAGGACTGAAGCATTCATGGTATCATCATATTAAATTATGAAGAATCATAGAATCTTGCACACTTGACAAAATCTGACAATGGCCTTGAAGGGTTGCATCATGATTTTTTTCTGAAATTGATATTAATGTTTCATTTATTTACATACACAACAAATAATTTCTCCATATATTCAAAATTGATTGTGCAGTAATGAGATGTATTTCTTGGTAACAGTGAATGTTGCTGAATCAAGTGGTTCTCTGCACAGATTGTGTTGCATATATTGAGTGCAAGCAAAATAAACAAAAAGCACCCTTGCCCTTTCCATTGCATTCCGCTGCGTGCTGATTTAGCAGCGTAGACAGAATTATAAAGGATATGCGAAGCTCTGTGCAAGCTATGACAAATATTGTCCTGATCGATGAAGTCAATATCGGGTAATATTGACTACAAGCGGATTGACCATTTGTATACATGGACATGCACATGATGGTGAAACGCTGGAAATATAAAGTGAAATTCCCTTTGATTTGATCAAGAGTGCATTTTACAAAGCATGCCTGTCACAAAGTTGGCATTGTTTTTAGTATATTTTTTTCCAAACTTGCAGCATGTAAACACACATGGTGGCATGCAGTGCTCAACTTGAACCCTCACTGTTTGTGAAGAGAAGAAGGGACTCTGATATTTCGTGTGATAATGAGCAACGTTTTTTCAGGTTTCTACTGCATTCAGCAAAGTAACAATGGTTCAAGTTTATAAAACATAAACTGTAGCCATTTCTCTGTCATTTGTCATCAATGCCATGAATGTATATAATTTTTTCCCAATTTGTATGGGGGATTAAAGAGGATTGAACGAAAAAAGCTCTCAAATGTGGTAGTTGATTTATAATAATAAGACAGGTACATAACTACATAGTGCAGTCCATTTTCTAAATGGATGCAACTTGTAATTTACGAACAATGAGTAAAACATGGGCATTGGGGCACAAGTAAATTTGATTAGGTTGCAATGATGCACATCTTTTCGGTGGGATAATGGCGACTTCAGTTTGTACTGTACATACGCTTCATGTGCTAAAAGGATTATAAAGGCTTTAAATCCTTTGCCTAGTACATGCATTTAGGAGCTCAAGTATTTACATTATTACACCATGGAGACATTTACCTAATGGAATGTGCAAGGACATTCTCACTAATTTTCCTCCATCAAGTCATTCTGGATGAGCAGTGATTGCATCATCCTTGGATGTCAAAGAAGTTTCCTAAGAGTGCTCATTAGCGGAGGTTTGGAAGGAATGCCCATGCATTCAATGAATGCATAGTTATACAAGGGCTGTACGTGAGCCTGTGGCGGAGGAAGGAGAAAAGCCTGTAGTATCTGTTTCAGGACACCATAGTCCACTCAGATATAGTGCTCTGTTCTGCTAATAATAGAGAGGCGAGCAGCATGAGGCTTATTTCTAAGCTTCAAAGTATTTGTGTGTTTAACACTGTTATTCTTTCTTCAGGTTTCTGTGATAAATATGGAATTTTCTTACATTTTGCGCTTCCCAATTTTTGTGCATGAATAAGGCACTTGTTTGTTTTCTAACATGGGAGTGATTAAGTTGTCTACAGATGTAATGTATTCTGTACATGCTGCCTAAGCCATAGGAGATCCATGTTATGTCGGGACTTTACTGTATGATGTTTTATTTTTGTTTGCATGTTTTGTGTGTGTTTTTGCACAAGTAACACACATAGATCCCATAGAGCAGTAGTGTATCTGGCTCACAAAGGATTACAGGGGACCTCCGGGCATTACAAACCAATGCTGCATTGTTTTGTTACTAAACTTGACTATCAATATCTTGTTGTTTCATACAGTATGTTACTGCAATTAGAGAAAAATGCAATTAACTAATACATCGCATGGAACATCGGCTATCTCGATGTTCCGCGTGTCTTTGTTTTGCAAGTGCGCTCGATCAATATATGCGTACGTTGTAGTGATCTATCGCAGGCGGAAATGATCGCGTGTGCTTGCTCAAACTTTCATGCTATAATGTGTACAGCTTGCGTGATACACAAGGCTTTGCTGGCTGCGATCGATTAGAGTATCGTGAGGTGGTATCGGAAAGAACTATTGAAATGTGATATTATAAACTATTCCCTAGCAATGTAGAAATAAATTCAGGACCTGAAAATTGTTCTGTATGATTTTTTATATATCTGTGGTATAAGAGAGTGAAATTTCTGCCTGATAGTACCCTTTAAACTGATCAATTTGTGCTTCACAGGGGATGGTGGCTACTTATTATTGATATTTTAAGATATTAAACATCATAACACTAGAATGGAGAAACAATTTATATTGGGTTTTTTCTAAGGATGGAAGCTCCCCAAGTACTAGAATCTAGTGGCTTATATTTCAAGTTTTGAATTTGACAACAAATAATTGGACGATGTCACATTTGTGTAAGAAGACATAAAGTGAAGCAATTTTGTATTTGTAGGTCCTGATCTCTTTTAAAAAACAGAAAAAAATCATAATTACAACCAATGCCCCTCTTGTGTATTTAAACTAATCGGTATTGAACACTATTTCAAGCATATGGTAATTTGTGCAAAAATATTAATTGTTGTGCTATCTAATGAAGATAGCAATCTATGATATGAATTTAATGGGATGCAGTGTATGAATGAATAAATGACATGATTTTTGTCTCGCCCACCGGAGGTGAAGGCGAGACTAAGGGATCCAAATGGCGTCCGTCCGTCGTCCGTCCGTCGTCCGTCGTCCGTCCGTCGTCCGTCGTCCGTCACAAATGTTAAAGTTTACCTGCAAGACTCTCTTATAATCCATAACTTCACATGGGTTGCTTGGATTACAACCTAACTTGGGTCATAGATGCACTGGGGGTACCTTCATGTTATGGTGCCGTTGGAGGTCACAGGATAAGGTCAAAGGTCATTTGAGGTCATACGTTAAAGTTTACCTGCAAGACTCTCTTTTGACAAATAAGTTCACATGGGTTGCTTGGATTACAACCTAACTTGGGTCATAGATGCACTGGGGGTACCTTCATGTTATGGTGGCGTTGGAGGTCACAGGATAAGGTCAAAGGTCATTTGAGGTCATACGTTAAAGTTTACCTGCAAGACTCTCTTTTGACAAATAACTTCACATGGGTTGCTTGGATTACAACCTAACTTGGGTCATAGATGCACTGGGGGTACCTTCATGTTATGGTGGCGTTGGAGGTCACAGGATAAGGTCAAAGGTCATTTGAGGTCATACGTTAAAGTTTACCTGCAAGACTCTCTTTTGACAAATAACTTCACATGGGTTGCTTGGATTACAACCTAACTTGGGTCATAGATGCACTGGGTGTACCTACATGTTATGGTGCTGTTGGAGGTCACAGGATAAGGTCAAAGGTCATTTGAGGTCATACGTTAAAGTTTACCTGCAAGACTCTCTTTTGACAAATAACTTCACATGGGTTGCTTGGATTACAACCTAACTTGGGTCATAGATGCACTGGGGGTACCTTCATGTTATGGTGCCGTTGGAGGTCACAGGATAAGGTCAAAGGTCATTTGAGGTCATACGTTAAAGTTTACCTGCAAGACTCTCTTTTGACAAATAACTTCACATAGGTTGCTTGGATTGCAACCTAACTTGGGTCATAGATGCACTGGGGGTACCTTCATGTTATGGTACCATTGGAGGTCACAGGATAAGGTCAAAGGTCATTTGAGGTCATACGTTAAAGTTTACCTGCAAGACTCTCTTTTGACAAATAACTTCACATGGGTTGCTTGGATTACAACCTAACGTGGGTCATAGATGCACTGGGGGTACCTTCATGTTATGGTGCCGTTGGAGGTCACAGGATAAGGTCAAAGGTCATTTGAGGTCATACGTTAAAGTTTACCTGCAAGACTCTCTTTTGACAAATAACTTCACATGGGTTGCTTGGATTACAACCTAACGTGGGTCATAGATGCACTGGGGGTACCTTCATGTTATGGTGCCGTTGGAGGTCACAGGATAAGGTCAAAGGTCATTTGAGGTCATACGTTAAAGTTTACCTGCAAGACTCTCTTTTGACAAATAACTTCACATAGGTTGCTTGGATTACAACCTAACTTGGGTCATAGATGCACTAGAGGTACCTTCATGTTATGGTGCTGTTGGAGGTCACAGGATAAGGTCAAAGGTCATTTGAGGTCATACGTTAAAGTTTACCTGCAAGACTCTCTTTTGACAAATAACTTCACATAGGTTGCTTGGATTACAACCTAACTTGGGTCATAGATGCACTGGGGGTACCTTCATGTTATGGTACCGTTGGAGGTCACAGGATAAGGTCAAAGGTCATTTGAGGTCAGGGATACAATTCTTTTGCGTAGCAACGGAGATCGCGATATTTCTGGTTATTTTCGCAAGTGGGCGAGACACAATATTGCAAATGCCTTGTTTATTTGTTAGGTGTTCAACAAAGTTGAGTGTTAAAAAGTCAGACTTGAAAGAGCCCCTGCAAAAATAGGTATGTTCTTCCCTTGCATGAATTTGAGAATTGTGCACTTGTTTGCTCATTTCAAAAGGGTACCTGGCCTAAAGGATTATTGATATATATCGTTTTATGCATAAAAGCGCAACAATTTACTGCTTGAGACCTCAAAATTGATGATATGAATCCTGATTAATCGGGGGAAATTCATCAAATACGTAAAATGCCCTTTAATTACCGGTACTATGAAATGAAAAGAGGTCAACAAATAATATGCTATGTCAAATTTATCAAATTGGTGCGAAGGATAAGTGGCGGAAGTATTATGCTATGATATGGTGCTTTCCTTGGCTGTGTTTCATAAGGTGTTGTAACCTGATGACAACTTAGCCCATAAAGAGAGTTACGACCTCATTTTTTAGCTGAATAATTCATTACTTTGTAAGCTGGACAAAAAGAAAATATGTCCAATACTCTGTGTGTGATGTGCATTTAACATCAAAAGTGGGGCGTTCAGTGGGGTACAAACTTTTTCATTGTTAAACACTTAAAAAGCTAATTCTTTAAAAAAAAAAAACATTCTGCTTTCATAGCTACCTTCACTTAAAAAAAAATAATTGTGGTTGTACTTATAAGAGCTAAGTATGCTAAAATTCTTAATGAAACTACATGTACATTTCCCCCTCCAAAACATGACATTGTTGGAATTGTTCATAGAAGATTTAAAGCGGCTAGTATATTTGTTTTTATCAATCATTGACAAACCAGTATTATTAAGAGTTGAGCATAGTCTTTTTAAAAATCTGAAATGACCTTTTAGTTTTGGGTCACAGTTTGGTAGAACTACCTGATGGAACAGCATTACCACAGGCAGCAGGCTGTTCCAATGTAATCCCATGAATCTGGGTGACCTGCTTGTGCGTGTACGTGGATCATCATGGTTCATGCATTGAAGACACGAGCTGGATTTGAATCACACACACTGCCTTAGTGAGTGAGCGACACTCAGCCTAATGACTGGCGGTGCCTCATCACCTTGGTGCTGTGCTTTCTCTGGTATATGTATGCTCGCTGTATCCTGAAATCTACGCAGACACGTATCTGTCTGCATGCCCCCAATAAAGCCACGTCCAGGTAGATGCTGTACTTCTCTTAATTGCATTTATTTTTAATGGATGACCTTTAGTGGAAAGATAAAGGGGGCTATAGAGTCTGGTATCATACAATCGCGCAGGCTCTGCATGTCTATGTGTAGCTCAGACTTTTTCCTGTGAGCTTCATGAATGCATGTTGCACAATGACTGTCACTTAGTCCACTTTTATTTCTTTCAGTGATCAATAAACAGTTTTTTTCCTGTAAGAACACTCATGTAGGCATGCCAGATCTATTGTATGATTTGCATAATATATGAAATAGGGATCTAGGGCAAAGATAAAACATGTTTCTTTCCATTCATATTATGCAGAGAATGTGCCTAAGTATGATAAGTAAAGCAAATGCCTTAGAAGGATATCGTGATACATGTCTGAACATTTTTATAAATCAATGCTACCCTTTTTGTGTGGCCCTTGGTTTCCATTCTCTTTCTCCTTATCCTCACTCTCTCTCCTCTCATTCCTACCGGTATCCCTCTTCCTCATATTTCTCAATCTAAAACTCTTCGTCTCATCTGTTCTCTTTTTTTTTTCTCACTCACTCTCTCTATCTATCTCCATCTCCTCACTTGCTCTCACTCTTGATTGCTATTACATTCTCTCACAAATTCTCTTTCTTGTACTCTGTCTCTCTGTCTCTGTCTCTCTCTGTCTGTATCTGTCTCTCTCTATCTGTCTCTTTCTCTCTCTGATTCCTTTTTATTTGCCCTCTCTATCTGTTGGTTTATCTCTCTGATTCCATTTAATTTGTGCTCTCTATCTGTCTCTTTGTCTGTCACTCTGTCTGTCTCTCTGTCTGTCTATCTATGTCTCTCTTGGTCTGTTTCTCTCTCTCTGTCTTTCTCGGTCTTTCTCTGTCTCTCTCTGTATCTGTGTCTTTCTCTATATCTGTCTCTTTCTCTATATCTGTCTCTTTCTCTATATCTGTCTCTTTCTCTATATCTGTCTCTCTCTCTCTGACTCCTTTTAATTCGCTCTTGATGTCTGTCACATGCTCTCACCTTCCCTCTCTCTCTGTCCCTTCCCCTCCTCTCCCTTCACCCCTCCCTTCACCCCTCCCTTCACCCCTCCCCCTTTCCCCCTACCCCCTTCCCCACCCCTCCCTCTTCCATCCCTCCCTCTCCCCTCTACTGCAGGCCTGACACCCCTGTCTCACTCTGTGCTGAGCAAGAAGCTGGACATGCTCAAGTTCTTGCTGAAGATGGGAGCAGACATTAACACCCAAGACTCTCTAGGAAGGACACCTCTCTGTCTCGCTGCCTACGAGGTGAGACTCAAATACTACTCTATGAGCTGATATTTTCGCGAGGGTTTTATTTACACGATGTTAGCAAATCAATGTACGCTCTCGAATCTAACAACACGCAAAAATATTGGCACATAAACCTTAATCACTAAGCGTATGCACCTCATGTTGCTGTATTCATACATATAGAAGCAATGTTAGTCTCATGAGGGTACAGTATATAATATGGATGGCGCATGTGGTCGCATGCTAGCTAGCATAAGCATTGGAACATACAAACTAGCGCTATGATAAAATGCAAGTACAGTTTGTTTCCTCCATTTGCATGTGTACATATGATAGCAGAGCAGTGCATGCACATCATAGCGCAAGCGATGGGTGTCATGAACGAAAACAACAACCCACGAAAATGTCTATAATCCCTTTATTTGTGAAAATATCTGTACGTGAAAATATAGGCTTATAAGTACACGTGTGGTATAATATACGTACAGACATTTTTGTGAATTACATAAATGCAGACCATTTAGCAAGGACTTAATTTCATGAGCCCTTATCCCAGGCCTAGCACACATCTAGGCCTAAAAAATGATAGCATTAACACAAGTCAGAGAAGTAACAAGCATCTTGCTATTACACTGATGACAAGAGATGCATTATGGTGATTGTGGTGCTTACAATTACAGCGCATAGGCTGCCCATTCATCACAATTCATAGCTTGTTGTAGCTAAGGGCGACATGGCGGATTGAACAATAAACAATAAGCCATTTTCGTAATGTATTCACAATTACTTTCCCCCCTAACTGCCTGGTGATGTCATTACATCTACCTGTATTCTTTGATTCAGTTTGAATGGATGGAACGCTCTCTGAATCTATTGACTGTTGCTACTCGGACACACCTCAGACAAGCTTTGAGGTTACCAGTAGTAACATATTGTTCGAACGACATGAATAAAATTTGCATACATAACGAAAATGGTCTATTGGACAACATTTTCGCATGTTTGTATTTTTGCAGTGTGAGAATCATTTGTAAAATGTAAGTCATCTAAAACACTGCTTAATATACCATGTTTACAGCAAACAACCCAGAATTTGATGACAGTGTATTGAATATTACATGTGTCTGTCTCACATATCAACTATTGTATTATATTCCCCTTATGACTGAACAGGTGAAAATAATGTGCATTTTTCAAATATAGAGTGCTCAAAGTTAAAGTAAGGAGCAGATAAGAAACAAGTCAAAGGATTTACACGCCCTGGACAGAAAAAAAAAGTGACTGGCATGTTTATCTGGAATGTACGATATGTGTACACTTCAATGCACGGTGCACCCTTGCTGGTTGTTATAGCAACCGTAATTTCATCACATGGCTGCATTACTCTCCATCTGATCTCCCCTCTTTCTTGTCATGCATGTACAAATATCTGTCTCTCTCCATCTGATTCTCTGTTTCTGTCTGTCTGTCTGTCTGTCTGTCTGTCTGTCTGTCTTGCACACTTTGTGTTCACACATGTATGCATTTTCTTCATAGAGGATTATTGCTGTCTCATCCTCTTCCCTCTTTATACCTAATTCCATCTTTCTCTCTTCTGCTGATTCTCCCTCCTCCCCTCTCTATTCCTCATTCCTCTCTAATCTCTCTAATTCCTCTCCTTCATCTAATTCCATCTTTTCATGTCCTTCTGATTCCCCCCCCCCCTCTCTTTCTCATTCCTCTTTAATCTCTCTAATTCCCTCTCCTCCTTCTTCTCTCTTCCTCCTTCTCTCTACATCTAATTACACCTTTACATATCCTAATTCTCCCTGCCCCCTCTCTCATTCTCTCTCCTCTTCTCTCCATCTAATCCTCACCCCCTCTCTCTTGCTCTGTGTCTAACCCCCTCCTCCCCTTGCCCAACCCTTCGTCTCCCTACCTAATTATCATCATCTCTCTCTCTTTTCTGTCGCTACACCAGCATCTTGTTTACTGCCACAGAATAATCAGTATCACTCACCATATTGATTATTATGTACTGGGGAAATCAGTGCAGCAATATTGCTAGCTTTCGTTCAGTCACGTTATCTATGAATAACACCTCTTCAGCCCATTTGTCTTCCATCCCATATAGGCCACGATGGCAAGTTGCTAATATGAAGCTGTTAGCTGAACGGCACTTTATACCGTATACCATGATTGGCATCATTGTAGCATTTACCCTTACTATAGTGCCAAGCATATCTAGTGTCCTTGAACCGCTTACAGTGTGTTGTCATTAGATGTACAGTACATACACGCATATACCAGCACAACATTCTATGATACATTGACCTATAATCTGTATACTTACAGTGTATGTTGATAGTCTGACTGCAATCCTTCTACGGATTAAGTTAATTCTGTAGTTTTTATATGCATGTGCATCTTTTGTTTCATTATAATAGCAATAATTGGGTAATGGGTAAAGAGAAGAAACCCTACATTCTTCATTTCTTTTAAATTAGATTTAAATGCAGGCTCTTTTATCACCCTTTATCCTATGCGAATATTTAGTTGTAATCTTTGAAAAAACTACAATGTACTTTATTCATATCATACCTTTAAATTTCTGTAAATTTTTAAATTCTATTCTATCGTATTCTCCTACCATTTCGATTGACTTTGGCGAACATGTAATTCCACAACTCTCTGTCTCTAGCCTTCTCTATAAGTTTATTTGATTATGCCATTGCCAAAAGTGTGATGACATATTTTTTCGTGTAACTGTTTGTGTATCGTCAGTTTATCTATGTTTAACCAATTTACACATCTCCTTAGTATGATTTAGTTTGAACAGCTAACAAATGTCTTGCTTACTTTTGTGTTTGAGCGTCCTTTATCCGTGTAATGCTTTAAAACCTCTCAACAAATTGTCAACAAAGTAGTGGATTTGAAGTAACAGAAATATGCCAAAAGTTAATTAATCCTTCCCTGAAGGTCTGACATTAGAAGAAATTTAATGCTTTTCTTGATTAATGTTTTTCTTTATGAAGGTGGACAGTGTTTAACCTAATGAGTACTGGTAAAGGGCTGCTGATGACTTAACAAAAAACAGTTGATTAAATTGCTTGCAGCTAATTGCCTGCAGGCCTTGTCCAGGCTTTCTCTCAACACCTCAATACCGGTATTTAAAAATTAAGTTGGTTGAGACCACATATCCCTCTTTTTCAAGGTAATTACAGTCAGGAGAATTAGATCTGTTGATCTACTTTCAACCATTGCTCTACGTTCCCCCCCCCCCCCCCCCGCCCCACACGAACATAAAACGTGAACCTGCATAAGAAGCCATATATGTGCTCTCTTTTATAAAGGGGGGCATGAAGGAGGAGGAGGGAACGCTCTGAAGTATTTGTGCATGTTGGAGGCATTCTTTCTAAAAATATACAAAAAGAGAGCATAAGAGGAGCGCTTGGTCGCACAGATATAGAGATAGATATTCTGTGAAGGCAAATTTTCTTTTACTGCTCACCACTTAATTTTGTATAGTAAGCATATATTTTACAAGCTGATTTCCAACAAATTAAGGACCAGTTTAACATGATTATGTCGATATGCGTATGCTTCTAAACAATGCAGTAGTCGCCACGAAGCCTATAAGAATGTGACGAAATATGACAAGATGTCACGCTAGTTTTCAATGACAACTGTGCTAGTATATTTATTTTGTTGTTGTGGTACCTTATAGTATGACATACAATGCATTTACGTACTATGCGTCGTGTAAAAGCTTAGAATTAAAAGCTGCACTAAAATAGAAGTCTTTCATCCATTGAGTCGGCTTTATCCCGGATGTGAGGCAAAGACCTACAGGATAATTTCAGTACGTAAGAATGCTTGCCTAAAATGCATAAAGAAATTCAGCTTTGTAATAGATGCTGCTACTTATAGAACAAGCAATGCAGTGTATGTATAGCTTGGTTTCATGATGAATAATTTAATTTCTCCCTCCCACTCTTTTTCTCTCTCTTTGTCTCTTTCTCCATTTCCTTTTTTTTTTGCATTTCTATTTGTCCCCTCTTCTTCTCTGTTCCCTGTCTCTCTTTGTCTTGTACTTTCCGTCTGTCTATCTCTTTGTTGTTCCTTATGTCTTTTGATCTCTCTCGGCCACACTCTTTCTCTGTATGTAATTTTCTCTCTGTACATTTCTGTCTCACCATTTTTTGCTCCGGACACTCATTGTTTCTTCTCCTCACTCTCTTTCTTTCTTTCCCTCTTTTTTTTCTATCTCTCCTTTATTCTATTTCTCTCTTTTGCTTTCATTTTCTCTCCTTTTATCTGTTTCACTCCTACTCTCTCTTTTTATCTTTCTTGTTCTTGTCTTGTTCTTATTTTTTTTTATCTTTTTGTAAATATGTTTTTTTTCTCTCTTTCTCCACCTATCTTTTTCTCTCTCTCTCTCTCTCCCTCTCTCTCTCTGTCTGTCTTTCTGTCTGTCTGTCTGTCTGTCTGTCTGTCTGTCTGTCTCTCTCTCTCTCTCTCTCTCTCTCTCTTTCTTCCTCTTCTTCAGGGCTGGTATGAGGGTGTGGTCTGCTTGCTGAGGCATGGGGCGAAGCAGACAATCTCAGATAAGAGCGGACGTCTTCCTCTGCATGCAGCTACGTGTGACAAGGATTCCAGGTATTCAATACGTTTAAATCTAATTTAGTACTGACAATCAAGTTTTACTCTACTCTGATATGATGTATACAGTAATGCGAATACAGACAGAGATGTTGTGTCAACTGAGCTTTGGTCATATCTGTTATAATTGTGTATGTGTGTGTGTGTGTGTGTGAATGTGAGTGTGTGTAAGGAGTTATTCTCATAGAATGCTTTGATAATATTGACAGTTTTAACACTCAAAATAAAATGTGCAGTTCTTAGGTTTTCTACAAATCATTAATGGAAATTGTATAGGGTTGATAGAGTATGTCTGACTGTGAAATCCACATATGCACACCAAAACACTTGGTCAGTACACATTTCTTTTGGGCTTTTTCATTAATAATTTATTAGATGTCAATTATTCAAATGTTTTCAAATGGAGTAGTGCTTTACAAATCATTTGTTAAGATGGAAAAAAAACTGGCGGCCACATTTACTCCAAATTTTGAGAGTCATCAAGAAAGAGAGGGCAGATGTGGGCATAAAACAGCCGTGTATGCATGGATTAATTACTGCACAAATGCAATAAATACCGTGCATGCAGGTGTGCTTCCCGGCTAATATATCATCCTCAGTACAGCCACCTTAGTGATAGCTTCTACTTCTCCTCCTCCTCCCCCTGTTATGTCACTTCATTTCACGCTCCAAAGCTGCTCAATCCGAGCGCTAAAAATGCAAGGACAATGAAGGATACAAAGGCGGTTTCTGCTACAGACGGGAAGTGACGGCAAAGAATGAAAGAGCAGAGAGATAGTGAATGAGAAAAAGGAATGTGGTAGAGAGAAAGGGTGATAAATGGGAAAGGAGAGAGATAACGGCAAGTGACAGCAAAGAAAGGCAGAGAGATAGTGAAGGAGAGAAGGGGGAGGGGGTAGAAAGAGGCAATAAGTGGAGAAGAGATGGAAAGAGATGACAGGACAAGTGACAGCAAAGAAATGATGAGCATAGAGATGGTGAAAGGTAGTGAAGGAGACAAGGGAGAGCGGTAGAAAGAGTGGATGATAATTGGGAAAAGAGATGGAGAGAGGTACACGCGAAGAGGGGAGACAGATCAAGAAGTAATCCAACAAAACCGGGGGAGAGTTAGGTGGATCCGCATCTTCAAGCAGTCAAAGTGCAACAAAGCCACACTGCCTATTAAAGTACATTTGCAACCACCTCCCAATGTGATTTGCGTACCCGCATGGTTCAGAGAAACGCTTCTGTGGACGCCATAGACCACTCCATCTGCCTTGGTTGTGTGTACCCTAGCAACCAGAGCGAATCTAAAGAGTTCCGATGAGCTGTAAACCGGCTTACGTCTTAGGAATGTTGATGTTGATATGGGCTGTGATGTGATGGTGATCTACATCCCAGCATGGTTCAGAGAAACGCTTCTGAGGACGCCATAGACCGCTCTGTCTGTCGTGGTTGTGTGCACCCTAGCAACTAGAGAAATTCAAAAGAACTGTAATGAGCTATAGACAGGCTTACAGCTTCTGAATATTGATGTCCATTCGGGCTATGATGGTTGTCTGGTATAGACAGTTCACATGAAAAATGTATTCATGTCTGCTCTTGATCATTCGAAAGGCAGATCGCATGTATGGGCTATCTGATGCATTCTAAGCTTTAGGAGATTGTGGAAAGCAATTTTAGTGTGCACATAGATAAAATGCACTCAAATCACATAACGTGATAACATACATATGTGAGCACTTACAACAGGAATACTAGGAACTGATGATTCAGTGACATAAAAAATCCCAACCAGATCACATACATAAATGTGACTTTCAACTAAACTTTTTAGAAAAAGGACTACAGCGGTCAATGATTACAAAGTAGCTTAAACACGTTAATGCCATTATTCAGTTTAATCCATGTGCATGTAGTAGAAACAGGTATGGACATTATATTTCTCTGTAATGACGGTTTCTCGTTTGTAATCTCATTGTCCTTCACAAGAATGAATGGGGAATACTTCAGTGGGTTATTGACTTTATATATAGTAATCATTTCAAGTGCATTGGATTCTTTGTGCAAATAAAATGCAAATGAAACCAGCCCAAAGTTTAACATTGCTGCAAATGAAGTGCTCAAAGAGTTAACAAAAATAAGCCTTTAATTATCAATTATATATTTTCTAGAGTTATAAGTCATTTCAGTGAAGGGGCAAGCGAAAGCCACTTTAGCAGTGTAGGTAGTATGTTGATATCTACTACAGATTACACACTAATATGTGATTCAAGCCTTGCAGTGCGGGTCCACAAATATATATTTGTATGCAATTAACGGTACGTATACGTCAAATAGATGAACATAAGCAGTCATGCAGAGTTTAGATATTCATTATGTGATATCAATACCTTTTGACGTTATGATACTGATTGCCATAGTACTTCTCATCAATACTTGCCTAACAATATGATCACTGTACACTCAATGCCTTGCTATTGTATTGTTAGTACCATCAGTTATATATTGTAATAAGTTGAATGCAAGGTATTTGTCCTGACATGCAACAGTCAACCACACTGGCACTTTGTATATCTTTTAGAAAATATCAAGCTTTCAAAGGGGCTTGTTTTGCAAGTCAGGCGGTAAATTGCACTGTTTCCATACATTACAAAAGTACAAAATTCAACCACTACTTTAAAGACAGCCCGTCCCTTTTTCAGATCACCACAAAACCATCGAAACATTGGAAAAACCTATAGAGAAGTGTTAGCAAGCTGTATATTCATAATTTGAAACTGATACGTAGTGTAAAATTCAAATAATGCACGTAAACAACGTCTGATTAATAGTCTTTACCTCAGGCTCTTAGCAGTTTGTGTTGAAATATCTGCTTTATTGATTAATCTGGGTATTAAATTATAAAAGCATTATGAAAAAAAAATTGTTCCAAAGAAGGAATCATCTCCAAAGTTTGGTAATTACTCATTAAATTAGGATTTCACACATGCATAATAACCACATAGATACTGTAACAAAGACTTATACTTCTTTCGTAGTACGAAAAAAGTCGGTTTGAAATTTAACGGCTGAATTTTTTTGCATATACAGAAAGCTTCAACATGCTATATTCTTAGAAATGGTCTTGAATCACACTTTCTTCAATTTACGATCGTGATAGACGATTTCAAATTTTAAGCTTGCAAAAGGGACGGACTATCTTTAATCTTTTGTTCCCCATTTAGCCAGAAGTATCATGGAGCTCATGCCATGACGCGCATGCCAAAGTTAAACAATAATCGCACGATACAAGTTAATGTGGCTGAATCATTGCAGTTCCGGAGAAACATGACGTCATTGAGGTTCTGTTCTTAATGTCAGGTGAACAGACATAATCTGTGGATTTGGCTGTGCAATGACAATGAATTCTCCCTGGTCATCTCCTGGGAAATCATTGTTCCTCCATTTTCTCTTGAGCGAAGTTCTGGCAGATTTCCACATTATGGTATGTTCGAGGATTGTTTGGGTATTGGGAGTGTTCATCGCATGTTTGATGGAGGAATCGCCTCCTAGGGCTAGGATCACCAACGAGAGCTTGCGCATTTAGTATTTATGTGCTGCTTTTGTATCGGTACTCCAGTAATGTCCACAAACCGTATAGGGCTGTGCTCGGTCAGGCACAGAGCGAGTTAAGATGGTGGATCAAGGGAAGAGGGCATACAGGGAAAAAAGGCAAACTGTGTCTGCCTGGATTCTGCAGGATTATGATGAGAAACAAATAAAGAACTAGTAAGACACAAATGAGAAAGGAGAGGGAGGAGTTGGGGTGGGTAAGGAGGAGTGGGGTGGGAAAGGAGGAGTGGGGGTGGGTGGGGAGGGGGGTGGGGGAGGAACTCACATTTAAAAGAACATGGGTAAACAATGGTTCTTCCTGAAACCAATTAAAGAACTAGTAAGACAAAAGTAAGAAGAGAGAGGGGTGGGGTGGGGTGGGGGGGGGAGATGGGGTTAGGAAGGGATGGCAGAGGAGAATGATGATAGACGACTGAAGAGTGAGGTGGGAAATGGGGTAAAAAGAGAGAAACAGGTACCCGGTACAGGAAAATGTATGCAGGCATTTATAATATGTAGTCATGTTATGAGAGGAATTTAAAGATGGGTAGCCCATTTGTAAAAATGATGAAACTCTGGAGCAATCAGCATTATACCCAAACAAAAACATGTGAAATATCTAACAGTCATAGTTCGACTGATATTTCAGTAAAAGTTAAAAAATATCTGTTTGCTTTTGAAATGCCCCATTTCATAGTGATCGTAGTCTGCATTGATATACCATATTGCACAGCACAGTGTATTGCTTAGTGGTGCGCCTCCTGCCTCAATGTATCATTGCAGAGCAGAGAGCCAAAATGTGCACCGTTACAGTCTCCAGCTTCTATCCTACAAAAACCTACTTATAATCAGTCAATATAATTTTGCTCAGATTCAGTTTTCAAATCTGTCATTGGCATGGTAGTTCTTACACAGTATTTTCTTCCATGTTCTGGATTAAAAAAAAAAATTACCTTCAAAAGGGATACCCTGTCTTTAAAGCAGTGCCAACAAAGGTCTGTGTATCTGCGCAGATTTGCCCGTATGCCGCACTACCGGTCATGCTAATGGGCATAAAGCTGCATGAAGAGTTAATGATTTGTTTTGTCAAGATGAAAGACTTCCATATGACCTACTCATTATCAGTGGGATCATTCATCAAAAATTGAGATCAATATCTGACTCAGATTGACATCTCCGGCGCAGCTGGTGGATGATTAACTTCTGTGTAAAAAGGAGAATGCTCATCTGTTATAGGATTGTTGTGTGTTTGTACCACACTTTTGCATCATGGTTGAATATTGAACTAATTCTTAACAGTGTCTGAAACCATGCTACTGTACATTTACTGCAATGAAAATGGCTGTTTTGGTAGGTGTACTCCTAGGGCATGCCACATATAGAACTTGTTTATTTTTGTTTGTTAAATGAAGAAAATTTTGAATTAAATAAAAGAAGGAAAGCGGAGAGAGAAGAAAATTCAATAAGGAGTGGAAGAATAGGAGAAGAAAAAGAAATGCATCAGGAGGAGAAGGAAAGGACAATAGGAAATGAAGATCAAGGAGAAGAAGAAAAAAAAAGGAAGAACTGAAAGAAAAAAAATCAAATGGGAATGGAAGAATTAGAAGAATGCTCATGATTAATTTCATGTTATTAATTTCATCTGCATACTCCATCAGGAATCTCGTCAGCTCATTCAATCGGTGACCATTTAACAATTAGGCTGAGCAAGATTATTGGCAGAAAGCAATGAAGTATACTGGAGCAGAATTTAAAGGTTTTCTTTCCTCCCTTTCCATCTACCTCCTTTCCAGGATCTTATCGGCCCTGCTGCAGTCTTTAAGTGTAGACGACGTGAACGAGCCGGACAACGAAGGCATGACGGCGCTACACTGGGCAGCCTTCCACAACCGCCCTGAGCACATTCAGCTCCTCATGCTGCGTGGGGGCGACATTTATCGCACGGACATTGACGAGAAGACGCCGCTACATTGGGCAAGCCAGGTGAGATGTGATAGAGTAATCATTATAGTGAGAACGTTGAAGGGTGCATGCATGATGCAGCCCTAATGAAATGGCAGTCTTCTTGTCCCTTTACTTTTAGAAAATGTGAGATTAAAGTTAATATCACATTTCCTTGGAAATCAGGATCCTTGGAAAAGAGGAAGAGGTCATTTAAATTGGGAAAAAATACTTGATTATGCGTTACTTGGATCTGTATATGAGGCAGGAAGGATGATTGGAGAAAAGCTACGAAATTTGCAACATTCATTTTGGAATACATGTAGATCTATAATAACATTTTTATACAAACTTTTAACATGCATGTGAAGAAACTGGGCCCAATGTTACTCATGTTCACCTATGTGCTTTACTATAGTTGACAGCTATTTTAGGGTATCAAGAGCAGAGCACAACAAAGATACGTGATTGTATAGGCACACAAGATAGGAAAGAAAGAGAAAATGCATGAAGTCTGATATTTTCCTCCTGAGTCAGCCTGTATATAGTGGCCTCTTAACTTCCTGGAGTGTGTTATTACATAACAATGTAATTATGTGGGCCTGTAAAGAAAAAGAGAATCAGACTTCAGGCTTCTACCTCTGATCTCTTTTCTCATCGTATTGTTATTTTTTTTGTAAAATAGTTTGAATTACTTGACTCACGGTCTCAAGAGATGCTTGGAAATTTATCATCTATCTTGCTCCCCTTCATCTACCTATAATCATTAAATTCAAGACTGCTTCAATTCTCTTTCATAATTTTATCAATGTATTGAATCATTATAGTTTCTTGTACTTGAAACCTCCCACGCTTCTTGTGGCTTTACTCAAGGATCTAGTGTAATACAGTCAGCGATATTCTGTAATAGGAATCATCTGGGAAATTACATTTACCTTGGATTATGAATCTTATGCTATTGGCTACTTCAAATCTTCATGCCAATGTTAATGAGAGAGTTCACCCTTATGTTACCAGTGCTTGAAAGCTCTATTTGAATACTACACATCTTCATACCAATGGTAATGAAAGAGTTGACCCTTACATGACCAGTGCTTGAAAACCCTATTGGCTTGCTACACATCTTCATGCCAATGCTAAAGAGAGAGATAAAGCCCAACTATACTTGGTCATAAGGCCGGTCATATGGAGATAATTGAGATCATCATTAGGATGGCCTAGCGGGGAAATTAAAGTCCAATATCGCTCAATTTGATCTCAAGGATATATCTGAAATGAGCAATCAAATTGGGATGATTTCCTATTGACTAAATCACAGATGACACCCCACATTTAGAAATTGTCACATATAAATAATTAATATCCCCATAATGTTTGCATCGCTTTTTGGGGGCTTCACCATTTTTAGACGTATCGACCCATATAAGACAAAAAATACCTGTATATTTATGCCTACCTTTAATTTAGAAAATGATTGTAGGTGAATTACTATTTTGAAGGAATTGGCTGTTGGACATATTTTCATGGCATCCATATTTTTTGACATCGTATAAGTTACACAGACGCGGGGCTTTGTGATGTAAATTTGATTAGATCTAGAGCTGCACGCTGATAATTACATTTTTGCACAGTAGGAGGATACAGTGTATGTCAGATTTACCCCTGCTTATCATAAGAATGAAGGTCTCGGATATAAATGGTCAAGCGTTAACAGCACTCAGATCAGTTTTTCCTTCGTAAAAGAATGGCCGTACAAATTTAATTTAGATGAGTCGATCTTGACATGGATCCATTCTTTGTCCCCTGTCCATGGATGATGTCAGGAAATGAAATTGAAGAAGCAATTTCAAGCCGTATATGTATAGGTCAGCACAGACGACATAATCCGTTCAGATGGATGACTCTGGATTGAACTGACAGGACACGGTCATAAGATTTGTACAAGAAGGTTATGTCATTTTTTTCAATCATGTCATCCATGGTGGCCTTAAAAAATGCTGTGTGTATTTGCCTCATCCTGAAGTTTCTCATTTGTGATTTGATTGACTTTATTTTAATGTAATTCCTTTCGGAAACAGTTATCTTATTTTCGTGTTGACTGATTGACAAAATGTCATAAATCATAAAAAATGGAGCCATATGATACATTCCTGAAGTAAAGTCTAACAATAAAATAAATATATAAAGCACTGCTCATTCAGAATGATTGTGTATAATGTACATGATGTCTTTGTAATGAGAATGGGCATTAAATCATCTACAAACTTTAACATTAGGAACATTAGTAACACTTTAATGAGAAAAAGGAAAGAGCAGACTTGAAAATATTCTACGAGGAAAAAGAATAAAAATGATGCTGTATATAACATTATTACATTGAATTCAAAATTGCAGTGGCCAATTATAGAGATAATTGCAAGGGGTGAACATGCAGATATTATATTTGATTTGGCCTTTAAAAAAAGCTTGGGGGGGGGAAGAGGGATCTAGGTAGGATTATTCTATTTTTTCTCGGTTTTTATTTGATGTCACTGTGGTTATGGATCGTTAATTGTTTTTAGTTGAAGTACGTTCGAGGCTGCGAGCTCTTTCTCCCCCTTCTTCCCCTAATCTGATGATATGGAAGCATATAAGCCATCTCATATATGCTACTTTGATCGCTATCTGAATTCTGAAAGGGTCAGTCAGAAAGAGGAATGGTACAGAGTTGATAATAAGGCAAGTCGGCGCAAAAAGCTTTGCTTCATTTTCTGGAAGCAAAAAAGGTCTGTCAACCTATCTGGACATATTCATCATCCAGTTGCCCTACATGTTCATAAGAAGGTTCCTAACCTATCGTAACCTTTAATGTGTGGGGGGGGGGGAGATAATTAATAAATGTCTTCTTTACAAATAAAATTATATGCAGTGTAGTGCAAATGTGTATAGCACATAGCTCCTCGGCTGTACATATCTTTATTGAAAAGGTTTCTAACCTTTTATCTACATCGGTTTAGGTACCTTGTGAAAATATATGAAAACTGGAGTGGGTATGGGGGGGGGGGGGTGAGATGGGAAATTACTTCAACGATATGAGCTGGATTATGTTTAATCTTCTCACGATGTTTCAGTGCTTCGGTTGAGAAGCAATTACTCGCGGGAAGGTCTTTTGTATGCGAGTGACCCATTTTTATTTTGTGTGAAACACTTTCCGCTTAGACCGTAAACCAAATTACTGGTGCTGTATTTCTTATTGCAGGAGCTATATATAAATGGGCTCACAGGGGATAAATACAAGCTAAATTATCATTTTTTATAGCAGTGTAAAACCATTGTTTTGAACATTACAGAGATATGCTTGGCCTATTAAATTTTACTTTATAGCCTTTTGACTGAACAGGTGAAATAATCCTGTAATTTTTTCGATACAGCTGCTCATTAGCAAAGTAAGGTGGATCATTGAATCATTTTAGTTGAAATACGTACATGGCTGCAAGCTCTTTTTATAGATACAACTAACTGCTCTTAGCAAAGTAAGGTGTGAAGTTAATAACTTAATTGTCACTGGATCACATGATGCATGCCCCACATTACAGATTACAGGAAATCATTGGTAGAGATGTACACATCGATCCTAATTACACCCTACTTCCTTCTAAAATACAATTTTATGTCAAGGACTTATATCATAAAATTCTATATTGTACTAAATTCAAAATTTTATAACTGTGAGAAACTCTTGGTCTCTCAACATGTTTAAAACAAAGTGCAAATTATAATTTCCACGTATATGCTGTATAATTAATGAATGTTAAAGGTATTCTCTATTCCCTCGTTTAATTCATTAGCTTTCCCCCAACATTCCTATTATGTTGTGTTGTGGGTTGTGTAGGTCTTTGTTAATTTCATACTTTTACATAAATTGATCAGCTATTATAAGCCTCCGTTCTTCCTTGCTGCTACCATCTCATATCATTTCATATACCTGTTGCAATTTTTCATGTCTTTTTCCTATGTAAATTATATACCTGAATACTCTGAAACCATAGTTTTTGTGCAAGTAAATTTTTGCAGCACAACACACCTCCAACATACTCGCGGGATGTTCTTTATGTCTTTTGTATGTCATTTACTTGAATACTCTCTAACTGTAATGTTTATGCAAGTAAATGTTTGTGGCACAACACACCTATAATAAGCTACAACACATTTGCAGGATGTATGTTTAACCACACAAGCAATCAATGTGACTACAAACAAATTCACCCTATGCATTAAAATCATCAATTTAGCCCCAAACAAAGCATTATCATACATGGTGGTGGAAACAGCATGCACTGCCACATTCATCAAATCTCTGTGTAAGATGCTTCCCTTATTGGGGGCAAAGAGAAACCCCAATAGATTTGCAAGTCAAGTCAGCCACAATTGGCATATTGTTTAGACATTTAAATATTGCAGTGATGTCATGAATTCGTACTTGCTCTGTAATGAATAAATATTATGTTTAAAATTACAGATTTGTTCACGTAGTATCAAACTAAGTTCTCAGCTGCTTTCCGCCACACCCTTTTGTTACAGAATGGTGGTTTAGTGTGCAGCTCAGTCATGGGCAAATGCCACAGTGGGGGCGCCCCACTCATCAACGCAGTGGAGGCAACGGGCAAGACGTGCGTCCATCTAGCGGCTGCTGCAGGGTTTCACGAAATCCTCCTAGAGTTCTCGCAAATTCCCGATGCAGATTTTGAGGCTCTCGATCCAGATGAGAGGTGAGACGATAAAGAAAAGAATGATTTTCCATTCCATACAATAATCATGTAAGGAAAAGCTGTTCCATATCACACTAAGCAGTGACATCTGGGTATTTTGTGCAGGCATGCATATACTCACTTGAGATCTTTTGCACAATTACATGAGACCAAATCATAAGAGCAGATGTGTTTAATGTTCAAAACACAATTATAGGCCATGCAATTTGATGATTTGATGAGATTTGATGAGAAATGATGAGAAATGAAAACATAGAAGAACTTTCCTTGAATTGAATTTTCTTGAATTTTTTTTCTCTTTTCGTACATTTCCGAGCAGGACACCTCTTCACTGGGCCGCGGTCAAAGGTCACACCAGCTGCGTCAGGGTTCTTCTGGAGCTGGGGGTGTGTCCTGCCCCCGTGGACCTGGACGGGGGCACACCCCTCCAGTACAGCATCCAGGCAGGCAAGGCAGATGCCACCAAGCTGCTTCAGGAGCAGGAGCAAGGGGCTGGACAGGGGTGTGGCGGCGATGGGGAGGAGGATGAGGGGGAGTGGGAGGGGGAGGACAGGACGCTCGAGTCGAACGGGGGGGAGGGCTCCGCCCGGGAGAGCGTGAAGAAGAAGCGGTTCGGCTTCCTCACAAGCTGGCTTGATAAGAGGAGGAACGCCAAACTGCTGCAAAACGCCGACCAGAAGGGTGACAGCTTTGAGGATGTCCTTGGGGTGACACCGCTCCGAGAGGACGGGGACCTGTCGCTAAGGAAGGCTCGTAAGGACCGCACCAATGGACAGGAAGTGAAAGGGGGGCCGGGGAATAAAGGCGCCATGGGCTTTGACGTCATGACAAATGATCCCGCTGTGAAGTCAACAGGTGCCGACCCGCAGGAGAGAAACCACGTTGAGGACTTGCATCGCCAAAATAGCCTCGGAGAGCAGGATCTAGTGCGTCTCCACCGGCGGACGGATCACGACACGTTGAATCCAGGGAGTGAGAGCAGGAACCAACGGGGGGCGCGATACATCTATGTGGATGGAGGCTTGCACCATGCTTCGTCAGAGCCTCAAATTGGCAACATGTACCCCTCCAACAAGCTCAATGCCTTACATGATGACAAGCCTCTCAGTCCCGGTGCAAACGAAGTGTCACAATTAGTGGGTCCGCCAAAAGGTAGGACTCTTTCCTCTGTTGATATTCCACCCTGTACAAGAAAATATCTTTTAATTCATTCCGTTCCCATCCAGCTTCATTGTTCATATTGTTCATCTTCTTGTATTATCATTCCCATTATCAGTCACATTATAATTGCCAGGATTAGCAGGATACATGTTTTCATTTTCAGTTTTCTCCTTCACCTCCTCTCCCTTCTCCTTCTTCTCCATTTTCTTTTTCTCTGTCACTTCCTCCTCCATCTTCTTGTCCTTCCTCTCATCTCCCTTCCCCTCTTCTCTCTTTGTGGCTGTTAATTCTCTATTTCTTTCTTCCCCTTTCTCTCCTCCCTCAACCTTATCGCCCTCCACCTCTCCTTTCTTCGTCTTCTCCTCTGCTCTCTTCAACTCTTAATCCTCCTTCCCCTCTTCCCCTTTCTCTGCTAACTCTCCCTCCTCTCCCTCCTCTCCCTCCTCCTCTCCCTCCTCTTCTCTCTCCTCTTCTCCCTCCACTTCTCCCTCCTCTTCTCCCTCCACTTCTCCCTCCTCTCCCTCCTCTTCTCCCTCCTCTTCCCTCTCCTCTTCTCCCTCCTCTCCTCCCTCCTCTCCCTCCTCCTCTCCCTCCTCCTCTCCCTCCTCCTCTCCCTCGTCTCCCTCTCTCCCTCCTCCTCTCCCTCGTCTCCCTCTCTCCCTCCTCGTCTCCCTCGTCTCCCTCCTCCTCTCCCTCCTCCTCTCCCTCGTCTCCCTCTCTCCCTCCTCCTCTCCCTCGTCTCCCTCCTCCTCTCCCTCCTCCTCTCCCTCCTCCTCTCCCTCCTCCTCTCCCTCCTCCTCTCCCTCCTCCTCTCCCTTGTCCTCTCCCTCCTCCTCTCCCTCCTCCTCTCCCTCGTCTCCCTCCTCTCCCTCCTCCTCTCCCTCCTCTCCCTTCTCTCCTTTTCGATACCCAATCTCATCTCCTCCCTCCCTTCCATCCCTGTTGACAGCAGGCTCCAAGAAGCCTGAAGGAGGAGAGGAAGGCATCCCGAGCGCCTGGTCTCCGCTAGGCTCAGGCAAGATGGTGGAGCCAGGGACATCTCTCCTAGTCAAACCATTCTATAGAGAGCTCCCCAATGCAGAGTTCCTGCAGCAACAGGCAAAAGAAATCCTGGAGGCACAGAAGAGTGCAGCAGGTAATGTCCATCAATTCTGGACAGTTTTGTACTCATTGGCCTGTATTCAGAACAGAGGTTTTAACTATGGGATATATGAAGCAGTAAGAATTGTTTTGTAACTGTCTGTTTCCCCCTTTAAAAGTCTGTACATTTTGCATTTAAAAAGTCCATGCAGTATACGACAACCCTTACGCTAGGTACTTGAAATGTATAAGAAGTCAATAAACTTTTCCTGGCTTTTGGTACTGAGAGGGTTAATCCTCCCAGTACCTTAGTTGCCTGCAATGTGTAATAAGTCAGTGGGCTTTCCATGGCTTGTTGCTAGGTGGGTAAAACAAAAGTGCTTGCTGATGAATGAAACATGCTCTATTCTGTCCTTCTTTCTGCCAGGGCGCGGTGCAGTCCCACATCACAAGACGGGTGGACTTGGCGGCCGAGCTCTGTCCAGCCTAGATGGGTACGGCATTGTGGGCCTGCGACCCAACAGCCCCAAGCTTGCCCCCATTACAGCTAAACCACACAAACCTGGTAAGGAATAGGCAGGTTAAAGTCTACAAATGGTCGGTGAATTTCATCAGCGCAGGCGTGAAGAATGGCCAAGAATTTGCTAGTTACTGATGGCGTGGGTCATTGCATTGTTTGGCAACTCGCTCAGTACTTGCCAGTGTAACACGTATACTTCTAGGATCGAAACAAGGAGAAAAGTTTTTCATATACACACTTCAAATCTACAATGCCCCAAACCACTTTGCGAGGTGTTCTGCTGATCCAGCTCAGAGATACGCTTCCAACCAAGAACAGCTTAGACCACCTTGTTTAATTCGGTCGCATACGTTTGAGCAGCCAGAACCCTTTGACATTGCTCTAGACCAGATTGGAGCATAGATGTAAAGTGGACTACAAACATTTTGGAACCACTTCTCCATAGTGCCTATGAAGGAAGAGTCATCCCATGATGCAACGCGCAGCCAAATTTAGATTTTGTTTCCAGTCATTTCGGCTTTATATACGAGACCAGGGGGGTGTTTCACCAAGCTGTTCATAAGTTACGAACGACTGGTGATCCCTTCGTGTGCTAAATCAGATTCTCAATGAGTTAAGTATGGTATTGTATTTAGAACAAGAAGGGATCACCAGTCGTTCGTAAAGTCGTTCGTAACTTACGAAAAGAACGACTTTACGATTGACCGGTGATACCTCCTTGTGCTAAATCAGATTCTCAATGAGTTAAGTATGGTATCGTATTTAGCACAAGAAGGGATCACCAGTCGTTCGTAAAGTCGTTTGTAACTTACGAACAGCTTGGTGAAACACCCCCCAGAAGTGGACATGTCTGCAAACTGGATATCGCTGTGTGTTGCATTATGGGAGGATTCCCCCTATATGTGGCATGGAAAGTAAATCCATTCAGGTGAAGAGTTCCATCAGGTAAGATTGGTAGGTTCACATTTTTCATTGCTTTCGCTGCCGTGCAGATTCCACTGTGTGCCTGTCAGCCTCGCCAGCAGTAGAGGGCAGTGAGAAGACGCCGTCTGCATCGCTCACCTTGGAGTCTTGGGAGTGAGTAACAACTTTGGCAAATTATTTGAATTATCAACTGGTTTTCATGCCGTCACATCTAAAGTCAACATCATTGCGTACATACTCTGAAGTTAACTTTAACAGATAATGCCCCATTTACAGAATCATCTTATCTAATTTGTTAAAAAGAAGAACAAAAAAACACCATTATGTTACACACCCTTCCTTTTGCAGTGACACTACCAACAGTATATATATATATACCTGCAGTTGACAAAACTGAAGTATTTTTGACTATAAATTGGCATGCTCCACACTGACAGAGGTCATGATCCCTGCATGCATGGAGTGTGTGTCACATTCCAGTGATCATATACAAGGCAAGATTTACGAGATTTGATTCTCAAGTGCAATCAGACTACCAAATATTGTGGGTAGATCACAAGGTAATGAAGATATTTACAAATTTGAAGTGGGATATCTTGCTGGTAACTTTACAAGTCAGATCAATTTAACTTCTGGATGCTAAGTACCTGGTGACGTTCACTGATATTTTGATACTTAGATAGATGATGGTTAATTATGACATCAGAGAAACACTTCGCGACTTGCAGGACGAATTGCGTGTGACTATAATGGTTTATTATGACATCAGAGGAACACTTCGCGACTCACAGGCCGACTTGCATGTGACTTTACAATGTTAAAAGGATACTCTACACATCTTTAATTATTAATGCAAGTATTGTGTCTTATACATTATACAATTCACACAATTGGACTTCTCCAAGTCAGACCATCCCTTAATTTCATATACAAGCCTGGTAAATATTTTTCATCATATCTCTCCATTTTAGCATTAACCTACATGTATGTGAAATGATATTTCTTTTTGCTGTTACTCTCCATAGCATAGATTAAAGATTACAAAGATTACAAAGATTAGTCTCTCTGCAAAACAGTCCATTTTTTGAGTAGATATGTTTGTTTGTTTATAAATCTGTCTCCTCTAGGTATCACTGGAAAGAAGGAGCTGACGTTCAGATTAGACCAAGGCCAGATGTTCTCGAGCCAATCAAACACGTTATAGTAGGTGAGCAAAACAGAGTATTCCAGACAAGGATTGTCTTTTTTATCTCCTTTTGCTTGCATTGGGCACTGTGGTATAGTGGTGAGAGCTCTTGACTTTTGTAGAGAGCTCATGGGTTGAAGCCCTGCCCAGTGTGTGTACACCCTTGAACAAGCCTACTGCAGGGCCCTTTGTACAGAGGGCAATGCAGTATAGTGGTGAGAGCTCTTGCCTCTTGCAGAGAGATCCTTGGTTCAAGCCCAGCCCTGTGCATCCACCCTTGGACAAGGTGTTTTCCTCATGTTCTCTCTCAACCTAGGTGTAGTAAATATGTACCTAGCAGGATTTAATCCTGATCTAATTATATCAGCTCGCTTCTAGAGTGCTAAGATGGCTGCTTGAGTAAAGCCAGGGTAATAGTAGAGCAAAGATCAGCCAAGCATGTTTTTCAACATGATCTCATAATGCTTTTTCATTGCGCACCTTTTGTGATGCTAAGACAATGATCAATTAAGGTGCACGCGGTGGAAATAATTATGTATCATTCCAAAACAAGATTATTTCATGGCTGTAAATCATTTGTTGCTTACACATTGTGGTTATCTTGACTTCAATATAAAAGGATATGCATTAATTGAAATGAATTATTTGTCCATTCATGAAGATTTGCTATGCCCCCAATAAGCAATATTTGTACTTCGATACAGCATAACATTTTGTAAATGTGAATAAAGTCATTTTGTGGGTATCATGGGAAAATGATGTTGTTTTCTTCTTATCTAGATAAATCCAAGAAGAAGAGGAAAAAAAAGCAGAGCCACAGGTCTACCGTCATCGTTGCACAGAAGGCAGGCAACAGAAGACCATCAGGTATAGACTGTCACAATCAAGTCTCCCATAGATATCTGACCATAACCAGTACCTGTTGATGAACAATGTATCCCCCAATGTATTAAACACAATCCTTTTGTTTCAGTATGATTTTACGAGCATATAACTCATGATTTCCTAATAGACTCCACTTTTCCATAAACAAATCTATATTGAAAAGCTTTCCTTTTTTGGAAATGATTATTGTTTCATGGAATATACAGTTTTGATAAAGAGAATAATAAAAAAGACAGTATCTCTTGGGTTTCGATGTGACTGTACAGTACTAGCATAATGAACTCCTGATTTAATAGAATCTAATCTTGCTTGAAAACATTTGATTTTATTCCTCTGTGTACTAGGTGCTTGAAAGGTGTACTAATTCATTGGGCTTGTCCTGACTTAGTATTGAGGAGAGTTGTACAATGTTTTGTCCAAATCAATGTCAAGCAAGATTTAATAAAGGAATTACTTTTTTAATTTGTTTCTTTCAATTTTTAGATGGTAACCTTGCCAGCGCAGCGGTCGAGAGGCGGGAAGTTAGCAGTTCATAGTTTATGGCAGCAACTGTGTTGTACCGAAATGTTATATCTACTACAGTCCAATATGTGCCACACTAACAGCAGTGGAAATTTCATCTACCCAATAACAGAGCTGTCTACTAGTATGGATTTTCAGCATTTTGAATTAAAATTGGCCAGAAATTGAAGGTTCTGGTGAAAATACAGAATTTAGGCAACCAATGTTATATATGGGTATTTGATTGGGATATACATACTGTTTTTCTCAACTGACTACTGATTTTTAGAGAGCAAAATACTGAAATGAGTGTTCAGAACTTGGCAGCTAGCTCTGTAATAAAAGCTCAATCACCAACTGTTGTGACTTATTGCCATTGATTGCAGCAAACATGGCAACAAATTACAATGTTGGAGCCCTTTGGTTGTTGCCATGTTAGTTTTGAATCATTTTCAGAGAAGTGCAACACTTTTCGTAACAAGTCCCAATGTTAACAAAGCTGAGGTGCTGTTAAGTTTGCTGCTAGGTTCATTTGGCGGAGAAATCATGAATTGCTGGGAGCTTTCTCTACTAACATTGACAGAGGCCAACAGGTTCAGTTGCAATGCTCACAGTGGCCATGTTCTTGACTTTCTGAAGTATTCGTATGTAAAATTCCTGAAAACATTACCGGGAAAAAATACTTTTTTATGCCTCTGCCACGAAGTGGCTGGAGGCATTATGTTTTGGGGTTGTCCATCCGTCCGTCCGTCCGTACGTAAGTAAGTCCGAATCCGTTTAGGCAATATCTTGAGAACCATTAACCAGATTCGCTTCAAACTTTTTACACGTGTGTATTGCATGAAACCAATGATATGTGTAAAATAGGGGTCAAATCTGATTGAGTTCAAAGGTCAAAGGTCAATGAACTTTGTAAAAATTTGCCCCAAATTGACCTTTACACAATAAATCCAAATCCAAGGATGCAAATCTCATTAAACATAGTACAAAGATGGATCACTACTTGGGCATAGACTGGTGGCATTTTTTGTAAAATTCCTGTAAGGTCAGAGGTCAAAGGTCAATGAACTTTGCAAAACTGGATATTTTTCACAATAAACGCAGTAAAACTTCTGAGAGCTCAAAGGTCAGAGTTCAATGAACTTTGCCAAAAGTTTGCCAAAAATTGCCCCAAAGTGATATTTTGCACAATAAATCCAAATTATGGTACAAATTAATACCAACCAAACATGGTGCAAAGATGGATCACTTATTGGGGATAGACTGATGACATTTTTTGTGAAAGTTCTCAAAGGTCAGAGGTCAAAGGTCAATGAACTTTGCCAAACTTGGGTAAAAATTTCCCCCAAATAGATATTTTTCACATAGTACAAAGATGTATCACTTCATGAAGGTAGAATGGTTAGGTTTGGGTAAAATTTCTGAAAGGTCAAAGGTCAATGAACTCCACCCAAAATTGGCTAATTTTAAACAAAATTGATACAAGGATGGACTTAGACAAACTGGTTAGACTGGATGTCAAAGAAGTAGGAGGTCAAAGGTCAATGAACATTGCCAAACTTGGCTAAACATGCATGAAAAACGGAATATGGTATTTTCATTTCACATAGGAATCCAATGGTACATTGCCCACCAAACATTCACATTTTCTGAGAATAAATCTAAATAGAGCTAGCGGAGGAGGAGGCGGAGGCGGAGGCATATTTATCAACTGTGTGGCAGTCGAATTGCTCTAGTTTCCAAATTAAAACTTGAGTAATACATTCTTTCTTATTTGTTGTTTTTATTATATTGTGGCAGTTGTCAATATCAAACTTTGTACTTAACAAAGTGAGTTATTTTTCACAGTTTAATGTCTAAAACACAATTTTCAAAATTGTCTGATTTCAGCAATCATTGCTTTCAAAAGTGTGAATGCTTTATCGTCCTTCCTGTCTCCTTTTTTGTTATGTCTATCCCCCTGATAGATGAAGTTAAATATGTTTATTATTTACAGTGATCTGAGTGGTTGATCACGACAAAAAGCAAGTGATACTGAATTATTGAATATTGAAATCTGCTAGATGCATATTGCCGGTATGTTAACAGAAATTGATGGGTGTTTTTGTACATTGTGGTTCATTTGAAATAAATCAGGGAAAACAGGGAATATATCAAAAACCTCAAGGTGCTCCTCATGAATCACTGTTTTGAGTCTGCCTTATTGTAATAATTGTGCAAGTTATACTATCGGAAAGATGAAGGCTGCAAACGAAACAGAAGAGTGAAAAATCACCTAGTACCAGTCAAAGCACTATTTTCTTACCCTTGTATTCATAGACAAAGTTTTCCCACATTTTTGGTATCAGTTTGTGCTTTTAGTATAGAGCATTAATTGAATACTCCCTTTGTGCTGGCAGTCGGATGAATCTGCATGTATTTTGAAAAGGAAAAGAATCTGCAAATTGACAAGAACAAAAGATGCGAATGTTCATGAAGCATGACGACACATCTGTGTTCGACCAATCATAGTGCTCCTCTTCTGTTCAAATGTGTTTATTTTCTTCTTAAAGAATAATGCATATATCATATAGCATAACGAACAACAGAGGTGAGTGATAATTACATTCAACTGTTTGATCAAATACTATCAGAACAATCAATAAGACATGATGTTTGATGATTCTCTGGCCTTTGTGAACAATATTTTGTGTAAATAGTCTACAGTAGTGCCTTTGATTCATCGTTGAGGAGTTGGTAGTGTGATATTAATGTGATATGAGTCCAGTCAACTGTAATGAACAAATAGTATAGAGATACATATTTTTGTCTATCAGTCGTTCTTTTTTTCCAGCGAAATTGTTTTTTTTTTGTCTGTATAAGATCAAGCAATGCCAAAAATGAAAGTGATCCTGTTCGCTGAAAATGTACCGGTAATCAATTTCTTGTTTGATTTGCCAATGCTTAATTGCTGGCAATTAATTCTGTCATTGGTGTAACTCAATTCTCAAAAGTGGTTCAAATGTTGCTTTTCATTTTTATTGCTAATGTTTCTTAGGGTCAATGTGATAATCCTGCTGATTGAAAATGCTATATAGAAACCCAAGTAAAAGGGCAAATCCACCCTGAAGTTATGTTGGTTTAAATAAAAGCAAAAATGAAAAGAAACAAACTTAGTGAAGGTTTGACAGAAATCTGTCAAAGAATAAGTTATGAATTTTCAATTTTTAATTTTCTGACATCACTTGTGAGATACTCTGCTACAAGTTGTGTATTAAATTGTTGCAAATTTCCACTTTTGAAAAACGATATACCATTTTATCTGCGCGTTTGATATGAAATTAAAAATCTATTTTTTCACGCCCACAAAAAAAAAAATTATTCCTTAATCAAGAAGCACAAAAAATGCAATTCATGAAGCATGCAGCACACGACATATTGGAAAGCAACTTGCATGGTATGCACAACATTCAAACTTTAAAAAAATCGTAACTTTCTTCGATCTCCTTTGATGGATTCTTGTCAAACCTTCACTAATATGTTGCCTTCATTTTCTGCTAAATAAAGACCAATTCAATATAAGGGTGGCTTTTTCCTTTAATGACATACATATCCTTCTCACAGTAATCTTTACTTTGATAAGCATTGTGTTGTCACAATTCTTTACATTAAGTGAATAAGGTGGTGTTGCCTTTTGTAAAAGTTTATCAATTACCAATTCGTACCATATTACCTGAATCAAATTATGATTGTCCTTAATTTCTCAACAGCTTTTGAACAAAAACATGACTGTATTTGCATTACAATTTGATATGATATTATGCCAACTATTTTTGTAAGAATGGATTTTTGCTAGAGCTGTCGGTGGTATGGTAAAAAGATGTGCAATTTGTTTTATGTAACATTTGTTTGTGGCTATTGGCTGTCATAAAATTAAAGTAGTTTGTTAGCCGCTGTGCAAACAAAATAATCAAAGTAAAAATTATTTGTAAACAAAGAAACAATTTGATTAAAAAATGCAATATGTTACTTCCTAACTACTAATTGAGCTCAAAGTAAGTACACGTGGTACATTGTTTTATTTGCAAAAAGAAAAAAAAAATATAGCATGGCTTTGTCATGTTTTGGTAACATGTTGTAATAATAATGGACAGCCATGGCATATGTTTCTTAAAAACTAGATCATAAAGAATATAAAGGGGTAAACAAAATTTGAATGACTATAACCTTGCATTAATGTTAGATTCATGCTGCTTGAACATATAAAGGCAACACACAACAAGATCCAAATACTACAAAAATGGTAACGAGAAAGCATGATTAAACAATAGAAGTGCTTCAAAATTAGCCGGGATTGCTCATCAAAATCATCCATATCTCAGTCTTTAAGTGCCATTGGTGCATTATGGGTAAAGGTAATACACACAAATGCCATAGGGTAGCATTTCATCTAGCAGAGTAATAAATTAAGATAGCTTGTACTTTACTCGTGTGGGACCAAGCAACAGAAATTTGTGGTTTGTATGGGGCTACAATTTTTGCTATAAAGTATTCCAAATAATACAATATGGGTTAAATTAATGATCATAGATATTTGTACAAGACTAATCAATTTTGCTTGTAAGCGAAATAAAGGTGAAGTTGTTACTAAATCTTTAAATTGGTAGCACGCTGGAAATGTTAAATTTCATTTTTCCTCTTCAAACTAGAATGATTATTGCTTTGAGTTGATCTTTAATGTTGTTTTCTAAATTTGTAATGTAATAACTGTTCTGCATTAATGAAGAAAATATATATTTTGTTAAAATAATGTTGCAAATTCAAAGTCATAATCTTTAAACATGCATGAACAAGATCATACAGGAGACAAGCAGATTTTGTATTTATGCAATAATTTAAAGCAGTTTTGAATTTCCTTTGATATGATTTCATTTCCTGAATTACAGTGTCAGCTTGTTGATGGGTAGGTATAAAGAATAACTGGATATTATAATAGGCGAAAAGTTCTTTGATGATCATCTTCATGAGCTGTAATATTGGTGATTGATATGAAGCTTTCAGGTCCTTACAACAAATACTAAAAACAAATGTATGTCAGTCAGTTAGGTATTATCAGACGTAAGTCTTATGTTAATTTAGGACGTCAAAATTTGCTATGAATTTGCATTAACCGAATAGATGTGGCATAATTGCGCCCTATGAGGAATTTGCAGTTTATTCATAACCTGCCATCCAATGCGTTTACAGCAGATGACGCAAAAGTATCCAAGTGGAGAAAATCCAGGCCGCAAATATGCGGGCTCAGTAAAATATGGCTTACAAGTTAAATATTTTATTCCATCTAATTTATTTTCTTTTTCTGTTCTATATATACAAAGTAGCAGACAAACAAATTTACTTTCAATAAAAATTTCTCTAGTAAGATGTACTCATCATTATGATTTAACTTGGCTTGGAACTTCAGTCATATTTTTAAGCATCGCTTGACCAAATCTTAGTTTGCTTGCACGGGCTGAATATAGAAACCTAGATTATCACCTATCACTTCATTCTAGGTTAATAAGTGTAACTTGAAAGGAGAACAAGCAAGTCCTAACAAGCTGATTTCACCCTCACACTACCTTCCATGCTGTACCCAAGATATCGAGAAGTATACATACTGAATTTGCTTGTCATTTTTTGTTCTTTATAGGCCTACATACCAATGTGAATGTGCTAAAATGTACGCCTATTGTCTTGTGCAATATTCTTTCATACATTAAGCAGGGTGCACAACTCATATTTATGATTTAGCACATTTTATATGCTACAGCGATGTAACAGAAATGTACGAGAGGTGCTTCATACTATGTGACATGTATTTTATTATTTGTTAAAACTCTTGCAATGGTGCGACTTCTAGTTTGTGCAACTCATGTTATGTGTGTTTTTACTCTTAGCCAATTTACAGATTGTATATTTGGCTGCGTTATCTTTATTATCGTTACAGCTCAGTGGTAAGATCTTAAAGCATACCTAATGTATGTTGTATTCTCAGTGGAAAGATTTCAAATCATGCAATAGGTGATGAAGGCATGTAATAAGTTGAATACATGGACATTACTAGCCTATTATGTACTATGTGTGCTACATATCTGTGCTGCTTAGTTATGCCAACAAATTATTTATGTTCATATGGACAAATTTTACAATTTTTAGATTGTATATTCAGTAGATCAAGAATGAAGAAATGATGTTAAGTGAATAATCTGCTGCCTGAAAATGATTGTATGAACAATTTTATCTATTTTCTGCACTGTATAGAACAATTAAATAAGATTTAATGTAACAGTATGACCAGTGTCTTCTGACTTATTCATAAGTACTTTGTACTTACAGGGAATCTAGTTTAGTTCACTTTTATGTAGTGAAATGTCAACTTTCTCATACATGTACTTATTTCTACGAAAATCTTGCAAGTAATATTTCTCTTATCATGCATTTTAAGTCAAAATAACACATTCTCGCTCTTTCTGTTTCTCTTCATTCACATCTCTTCTAAATTTCATAGATCTTGATCCAAAATAATAGTTCTACACACGAGGGAGACATTTACGTTCTCTAGACACAACATTTATAATTTCTTCATAGAATACTGCAAATTCATTTACACTTCATATTTACATATGTATGTATAAAATATACAATTATTTCCCGATGAGCAGACAGAAAGCATCGTGTATTCCAAACAACAAAAGAGAGAAGAGCAAGAAAGAGGGGATGGACGAAAGAAGAGGAAGACAGATGACAAAAGAAAGAGAACACAACAGAGAGGAGGGAGAAAAGGAACATAAAAGATATAGAGAATGAAAGAGAAGAGATAGCAATAAAAGTGGAAATGAAAAAAGAAAAGAAAAAAAAGGAAACAATACATGAATATACATAGCAATGGAATTCAATTTGTTCTGCTTGATACGCTGGACGGATAGAAATATAAAGTCATGTACATCATGGAAATCTTCATTTCCACTTTTTAAAACTATTTATGCTAGAACATACATTTTTTGTCCCTTTTTATTTTACAGAAAATGATGCTATAAAGTACTCGTTCGGAATCGAGTACTAAATCGAGTAAAACCTTTCCTGGATGTTTCTTCAACCTGTAATGTGCCACTTGTGGTTATTTCAACATTAATACACACAAGTCCCATACAGCAGCCTTTTTTCTGGCAAAAAAAGGGGTTAGAATGATTTTATGTGCTTTAGCAGGCAGCCAGACAACAATGCTTACTCAAAAGTCACTTGAAATTCTCATTATTTTTCCTGTGGTTACATCCTGTGGATCTTTGTGGAATGTTGAATGTTGTTTTCTGCATGGACAATTAAGAGACTTTGCTGAGAAATATAAAACAAATATACACCCCTATTAGTGAAATTAATGGACTTTTGAAACCTTCATTATTACTACTGAAGTCACCTTATGAACACAGATATCACTGATAGTCATTCATTTATTTATGTTAATTTCCCTTGGAGAACAGAACTTGAGTGGTCGATTAGACCAAACCCGTCAGATTACGAAGACATTCATGACTGCAGCTGAATGAATAGAAGTCACAGCAATTCAATGTGTGAAAAATAAAATTTCCCCATGGATTTGAGTCAGGCTCACCCTACAAGTTTGAAGTTAAGGATATGACCTAAGTGTGTGTGTAGGGGGGGGGGGGGGGGAGGTGGAGGGCGGGCCTTTAACTATCCCCTCCCTGATCCCCCTCTTCCCCTTCCGGTGGGGGAGGGGTAGGGGGTCTCTTGATGGGGAAAGCAAACTCCTCCAGCGTCTTGGCTCGCCCTTCCTCCTTCAGACTCTCGGCTATCTTCAGCAGCCGGTTGTACTTGGCCGTGCGCTCCCCTCTCACCGGCCCTCCAAACTTGACAAAGGTGGCGCCGACACCCACAGCCTGTGAAATAGAAGAGGGAGATAAACGATCCCCCCATCATTAATAGCAGTTCAAATTTTGTGCATTTTGCATCATTAATACAAATCCTGACAAAATTGGCAGAACTCGTTCTAGACTTTGTGGGTGGAGCAAATATCTGTGATGACAGCGGGGACTCTCATTTGCAGTGCCCGCAACTAGCCTGGCTTTACAATGTCGGACCAGTGAGAGTCTCACTTGAGTGATGTTGTTTAGATACAGAAGAGGGCGGAACAATGGATATGACAACACCACTTTGGTACTCTATGGAGGCCTATGCCGTGTATTCTGAACAGAGGTTCAATGCAAACATTGTCCTAAACCTGGACTATATCTATTATGGGACGCCAAATAAAACAACATGAAACATTTCTTATTGATTCAATATAGTTTACATTGTCCTCGGAATCACTATGGTATATATCGAGTTTGTCCACATAATAATCACTGCATATAATTTTAATCTCCCACTGTTGTGATTCTGTGATGAAAATAAAAATTTTGTGACAACGTCAGATGATTTATTTTGCGCCCCATATAGTTAATCTACGTTTAGTATGCAGTCTAAGATAAACCAACTTTGTGAGTACAGGACTACAAGACTCACCAGGTCTGCTAGGAAGGAATCTGCTGTGTCTCCAGGCAAGGAGGAAATTACTGCCACAGACCCCTCCTCTGCAGATGGACAGAAAAAAAAACATGGTTGCAGAGTTAAGTTTCAAAACTGAACTTACCCAGAAAGCCCTTTCATTTAAATCTAGATGGATGGTCTGCATGGTGGATTACTCATGAATATCAATGAGTCAGATTGAATGAGACTCTTAGGTATTTGTTTCCATGGTGTCGTGTCTTGACCCATGAACTAGAAATAGCTTGCATGGTTAAGTCGCTGCCCAGTTAGCATGAGATTGCTAAGTTTAAGTTCTTCCGGTTCCAAGATTTTTGTCCGCTTGTTTTGGAGCACTCATGAATATCAATGAGTTAGATTAAATGAGACTCTTAGGTATTTGTTTCCATGCTATCCTGTCTTTGCTATCCATGAACTAGGAATAGCTTGTATGGTTAAGTTGCTGCCCGGTTAGCAATAGATTACAGGTTCAAACCCTTCTCGTTCCAAGATTTCTATCAGTTTGTTTTTCGTTCATTTACAAGATGGAGCATGCTATCCCTTCTTCTAATGAAAAACACAACATTGTTGTGATAAGGGTCAGAGCTGCCACCAAAAGACGCACTTTTGAGTGGCTGGTCCTTTTTAAATAAATTTCATTTTTGATTTAGTAAACCTTTGGATTAATGTAACAAATAGTTGAATAGGTGAACCGTATTTCATTTTCTGATTAATCAGCCCCAAGGAATACAAATGTATAGACTGTGTAAAATGGGTGTGTTCAAAAAAATGAACCACTTCAGAATAACAAGCAGCACCCAAACAAATGATGCTTGGATCCCTTCTTGGCTTTCCCTTCATAACTCTTTATGTGTCAGGAAAAATGTTGCTTTGTGGTATTTAACTACAATTTTGGTGCAAAAAATGCATCACTGACAGATAAAGGGTTCAAATATTTTCAGTAGATTTGCCATGATGATTAAAAGCTGGGAAGTCTAATTGTGCCAGGCCTATAAAGTGGACATGAAATGATGCGGTCAGCGTACCACCAATGAGGGAAGTTGCCCGAACGATGTCCGAAACCGTGGTCATCTGACGGAGGCGGAGTGAAGCACCGCTGGCCGCAAGCTCTCCGAACCCTTCCTGAACAAACCGCTCCACTCGGGGGTAGACATGCTCCCCGATGATGTAACACTTCTCAGACAGGCGCTCGCAGAGTTTGGCCCATGGCTCAGAATCCTGGATGGGGAGATGGGGCGGGCACGGTATTGATCGAATGGAATTTGATTTTTAATCAGAACTGATAGAATGAAATTTGATCTGACTCAGAAGTGAAAGCATGGAAATATGATTTGAATAAGAAATGAAAGAATGGAAGTTGATTCGAATGAGAAGTGACCTCCCTAATAGCACTTGATTTGAATAAGATGTGATTAAATGGAATTTGATATGAATCAGAAATAACAGAATGGAATACGATACAAATTAGAAAGGATTGAATGGAATATGATTTGAATCAGAAGTGATAGAAGGGAACTTGATTTGAATCCTTTAGACACTGCAAAGACAAAGATAGTCCTTTACCTGTTTTCTGAGAGGATCTATCAGCCCCACAATGGCTGGATATCTGTTGGTGAGGTCAGCATAGAACTCAATCATGTCCTCTGCTGTCTTCAGCAGTCCACCATTCACCTCATACTTGTTCTTTTCCTGAAGAAAATTTGATCAAGAAACTTGATGGGTAAAAATCAACAACAAGAATAGACATTTTGTAATAGACATCCTGTAAATGGATGAAAAACAATACACCCACTAGTAGTAGTGATAGTGTGCTCCATCCTGTAAATGAATGATGGGAAAAAAATGACTTGTTTTTCATTCATTTACAGGATGGAGCACGCTATCCTTACTACTACTAGGTGTATGCCTAAAATTTCTTTTCAAACTTGAAATTAACTCAGAAAGCCCACTAAAATCTAGAATAATACATATTGTTGATTACAGTTGAAATATCACAACATACAAGTACCTGGATCTTTTTGCAAACACAAACTGGAATGATACTCAGTGACTTTTACAAAGTTAAATATAATCAAAAGTCTGTGCATTTGGCAAGCAAGTGTCCCTTTGTGCGTGATGTAAAACAAGTTATAGTTAAATTCATGTTTGGTGAAATTCTCAGGATTGGTACAGAACAGCAACTCATCAACACTATCAAAATAGGGGTTCTATGACTATGTAGATGTGAAATTGAGAAACATTATAAAACGAAGTATGTGAGTATAAAGTTAACTTTTTTTAATGAATGATTTCAAGCTTTTAACCAGTTGTGTTTCATATCAATTGCCCTGCTGCAAGGGGCAAATATTGAGGACTTTAATTGTATCTATCAACAGTTCAAATACCAAGAAAGTGATGAATTTCGGTGTGGATGTTTTTCGTGAATATTGCTCTAAGCTCTGAACGTAGGAGCCCGATTAATTTGTTTTTTTCATTTCCTGAGGCTTAGGCAAATCAACGAAAGTTGCGGCCCGGCCACAACACCGCGAGAGTTCCCTGAGTGCACTAAATGATTTTCCGTTAAAACATAAAAAAGCAGCTGGAAAGAAATGTATCGCGTACTGGTACAGTCAAACAAATTTCGTTACCAAGTAGAGAGCATGTGCAGTAGTGCCAAGGAAGAAAATAGTAAATAGAGCATGCGCAGTGCTCCCCAAGAAAAAATAATAAAAACTATCCGGAGCTGAGGCAGAGACAGTGAAATTATTTTGTATTCTGCGAGCATCAATTGACCAATCACGTTCCTAAAATCCTCATGAATATTCATCGAAGGGATATTAAATCATAATAATCAAGTTTGGTGGACTCCCAATGCAGTTCTGTACACCACCTATCAGTTGCAGTGGACAGGCCAATTTCCAACTTTGGGATTGAAATCCCAGCCTAGCACTAATATAAAGATCAGTGCCTAGCAGCAAACTATGGTACCCATATGGAACTCAGATTAGAAAAATGGCGTACCCAGCAGTCTAACTGCCCGTCTTTCAGCAAATGAGGGTCGACAAACTAAAAAAGTACCAAACTGATCGCGGCGTTTATTTTTTACTCTAATTTCAGGTAGAGTAGCTAGGCACGTGGCCTTATATTTCGAGATCGACCATTTACCCATGAGGCATTGCGGATTTCAGCCTCTCCGCTACAACCAATAGGTGGTGCACCGTATTGTGAATCCACCAAATTCTTCTCAGCAAAGCTACTGCAGCCGATTAGAGGAGGGCAAGGAGGAGCAAGACCTACCGGCTCATAGATCTCATGGGCGGCACAGTTGAGGGCGATATACACATCCTCTCCCGGAACGAGCTCCAGCGCAGTCATGGCCTCCTGGGCCAGATCCAACAGCTGCTCCTGGCGGTCGTATTGGGGCGTGAACGTCCCGTTGTCGTTGACGAAATAGGCTGCCACCTACATGCAGCCACAGATACATTCGTCACGATTAGGAAATCACACCGCCCATACAGGATTCTCACGATTATTTCATACATTAAAAAATAGCATTTGATGACTTATGTCACCAGATTTGAATGTTTATGACATAAACAAAAGCATGAGGAATACAACTCCTAAGAAATTTGTGGCAAGGTCTGCGAGCAATATGAATATCAAGTAAAAAAAAACACAACTTAAATCCACATTGCCGTCTAGAATCATAATTTGATAGCAATAAAGGCCATAGTTTTTAAAAGAAGAGCAGTAGAGCACACAGCACTTACCCCTGACTTTGTAAACAAGAGCTTGCCAATTTGATGATACACCCTGGTAACCAGCTTCAAGCCCTGTAAGAAAGATTATTCTATTAATTAATCATGCAAATACATGTATACGCAAAAACAAAAATCCCTATAATTCTCCTTGTCATGTTTGGAAAGTCATAATTTCCAGGAAAAAAACTTCGTTATGATTTGATTAATAGTTATTAGCATATCAACATGCAAAAACCCAATTTGTTACATACAATACATAAAAAAAACATCTTTCATAATTTCAGAGCTATACAACTTTGAACGTAGTTTTGACAGCTATAAACCATTTAATAACCAGTAGTTATGCTATACCTCTGTCAATAACTGACCATGATTCATCAGTTTACTTGTAAGTCTGACACATTTAGATTTTTAGCCAATCAAATGCAAGGTTTCCATAGAGGTCGCCATTTGTAGCAAAGTTACTATCAATGATAAGCTTTATGCAACACGACCCTGGGGGGTGTTTCACCAGGCTGTTCGTAAGTTACGAACGACTTTACGAACAATTGGTGATCCCTTCTCGTGCTAAATGCGATACCACACTTTGTTCATTGAGAATCTGATTTAGCACAAGAAGGGATAATCAGTCGTTCGTAACTTACGAATAGCTTGGTGAAACACCCCCCAGGTGTGATATTATATGATGTATGGGTACATACCTCAGCCAGAGTGATACCAGGTTTGGGGATAAGCATAAGATCCCTGATGAGGTTCTGCTTGCCCGGGGCCGGTTTGCCTGAGCTGAGCACGCTCACTAGTGGGATGGGCATGGTGAACTGGTCAACCTCCTGAGAGAAAAACACACATCAATATAAAGATGAATTAACTCTCTTAGTGCAATAGGCAATAACTGATGTTATAATTGACATGGACTTATCAATAGTTCGTACTGAGATCGTTACCCCAAAATAATATACACCCTCTACACTGCAGATCAAAGAAACAATGGTGGCACCTGTCCAACGGAGTTTGCTAGTTTAATAGTTTGAGCCTTAGATATTTCATTAGCAGTATCTTTGAGTTGTCTCGGACAAATACCAGTCCTGGTGCTTTTCTTAGTACCGGTAATTATGCTGGTGATGTGATTGAGATCGTATTACCAGTATGTTAATTGTATCACACTGAATGCCTATCAAAGCCATCTATCTTGTTGAATGTTGTCGCACATAGTCCCATATATGCTAATACCGTGTACAAGCTGCACCCCGACTTGCACGTGATTTTTAAGAAAAGAAAAAAAAGCGGCTTATACGCCGGTCAGTACGGTAAGTCCGGTACTGTAGGAGAGAGAAAAGGAGTAAAGAAGTGAGAATGAATTGAACCCCCAAAAAGAGAAGAGTAAGAAATGCAGTGTAGAGTGAGATTTGAAGACAGGATGTCCCTTTCGCAGGTCAAAAATAAAATTTTGTAAGCAACAGAGAAAATGGAAGAAGATACTGTATCAGAACTTCCCTCCCAATAACAGAAGTGGAAACTGACTTTAAGCTAAACTATAACGATCAGTAGATTTTGAGTATAGGCTTAACGCTGGTCGTCTAAAACCTATAGACTAGTGACCGGAGACCACTTTGGGCTGCGGGTCTAATGTAAACACAAATATAGTTCTTCATTTTTCCTGATACTGTTCGTGAAGCTATGACTGCAAGATTTCATACATGTTAGGGGTAGGGTATGCTGCTGAATCCTATTGACTTAATTCAGCAAATGGGACACACAGTCTGAAATGGGAAGGAAAAAGTGAGAAAGAGCAGCCAAACTGAAAGAGCCTCGTCCTCCTTCTCACCACATTGCCAGCCGTCCTGCTGATATGCTCAAACAGCTCCACCTTCCTCACAGCCGCCCCCGTCATAGCGACAGCCTGCGAGAGGACACAGGCCGCGGCGCAGCCGGGATAGAGCGGTTCCCGGGGCTCGTCGATGAGCATCGTCACGGACCGGGCACTCCCGCCTTTCTTCTTGCCCTTAGGGGATGCAGGGGGAGCCTTCTCGGTGGAGGGCTCCTTGGGACCCTGCTGGAGCTCAGCCTCGATCCTCTGGAGCCGCTCCTCCTCCTCCCGTTGGTCAGCCTCCGCCTTCAGCTTCTCAATCAACTTGCTGCAAGGAGAGAGAAGAGAAAGAAAGGTAAAAGAACCGTTCAAGATAACAGATACTATTTCACAAAATGAATTGCATGTTAGAAGTCTTGTGGTATTTAAAAAGTACCCTTTGAAATTTTGTCCGTTTAATAAAAGAGCATGTTCATAGTGAAAATAACAAATAAAACATGGCAAACTGACAAGGATGAAGCGTTTTCCTTCAATTCATTGGATTATTGAGATGTTTTGCCTTCTGTAGGATATAAAAGAAAACCTGTTAGTGGATATGCTCACATGATCATATTGTCTGCCTCTGATTGGTCGGTTGGGTCTGTCCCTGAGAGGGCGCTATTTAAAGATTCATTGACCAGGGCAACCCCTGCCTCCACTCGTTGTTGCCTATCCTTCTCATCGGCCTCTCGCTTGTCCAATGGCACGCTGTCGGGGTAGTGGTTGTAGCTGCTGGCTGTCGCGGTGGCAAAATGCTACGGAATACAGTGTGAAATCAATTTGGGATGTCAGAGTGTTGTCATCAACTCTTTAAAAAGCCAATGAGGCAGTATTGCGCTGATATTACATACAAAGCACACAGAGCAACATTTTCTCTGGGGAGTAAAAATTAAGCTTGCATGTGCTTTGTATTTTTTTCACAAAAAAGAGCACACTGTCCATGAAAGTGATTACCAGTTTGTGACCATAAATCCCCTATACAATCATAAACCAAACATGCGCCCATGTGCAAAAAGATGAATGCGCGAATTAATTTTGCACATAATTCTACGGGCCTATATAGGCGCGTACGTCTGGAGATAAAATTGCTTGGGAGCAGTTTTATCTTTTATCCTAACTTTTTTTCCTAAGTGGGTTTCAGAATACCGATTTAGACCTTGAGGTCTACCTTCTTTTTTCACGCCCTTGTTGATGCAGAATTATATCAGAAAAATTTAAAAAACATGGAAATTGCACACATATCTTGACCCAATGATGACAGCAGGACAGTTCTTGATCTTGACCTTGATTTTAATTTTGTAATTATTCAGCTCCAACTGGAATAAAACTCAATGTGACAATAAAGACTGTAGGGAGAAACTCAGTCGCTTTTCTTGCTCATTGCTAGAAGTGCATTTGTGGAGTCTATCTGTCATCCTGGGGCGGTATTCCGAAAACGACCTTAGGAAAAATTTTATTGTATCTCCGGGACTTAGGAAAAATTTTATCTTTTGGTATTCCGAAAAGCCAACTTAAAATAAAAGATAACATTTTTATTCAAATGAGCTAGAGATAAAATTTTTTATGTAAATGAGCCTCGGAGATAAATTTTTTTATGCAAATGAGCTAAATTGGTATTCTGAAACGCACTTAGGAAAAAAAGTTAGGATGAAAGATAAAATTGCTCCCGAGCAATTTTATCTCCAGACGTACACGCCTACATGTAGGCCCATAGCATTAGGTGCTAAAATCATTCGCGCATTCAACTTTTTGCCCAAATACGGTAATTCCAGTGACCGTTGTTTTGCCATAAGAACAGGTCCTGTAATATTTCCCACTATAATTCCTAATCACCATTCATAGATCTTGAGGTCTAGGCCCTACTTACTTTCTCCAGACCCTTGATGACGCAGGAAACATCAGCCTGGACTGTGGGTTGACCCTTGCTGTCCAGCACCTCTCTACCGGTCACTCGATGGATGGTAGGTGGCCGGGCCATGCGTTCAAAGTACTCACTCTGTTTTGCACAATAGCATGGTCAGAACACATGGTAAGAACTGTTTTATCTGCTCAACCATAGCATCATTTTCAGTGGAATCATGTAACTCGTGATTACGTTTGTTGTGGCTCCTAGCTATTCTTTTGTCAAAATGTTGTGAGGTTTACAGAAAATTTCCCTGACATGATCAGTATAAATTACGTAAAATCAATCAAATACATGTACTGGCTACCTTTTACTTAAGCCAAGAGTCATGGTTCTCAGATCTTAAACAAGCTAATGTGGAAAAATATTATTTATAGGTTTATTTTCTGTCATTTGTGTCATTGATCTTTTGATTACAGGTTCAGAAAGAAAGACAAAATTAAGTCATCAAGTTAATCAAAGGATATACAAAAGTGGTGGTATAATATTCTGATGAACTCAAGATTATAATACAGACAATTTGATATATTTTAAAATATTTTTCAAATTTACTGCATGTAAAAGTTGCCCAAAATGGATACAATTTTTATACCAATAAAAAAAAAAGCAACTAAAGGTGTGTTTTTTTTCACTGCACCTGTCAAATATTCATATCTTATATTATTGACAGCTGCCGCTTAATAGGCTAAGTGATTTGAATATAAACTATGTTTTACTGAGCGCCATTCGAAGCAAGATTATTTCATATGACCAAGATTTGCAAAAAGAAAATGGTAGGCCTACAACGCGAAAGGAAGATGAAAATGGATGACGATGCATGGTCTTGGATACTGCTGATGACTTTTTTATGATGAGAATTTAAAGATTTAACCAAATCAAAGCTGCAAGATTTTCTTACCAGATATCCATAAACATCAGAGGGTTTCTCATAGAACATGCTGTTGAGAACATCCTCAATTTTTTCTGGCACACAATTCTCCTTGTAGAAGTTGACTGCTTTTTGCTTCATCTCGTAAAACTCTCTGGCGCTCCGCTCGGATGCCCGGCTCCCTGCCATCTCTGATTCTGAGCCGAGTCTGATTCGGTCAGAATCAACTTCTTGTTTTAGCGTAGAATTTCAAGAATGGGACAAAATTTCAGTTTGTACCGTACACTAAACTAGGCTCAAATGCTTCGTCTTTGAGTTTTTTATTAGCAGTCAATCCGGCCCAGTTCAATGAGCTAGGTTAGGTGGAAGTGAAAAATTAGTCCCTGGGCGGCCCCAGTCAATGTAGTGCCACTTAGCCCTATTTTTCTATACAGTATACGATGCACGCACTATGCTTGCACACAAATCGCAGGCGAAGCAGACGAATTTTCTACGGGTCGCAATGTGTTGCTAATCTGGCAAAGCAGTAATAATTTCCTACAAAATTTAATAAAAATTTGTATTTTAAATACAAAATAGGCTATTAATATATTTATCTTTACAATTCTTAATTTTATAATGATAAATGAAAATCCAGGAATTTAAACGATTTATTTGAATAAAGCATTTTGGAGCAATATATTCTTAACAAACCCGGAAGTGCGTTGGTTCGCTTAGCAACTGTAAACAATGCACATGTGAGAGCAGTATTGATTTGTTTGTTGACCTGAATTAGATTGGTCTTCCGCACTTGCCCGAATACATGATTTGTACATGTAGACCTATTTGACTTATGCTATGAATTTACATAATCTGTATTAATTGAACTGTTTACTGTATTATTGCTGAAATCTACCGAAATGTCCAGTAGTAACGTTGAAAGCAGCACTATTCGGGCCGGGACAACAACCACCACCACGACCAAGCGTCACCGCCGGGGAGCGCTGGGCAGCGATGAGTTCATGGCTGCTGCCATCGGGGACACGGCCTGGCTCCGACAGTCCCTCAAAGATGGCAAGAACCCCGCAAGCTTTGATAAGAACGTGAGTCACGACGGGATCTGTGTATTTGAGTAATGCAATTACAACCCTAACCACGCCAGGATTCCTCCGTATTTCCATTGGGCAATCATTACACCGATTTTCTTCATTTTTATGGTTTTCTTTGATGAATCATCAACAGCTTAAAAAAGTTAAAGTCAATAAAATTGGGTTAGGATCTGTCTTGGAATAGGAGAGAGTAGGGAAGACGAAGGGTTTAGTGAAATACATGTGTGATTTTTAGGGCAATGCTATGGCCTTATCACATACACCATTACCCTTTTTATCGCACTATATACGACTCTTAGCTCAGCTACAAGTACAACACGGGTGTCATTGGCTTTTAATATTCACGCACAAACTCAATACCGTAGTATAATGTGTCTGATGGATTATAACTTATAAGTTTCCCGCACATTCTTTTGCATTTGATGCACTTACTTGCCAAAATGATGAATACATTTATTACATGCAATACAGAAGTGCATGGTACATGTTTAAAAAATGTGAATTCTTGACGCTAGTTTAAGCTTATTGTATTTGTAACCTGTTGATCCCGCAGGGCCTCTCAGCGATCCATCTGGCCGCCTTGCATGGCAGGATGGAATGTCTGAAGCTGCTGGTTGAGAAGTATCATGTCAGCGTGAACCTAGCCAGCACCACTGGCTGGAGACCCATCCACCTCTGCATCAACAGCAGGACTGGCAAGAGAGCCCTGGAATGCCTGCAATATCTCCTTGACATGGGCGCTGACCCGTCTGCGTAAGCAGCTACTTATCTTAATCTTTTTCTTCGTTAATTGCCTCTTCCTCTGTTATTAGCTTTGCCTATTCTGCTTTATCTTTCAACTTTTCCCCATTTATCTCATCTTTCTCCTTGTCACTTTTAATTCTTTGTCTTGTTCATAACAACTACAAATCCAACTCATTCTTCTTCATTCCTCCATAACTGATAACCATGGTTTACTCAGTTTTTCTAATCCTTATATATTCCACATCCATACTGCCTCATCTTCTTTTTGTACTTCATAGTCACTAAAGTCTTTATTTTCCTTATCTTATTTTTGAATTGTCCGCAGGTTCTTTCTTATATTCTCTATCTCATCCTATCGACACATTATGACCGATTTTTTTTAAAAGATTATGAAAATACAAAGATGAGATATCAAATATTATGTCTGTGTATAAACCCCTCAAAAAAGTTTTGCAAGTAAAGTTTGATTGGTTATATATATTGCTTGTTGCTTCATTATTGTACGTGATTGATAACATTAGAGAGCTTGATTATTCCTCTTCACATTGATGTGCCATTTGCTACCATAATGCAATCATGGAATGTGAAGTATTCCTGAATACTTTCCTGAATATTCCTGAATCTATAGGGCAAAGTCATAAATGAAGGCTCCCTTTGAAAAACACTGAAAAGATATCATAAGAAAACAATAATGTAATAATAAATATGTATGTCTGTGTCTTCATTATCTTGTAGTCCCAATGAGGACCTGATGACTCCGACACACCAGGCTGCCATTGAGGGGAGCGTGAAGTGTATGGAGGCGATGCTTGCCAGAGGAGCAGACATCAGTACGCCAGACTGCAACGGACATCTGCCCCTCGACTACGCCAAGATCTGGGGCCACAGGAAATGTGCCAGGTAATATATCGCTGATGTGTGCAGAGCTGGAGTAATGGGCCTGGGCTGGGGTCTTAATTTGCACCTCCTCCCCCCCCCCCCCCCCCCCCCATTTCCTAGATTTTATACATGAATCTACTGAAGGAAAACAGGAAGAATAGGAAAAGATTTTTATTTGGGCTGATCTAAATTTCAGAAACACATACTGCCAGAATACTGTGTGTTCAACTTTATGTTATACAAGTACATGTACATTAAATGCAATTAGGCATTGATTCACACTTTCATGATGTCAGACCATCAGTTTGAGGTAACATGCAAGAGCTAGATGTTAAAAGGATGTTCATTATTGTCTGCCTTGGATAAAAAGGTGCAGATCAATTTTCTAAAGGTGTGTTTTTTTTAAATCAAACCAGTATGACATTACATTGTATGTACATTTTATCTTTGGGAGATGAAATTCTCATCGCTGATACGTGTTCAATTTAATTCAACAATGGCTTATTAGAAGTCATTTGATGACATGATATAAATGGCATACAAATCATGCATAGATTATGAAACAGTGAAAAGGATATGTATGATGAAAAATAGATTTCAGCAAACCATCCCAAGGTTTAATTCCTGTGCATCATATCTTTTCTCTCCAGAATTCTAGCCTCTGAGACGTGGCGGAGAGAGAAGAAGGACGAGCTGTACAAGATGTCGGAACTGCAGCAGCTAAAGAAACTCAAGGACCGTGTGGATGAGTTTGAGCGTGAGGACCAGGAAGCATACCATGACATCCAGGTCGACCAGTCCTATAACGACTGGCTCAAAAACAAGGGCCTCACCGGCAAGACCTCCCCACGCCTCGTCTCCAACAAGAAAGATTCCATGTCGCTCGGGGCACGGGCCAATCAGCTCTTTCAAGCCAACAGTCCACGCAAGGCCGACGCCCCTGCCATTAAAGTCCAGCCGACCTCCGACAAGACCAACTCAAAGAGCAAAGCGGGCGAGAAGGAGAAGACAAAGGTGAAGCCTGCACTGAAGGCTGCACCGGTAAAAACTGGAAGCGCTGCAGGCGGGATGAGAAATGAACGATTGTGTAAAGGAAAGAAAAAGCCTAAGCTGGAGCCAGTAGTGAAAATAAAGGCACCTGTCGTTCCTGTGAGTGGAGAGCCCACTCGTGATAAAGCCTTGCTCTACACGCACAACGTCCCAGACCTCTCCCAGGAGGTCATTGATAGAATTCTCCTCGAGAAGTTGTCTCCGCATGAGCGCCCTCTAGCGTTCAAGTGTAAGAACATCATCGACGCCCAGCACAAGCGGCTATACGAGAGCGACACCAAACCGATGGAGGAGGTTTACGCCCATCTGTCGAACGACAGGAGCTCCAAACTCTTCCCGGGCAGCTCGGATGCTACCCCTCCATCATCATCGACCAAGACGAGTGCATCTTTAGAGAGGAGCGTGTTTGAGGGACAAAGACTCGCAGAAGCACTAAAGCACATCGCCAAACCTTACCGCTTTCCCCAGATTCATGGAGAAGACCACACATACGGTTTTGAGGTGCTCTGATATCTTTCAATGAGGATGTGAAGTTACCAGCAGAACAGATTAGCCATGATCTTTCAAAACCTGAAAGTATATATGAGAATGCATGTGGCTTGGTGACAAAGAAAGGAAAGATACCATGGAGAGAGAGAGAGAGAGAGAGAGAGAGAGAGGGAGAGACAGAGAGAGACAGAGAGAGAGAGACAGAGAGACAGAGAGAGACAGAGAGAGACAGAGAGAGACAGAGAGACAGAGAGAGAGAGAGAGAGAGAGAGAGAAACTGAGTGGGTGAAAAGAGAGAATCTGTGAGAGAGGGGGGAATTCCATTGCAGAAAACAATATCCTTGTTCTATAAATGTCAATTTCTAGAAGATAACAGGGTACATGTAGTTCAACAATACAACAGTTACAGTGTATCTCAAGTTTTATTTGCTTATGAAAAGTACATAGGAGTAAGTTTTACTCTGGCATTATCTTACATATGCACCTGCACTTACTCTTTAAACAGTTTAAACTGATTGGTGCAAAATATTCATATCCATTACAATCTTAATTTAGGAATTCATTGTCGGGAGTCATTTGTTATGACCCTAGAAAGTATTTTATATTTATTCTGGATCACCTTGTAAATTCTGGGGATGAAAATGTGTATTTTACCTCTTCACAAACTTCAGTAATTTGTTCATGTTATTTAAATAAATGCAATATTATTCTAAGCATATTGTTGTTTTCTTGTGTGGTAATTGTGGATACAGTGAATATGCAAGATACGGGATAATGCTACTGTGAGAAATATTTTAGTCAAAGTATATTTTTTTATCTGTATTTCATTATTTTTACAACCCTTAAAGAAACAAAGTGATTACAGTTGTCTTTGAGGGTAAGAGATATTTCCCAAATTATTAGAATAATCAATTATCAATGCGTGTATTTTGTGTTTGTGAGGATGACATTTTGTACCTGTGAATGGTGCATATGCATACATCTACCTTTGTTTAGATGATGTGTGTGTATGGATTTAAAGTGTAGATAATGAATGTGTCGATGGTGATGTACCGTATAATATATGAATGGTCAAAGGCGATGTGCTACAGTGTATTTGAATTAAAAATATAGCACTTTTTTTTAAACAAAATGATCTACATGTACGTGGAAGAGTTTTAAAATAACATAATGGAGATTTTTATAGTTATGAAGAGTAATTGTTCTCACAGTTGCATTTCTTTTAAGAAGAAAGAAAAGGCTTTAATGAAGAGGGTGGATGATGTGGGATAAGAAATGAAAAAAAGGGGAGGGGAAGAAGATGATTGATGAGAAACTGCTGAAAATAAATTGTTTGGTTGCTGTGTAATTGATAGTACTGAACAGACATAGGCAATACAAGAACACACAAGGAAGATCTCTGTATACAGCATACTTATCAAAATTGCTTTATTAGCACTGATACAAAAGCCAACTCTTGCCACTGGAGGCATTTAAAGACGATTCCACTTTTCAAAGCAAAAGTATTAACTTAAATAAAGAACATTAGATGAATAATACATACAGTACATTAATATATCACAGGTATTATTTGCAGTTTGACTTTTGTGAAAACCTATTTTGTGAAAGTGATCCACAAGACCGGAAGTTATGATCTCTTTCCCAAAATTTTGGCTGCCTTGTTTCAGCTACATGTATGCAATGTTAATGGCCCATCTTCACAACAGTGGTTTAACTTTAGACCGCGTCCTAAATGTCGACTAACTTAATGGGGCACAACATAAATGATCTGATAAACAACAGCAGAATAACAATTGTGGGTGATTCCAATCATTTTCTGTATCCCACAGTGATTCAGAGGACAAAATCAATTATATTGAATCAATAATTAATGTTAAATAAAACTTTATTTTGCATCCCATGAAGTTAGTCCAGGTGTAGTACACGATTAAGTTAAACCACTTTTGTGAATATGGGCCAATATGGATATGTTGCAGCATTAAGCTGCATGTTCTTGCATATAAAGGCTACTTACACTACATTTTCAATGAACTATTGCAAAAAGTATTGCCATTATTTTTACATGTACAATAAAAAAAAATGACACTTTGAACAACTGCTAGAGTCACTTGGAATCATAGGTTACTATCGAGCCATCATATACCTATTATCACTTGAATCATATTGCGGGATCATATGTCACATGTTTGTCTTTCTTCCACCTTAACTTAAACATCACATGATAAACACCTTGAAAAATGTAGGCAATTTGTTGAAAAATGAATTTAATGAATTATTTCAAAACTAGTTAAGGGTAACATGTGAGTTAGATTACTAATTATGGATATGGATATGGATATGGATATAGCAATTTATTGTCCAATTGGAAATTCCATTTTCACTGGTTTACATTGATACAAACAAAGAGTGTGACATCACACAAGGTACATATAAACAGAAAGACATATACAATTATACAAATTCTAAAGGATGCATGATGTTTATATTAGCTTTACAATTACTGAAACTGTGCAAAACAAGGCTTCTATTGGGTTGTACGAAATATACACTTATTACACCAATAATAGAAAACCTGCATTGGTTACCAATGCGGCAGAGAATAGCATTCGCTGTCATACTAATTACATACAAAACACACTCTTGGTCAAGCTCGTGGCTACATTACAGAATTATGGAGGTATAAAACCAGTAATAATGGTCACAGTTGGGCAGTTCGACGGATCCTCTGCTTTTACGGATTCCATCCTTTAAAACGAAAGTAACGCTGAGTGATCAAGCAATTGCTTGTGTAGCCCCTTAGCTCTGGGACATATACCCTTTGAAAGTTAGGAAAACACCGTCCGTGAAACAACTTTAAATCAAAGCTCAAAAACACATGTATTTAATTAATAGCATGTATTTAGGAGTCCTATAAAGCGCAGTAGAATATAAACTTGATAGAATAGTTTCTGCGTTCTATAAATTCATATGTTATTATCATCAGTATTATTACATTTCGGAGACTGGTCTTCGCGCCTGGGCGTTAAAAAGGTGAATCGAGTTGGGGACGAAAGATTGCCTAAAGCGGGTGGTCCTAGTACGGGGGACACATAAACGTATTCCTGATCTGTTGAACTTGAAATTGTCGTTGAGTGGGTGGGTGGGGTCAGACATAATGAGTTTTATTTTGCTAGCGACTTTTTCTTGGTAGATAATCTCAAGTGAGGGCAAGTCTGCCCCTATTATCCGTTGGGCAACCTTTCTTGCTTGTTCGAGCCTCCTTAGGTCATCATTTGTAGCATTTGCCAAGTAACACACTAAGTTGTAAGATATAACACTTTGAATGATTGACTTGTAGAACATTACGATAAGCGTGTTATCTACTCTCAATTTCTTCATTATTCTGACAAAGTACAGCCTCTTGTTTACTTTCTTTTGATTTTGTTCCACGTTCCTTGACCATTTCAGCGAATTACTTATAGACGTTCCCAGGTATTTGTATTCCTTCACTTGTTCTACATCTTCTCCATGAACAGATACTGCCCGATGTTCGGTGATATTACGGCGGAAATCTATTATCAACTCTTTTGTTTTCGTTACATTTAATACCAGAAAATGGTCATCGCACCACTGCACAAAATTTGCTATCGTCGTGACATATGAATCAACACTGTCGGAACTGTCGGAAATGTACCCGGTAATTACGGTATCGTCAGCATATTTAATGATGCTACACTCACTGCTAGTACATCGACAGTCACTAGTATACAAGGAGAAAAGTACCGGGCTCAAAACACAACCTTGCGGTGCCCCTGTACGAACTATTCTCTCAGTGGACTGAACATCTCCCATAACTACTTTTATATCATTCTTGAATTACTTTTTGGATGTTATGTACTTGTGACTAGTCAACAAGACACCTGCTTAAAGGGAGAGGAAAACCCTAATAAATAAATTAATTTGATTGAAAAACGACTGGAAAGTAACAGAATCAGATTGGACAAATACATGTAGTTTGAGAGAAGTCAGATGTATTGTGAACTGGAAACAATCCTAAAGCTGCATGCCTGGCAACTTGTACATGTATATCGTGGATTTGCTATAAATGGATCTACAATTCAACCGGAGAAGACTTGTACCCAGCTGAGTACCGGGCCTTATCATCTTTTACAATTATGATACACTTAAACCTGTCAATAAAAACCACCATCTTAATGGACCACATGCCTGTCAAGACAAACTGTCTGTAAAGCCCACTGTCTATAAAGACCACCCAGCCGTAAAGACTAGTTTTTCTTGGGCGGCCTTTATGCAAAGGATTTATTGTACCAAATTTCACATTACCTCTGAGCATTTGAGCTATTGCCCGTGTAGCTGCAATTTTTGGAGGTGAATAAAAATCCTTCTTTTCAAGAACATTTTTCAATCACATTTTAATGAGTCCAATGTGCATGTACCATTTTCATTACAGTACATGTATCGCTTCAGTCATGATGGATGGAACATCGCATAGAAACTGCATTCCTTCTTCAAAGGCTTCCACCATGAATAGCTTGAAACTCATTGTTGTATTGTCAGCTAAAAGGCTAAATGTGATCAGTACTGGGATTTGGCTAAGCAAAATGCTAGTTTTAACCCATTCTTTACTGAGCCTGCATATATGCAAGCTGGCTTTTTCCCACTCAGATATTAAGCAGCACGACTCCCGTGTAATCTGCTGTACAGACAATAGATAACAGGCTATGAATAAACTTAAAATTCCTTAAAGGGTGCAATTAAGCCACGCCCCTTTGGTTACTGCATTTCCATGGCAAATTTGGACATCGTAATTAGACCAGGATTCACAAAGCCAGAAACAGTAACGGGTCAAGTGTGTATACATGTGCAGTTTACAAGGTACAGGTATACACTCCATAGAAAGACGTACATTTTTAAACAACAGCTCTTGACATGAACAATAAGAGTTCATTGCTTCATGACCCATATAGGTGAATATACAAGTTCCATATGAATTCCATTCAGCTGGTACAACCATGCTTCGAAAAATACACAAGTACTGAAATGATTCCTATACTGTAGTGGAAGATGCTATAGATATGTGTATAGACTTTCGGCACTGCCCCTTCAACAACCAGAAACGTACCATGGTCTCTCGCAATGGCCATATGAAAAGCAAATCAACAACAACAACATGTTGATCTGTGTTCGAGTTGGCTGCCCTTTTTTTTATCATTGAATTGAATAGACATGGTCAAAATTCTGTGAAACAGATTTGCAAAGTTCATGATGAATGCTAATCACTGGTCTTCATGGTGACAATGGTGTATACTATGGTCTATTTACTGCTCTTGTGTGAGCCACATTTCAACAAGACAATAGGCTACCAAGGTACTTGTATAACTTCATATGAGCACGCTGTCAAGAAAGCTTGTCCTAAATTATGTGGGTAGAGCAAACAGCAGTGTCCATACCAGATACTCTCATTGGGAGTGCCAGACACGAGCCTGCTAACCAATATCTGACCACTGAATCTCTCACTTGAGAGATGCTGTTTAGAACTAGAATCATGGACACGACAGCACCACTTTGTTACCGTATATTCTTGTTTTCCTTGAGTTTACAAAGCAAGATGACGGGTTTTCACATACAAATAAATTCCTTACAATGTTGATGAATTGGACATTACAGTTGATGATTTGAGCTAGAAAAGAATGATCTTTGGTTTCATAAAAGATTGGAAAGGGCCACACAAAAGTCATTTGGTTTAAAGACGTTATATCCCGTCTGCAAGTCATAGAGTATACCCTAACACTAACGTGTATGAAATGAAACTGTCATAGCTCCACAAACATTACCAGGAGAAGTGAAAAACTCTCCATGTTTACGTTTGAACTGCAGCGCGCATAGTCTACATTTGTAATCATATTGTCCCTCTCATAGCAGGATGCACACAATGCTCCCATCACTCCCAATGAATGCCTCTGCCAAATTTTAAGGAGTACTTTCACTGAAACGGTCCACCTGTGATGTCGCCACCTCTACTTTGTAGCAAAGCATTTCCCACAGCGGTGCGGAAGAAAAAAGCTACAAGAACGCAGTCCAATACTTTGTCGTAATAAGAGTCCAAACTTATTCGTTTTTATGGCAAACGACAAACAGCAACAGCCAACCACCATCCATGTCAATGCACCGTTAGGATTACAAATCTTCCACTGGTAAACCACCAAAAAATTGTCTGACCACAGATTATCCCTGCCCATAACCAAGTAGGCAAGTACTGTTTTTTGTTCAACCCTGTTACATGTATTTGTAAATTACAACTCTGTTGCTAAGTATGTGTTCAGATTTCTTTGGCTGAAAACATCAAATGACAATTGTATAAATAGTAAACATGTTCAGTTTGCCTAAAATGCACCTCAACATGCAAGCAAACTTAATGTTTATGTTTATAAAGTTTCGTATGCTGAAATAATATTAATGTATAACATATACCTCAGCAATATCATATGTTCAACATTAACAAAACTTATTGTTACCACAACCAGTTCATATGTTTGTTAACAAACTGATAAATAAGGGGGGGGGGGGGGGGGGGGTCTGAAAAGGAGGCAAAACCTCCCTCCCCCTTATGTTACATGGCCCAAATAAATCGGCTACTGTAGGCGTAATCGTTCTGCTACGATTCCTACACTCCTACACTCCTTAAGGGATTTTGAAAGGTTAAAAATAACATTCCCAACACTAAAGATTTTGATCTTTAAATCAAAACAAAAATCACTTTTTATATATTGAGAACATTCTTTGATGCAGTTTTACACATACAACCGAGGCCGGTAGCACAACGAGCTACGATTGATCATACCATTGATCGCACGATTGATATAAATCATAACTCTCAATAGTATTGATCGCATCTTGTGTGGATCAATTGTACATGTAACTGTATGATTGATAGCAAAATCATGCATACCCGGTAGGCTTAGACTTGCAAATGATATCAGTGATTGTTTGTGATACGTCAAGTTCCAATAAAAATCAACCTTGCAATTGATCCCAAAGTTGCTATAGGTTGCAACTCACTCCTTTTGATACAGGGCTTAGATGTCGCAACAATCATTTACAGGCTGCCGGTAAATAAATACAAAGATATTTTCTACAATCAGGGTGTATCGGAAAGTTTAAAGGGCATATACTGTAATGGGAAGGCAAAAAAGCCTTCAAAAGGTGATCATGAGCATTCTCCTTGCCAATGGTCTTAAATTCATGTATTGTCCATTTTAGAAGCTTGCTGAAAGTTAGTTTCCCTCAAATGATCCCCATTTGGAGTAATTAATGATTAATGATTAAATCCTCAAAATGTTCTGCCCGAACATTTTGAGGATTTGTGATTTAATCACTCATTGCTCCAAATGTACATCATTTGAGGGCAAATAACTTTTAGCAAGTTTCTAAAATGAACAATACATAAATTTTAGACCATTGGCAAGAAGATTGCTCACGATCACCTTTTGAAGGCTTTTGTGTCTTCCCAGTACAGTATATGCCTTTTAAGCAAATTGTGTTGTGGGGCATGATCAGATAATTATGCCTTATTTAGCATGTACACTTTCAAAATGTTTCAATAATGAATGTGCCCATTTTGCGAAGGGTGCTAAATTCAGGCTAATCACTATGGTTTAGATCTCGCTTTATTCAATCTTATTTGAATAAACTGTGGTCTGAACATGGTCTCAATCATAGTATCTAGCCTGAATTTAGCATCCTGCGCAGAACGGATCATTCATTACTGGATACTCTAAATCTAGGGCACTTATTTGCTTATGCGCCAAGATATTTGCTAAAACCGTGATCTAAATCTCAAAATCCTTTTTGAATTTGGGACCGTGAGTTCCAGAAATTAGTTAACATATCACCAACCTAACACAGGTCAATGACAGGCCCAGAAGGAGCTTTGATTTGAACTTGTAGTTTAGACAAGCGAGATACAAATTCTAACAAATTTAATGATCCACTACATCTTCACATTTTGAAAGATGTTGGCTACAGTGAGCGTGCCTTAATTTTTGCTCTGATTGCGTCAAATTCCTTTCATGTAGTCTCACTGGTGCAGCACATGAGACATACAAGTCCTCTTTGACCCGTGCTTCAATTTTCTTCAAAGAAGTCTATCTCACTTCATATGCACGACAGAGGATGTATATATATATATATATATATATCAAGAAGACAAGTATTCACTTTGCATTCATTAACTGTTGCTATGTTGGACAAACCTCGGGCAAGCTCTGGAGCTGTCTTTGGGTAAATCTTGTCAAAAAAGTATGCATAACACTTTTATACATGCTCGTGAAAGGGACCAACAGAAAAAAAAACATAGCATGTACTGTTTTGACAGTGTATTGCCACAACATTAAAGCTTGTCCACATGTAAGCATAGCCACGTAACTTTTCAATCCAATCTCTGTCAAGCAACGCACTGCTATCTGTGATTTTTGTGCCATCAAGCACTTCAAAAGGTGCAACAGTGCATCAACTGCATGTAAAGGCCTAGCCAGGATGCAGGGGCCGGGGGGTGGGGGGGGGGGGGGCAGGGAAAGAAACCCAATATTTCCAGGCAGTGCGCTGTTGTTAGTGGGTGGAGCTCAGAAGTGCTTGGTCCTCTCTGGGAGTAGCGATTCCTTGACAAAGTTGAACCCTGCCAGGAGTCCATTCCGCTTGCTCTTCCTGCTGAAGTAACTGGTCACCACATCATCTTTCCCTGCAAAGAAAATTAAATTCAATTTATGGTACAACAAAATAAACTGGTCAGCAGCACAGGCTGTAATGCTCAGCATACAATATTTGTATGAACACAGTATAAGTACACATCAATGACTATCACAATAATACATAGTTAGCGATCATCAATATTTAAATATCAAATTCATATTCTATAATCAAATAAAAGTTTAAATCAACAGTACGAATTTGAAATCAGATACTGCTCTGCATGATTCACACGCAATGTGCTGTATAGACAATAGAGGCTATGAATAACCTTCAAATTCCATTATAGGGTGCAATTAAGCCACACCTGCTTGGTTGCTACAGTTATATGGCAAATTTTGACATCATTACTAGACCAGGGGGAATAAAGCCAAAAAAAAAAGAATCAAACTGTGAGTAACAGTTTAAAAGGCAGATGATATACAATGATAGACATGTGACTCACAACAACTACAGTGCACAGTACTTTTACACACAAACCAGTCCTAATACCAGCATTCTTTTTAATAATATTTCATTTACATACTTCAATATTATCTTTACACAAAAAATATGACAGAAATCTATACACAAACAAAATTAAACAAACAAATAAAAAACCTCATTGTAATGCACAAAAAGTAGAGGTATTGAATGATAACACCATGTTATTATTCAAAAGCAAAGCCGTGAATTATATATTATGCCTTTTATACTCCAGGGAACATGCTTAAGTATTTGTAAAAATAGGATCAATTCTGAAAAGATAAAATCACTGTGACAAGGGAGAGCTTTGTTCAGAGGAAACAGCTTGGAAAAATGAAGAAAGCTAGAGAAATTTGACTATGCGCAGTCGACTGGTACGCCCCTGCCTTCTGCACCATAATGAAGAAAGCTAGAGAAATTTGACTGTGCGCAGTCGACTGGTACGCCCCTGCCTTCTGCATGTTCCCTGGACTATGAAAGGCATAATATATAATTCACGAATGTGCGCAGTCGAGTGGTACGCCCCTGCCTTCTGCACCATAATCTTTAATACCGATAGTAAAATTTCATTGTCTAATACCTGGAAAACTGGATGCATTGTTATGACATACAGTGCTATGCATGGCTCAATTGATGAAGGACTGTCACACATTGTATCGTATTTGGAGATACTTGGTCAATAATCTCAAGTTATCTCTCAAATAGCTAATTTGTATGATTGAACCTTGACCTTTGATCTTTGACTCATTTGATCCAAAACATAGTCACTTAATTGTCCGGTCATGTTTCATCATTCTATAAAGTTGGGTGAAGCTTGGTCAAATATGTATGAGTTCACAAAAAGTGACATTTTAGGATTTGATCATGACCATGACCTTTGACCGGACATATAATGTCATCTGGCCACTTCGTAACATACAATGTAGGCATAAAACCTACATGTACTTGTGTTAATTTATTCGCCGTACACAATTATTACCTCGGAACGGTAAAACTATGAAAAATTATTGTCAAATTATTGTCGATATGGCAAACGGCAACAGCAAATCTTATCCGTATAAGTAAAATGGCTGAATTATGACAAGAGGGTAAAAAGAGGAGGAAAGGTTTTAAATATAATGACCCCAATAAGTTATTATGTGAGGGCAAGGTCTTGAACTCTAGACCTGAGTATATCCTGGATACCTAAAAGAATACATGTGTGCTCTAATATCTGTATCAATTTCTGAGAATCGTAACACAAAAAAAAACTAAATGTTATAGGTGGGGATTCACATTTTATCAACACAATGAAAGCAAACAATAAAATGATTCACTCGACAGCTTGATGTGACATTTGTATTCATTTGCAAGCTGATTTTAAGTGCAAAAATAGCTTTTGTTCCATTATACAATAAAAAATAACCAATGAATTTCTGCTTTGATATAAAAGCATCATTCATCCAGAAAATATGCTAGCAAATGCCTCTCAGAGAAATGGAAGACATATATCTATATAAATCAATGTTACACGATTCAAGAGTTCTTGTGGTTTCTATTTTGGTACAATAAATAAAGGCACATCCTTTCAGGGTCAGTGTTTCAGTAGTCATTAATATTTATCATAGACCTGAGTATATTTTTCTTCCCACCTCCCTGTATTATGAAGGTAGCAACAGAACCGTAATGTTAACAAGAATGAAGCTTGATACTGTCACTGTGTTTGTTAATTGCACTTGAAATTTGATAATTGACTCTGAAGCATTCAACGTTTTCAAAAACAACTTTCATATCTCTTGTCCAATTTTACTACAACCTTGTACACAACAAATTTTCATTTTTTTTTTGCTGTTATTGACAACAAATTTAATCTGGGGATATGCTACAGTGTCTGTGTGCAGCTTCTCGGACAGCTAGAATGTGGAGTCAAAGACTTACCAGGCTCTGGTCTCTGCGTCGTTGGAAGGATGTTTTCTCCAGCAGATAACGACACAAAGAATGCGAATGGGACCAGCCAAAGACAGAGTGTGAAGTATGCCAGAACCTGTATTACACACACGGAGAACAACATGAAATACAGTGAAACCTGTCTATAGTGGTCACCCTAGGGAAACAAAAATTGTGGCCTTTATAGACAGGTGGCTGCTGTAGACAGATTCTTTAACACGTGATCTCTCTCTCTGGGGTAATCATTTTAGTGACCACTATAGACAGGTTGGCTGCTATAGACAGGTGGCCGCTAAGACAGGTTTCACTGTGATATAAAATCAGCTTTCTGTACATAATGACACAAGTGATGACTGAAACTTGTTACAATGTATATAGCCAAGCAGCAAAATATTGGTGAACTGACCACAATTTAGTGAAAGCCATTCCAAAAAAAAAAAGACAAAATCTTGCCCACTCTTGAACTCATATATTCCATAGATATAATTATGCTAAGCTGTCAAAAGCTTTTTAACCTGTATAACAAAAGTTTCAGGTAACATGTACATACTGTATGGCTGCATTCCTAACACAATATTATCTTATCAAATCATATACCTGTGTGCAATGGTGTAATATTTCAAGTGCGAATCATTCAAAAAATTCAAAATGATGGTTTTAGATATCAGCTATCAATTAAACAGGAACACAATTCTAGGTGGGTTTGGAAAGGCATATTTATTTTTTTTTTTAAATGTGCTTAATTCACTGGCTTTGGATTATTGTAACACAAACTCCCGTTATGCCAGTTTCAGGATCTACATGTATGTTGCACATATCCCATCTAAACAAAGTAAAATAAATTACTAAATACATTAAATTATTCTGCCTACACATTCAACTCTTCATTACAGATGTCTAGGTATTCCTGCAACTTTCTGGCTTGTACAATATAGTGTGCAATTTTTTCTGTCTATGTTGTTATTATTACACGGATTATGGTAGTAACTTTTCATTTCAATACGATGCAATTTAATTAAACTGTCACGGTCTGTGAGCTAGATGCAATTAACATTGCAATGGCACATTAATCACTATTTGGCAAGTGATAGTGAAAATATCTGCTTTTACGACAGCTTTTATTGTATATGTATATTCAGAAAAATATGAGACTACACACATGAACTAAACTTGAAATTTGGAGTCATTAAGATGTCATTTGATTCCCTTACCTCTGAAAAGGGATGCCAAACATCTGAGAAATAGCTGAAGGCCATATAATGGTTTACCACAACTAAAACTGCAATGCAAATAAAAGGCAAAATGTTAAAATCAATGACATTTTAGGCTTTTATGATTGGACTTCTAGAGCCCATAATCCATCAATCATGGCAGGATATTCATATTTGAGATGCAGAATTGGGATGGTCAAAACAGATTCATATTGATAAACTTAATTTCAACCAGACACTCATCAATCTGAACAAAATATTTTTTCTAAAACTTTTATCTGAGAAATCATGATACATGTCAACAAGATTTACATGTTCGGGGGTTTCCACAAATATTTACTGCATTTTTGGCCTTCACTCAGTCACTTATGTATGAAAAGGATTTGTAATATAATTAACAAACTGCCATATTGCGCATCACACAAATTAATTCACAAGTTCTTTTCTCCCAGAAGCATAATGAATCATTCATTACGATTACCCTGTGATGGCAGTTGCTAGTTTTCAATGTCAAAAGTGTCAAAAGTTGTTTTTAACAACTAGCATAATTTGGATGGTCAAAACAGATTCATATTAATAAACTTAATTTCAGTTGCTAGTTTTCAATGTCAAAAGTGTCAAAAGTTGTTTTTAACAACAAGCATAATTGGGATGGTCAAAACAGATTCATATCAATAAACTTAATTTAAACCAGACACTCATCAATCTGAAAGAATTATTTTTTCTAAAACTTTTATCTCAGAAATCATGATACATGTCAACAAGATTTACATGTTCGGGGGTTTCCACAAATATTTACTGTGTTTTTGGCCTTCACTCAGTCACTTATGTATATGAGAAGGATTTGTAATATAATTAACAAACTGCGCATCACACAAATCAAGTCACAAGTTCTTTTCCCCCAGACGCATAATGAATTCTTCATTACGATTACCCTGCGATGGCAGTTGCTAGTTTTCAATGTCAAAAGTGTCAAAAGTTGTTTTTAACAACAAGCATAATTATCTCTTGCCTCATGCGAGGTCTGTACGTAATTGCTGAGGGCGTTCCTTGACTTGATCAAGTTGATTTACTTGATTAACTTTGATGGAGTCATTCAACTATTCGCCAAAAGGCCTTCACATACATGTAGGCCAAGATCTAATCAGTCGTACAACTCTGCGACGGACTGAATTGCAGGAACCGTCCACTGGATTTGTGTATGAAAGTGATGTCACATTTCCAGTATTAGGCTCATGCAACTGCAGAATTGTGGCAAATTGACATGTTTGTGGTTGCCTTTAAAAGCTGTTTGTTTGAAAAAGCTGGTGCCACTAGAGCACAGAACAACGATCAAAGTATTAGATGGAGGCAATGAAGGGAAGAGAGAGAGAGAGAGGTGTAAATGAATTAGTAAACATAAAAGAGAATGGGCGTTGGGGGTTGGAGGGTTTTTTTGTAAATGTTTTTGTGTGTGTACATGTGTGTGTGTGTGTGTGTGTGTGTGTGTGTGTGCATGTGTGTGTGTGCCAGCAAACTCAGGAAAAAAAGAATTACTGGTATGCAAAGAGAAACCTTCCAACATACATGTGATCATGCTGTTTAATGTTTCGTGGAAATTCCATTGTACAGTAACCAAGCAGAATGAAATATAATCCCCAGGCTTTTTTTGCCACATTCTCAAGATTTATACAAACATCCCATCTCATCATAATTAGAAATTGAAAATAATATGTGTAATCCAGGCAAATATAATCTCTTTAACATTATTGTTTGCAATTCCTTTTGATATGTGATGGAGCGAAAGCCAACAAACTGCAGAAACATTCCAGCAATTCATGTGATCATGCTGCTTAATGATTCCAGGAAATTTCATTGTAACCGAGTGGAATAAAATACATGTATAATCCCCAGGCTTTTGCCACATTCTCAAGATTTATACAAACATCCCCTCTCATCACAATCAGAAATTGAAAATAATATATCTAATTCAGATTGTTTTGATATGGAGGTCAGACAGAGAGGTAAATAGATACAGACAATCATACAAAGGGATAAGAGAGAGAGAGACAGAGAGAGACAGACAGACAGAGAGAGAGAGAGGGGGGGAGAGAGAGAGAGAGAGAGAGAGAGGGAGAGAGAGAGAGGGATTTTGGAGTGTTTGCCAATTTGTCGGAGTTTGGGTCAAAAGTGTGGGCCAGCTTTAAAGAAGTGTGGGTCATTTTTGTGAAGTTTTAGCCAAAATCCACGGGCTCACACTCCTACCCCTCAAGTGTGGGTCATTTGGCTCAAACTCAAGGGTAAGTCAGGGCCCACATTTTATGTGAAATGTGTTTATTTACCAGTCTCGGTGTCTAAGTACGCACGCGCAAAGTAAGTTTTTGCAGTACGTCCATACTCTCGACTTCTAGGGTATGAGAAGGTGAGAAAGAGAGCTTCCAAATCTCGTCTCGCCCTCGTCCTGTACATGAACGCAAGACTCATAGTCTCATAGCACATTTGAAAAATGGCAGACGACGAAATTGAAGCCATGTTAGCTGATCCTCTGGTAAGTAGATTAAAATGATCATATGCTTTATCTTTGAAGATTATTACAGAAGAAGCTTTAAGTTAATGAGACTTGTATTGTTTAATGCATGCTACACCTGCGCGATTATGCAGCCACGGTACTGCGCTGGGCACAAGCTAGCCTAGCCCCGGCCGGGTCTGCTCTCGCGCAGCGCTCACTGCGTGAGCGGGCTAGTCGCAGTAAAAGTTAGCCCAGCAGTAGCCCTGGAACTGCTCCCGCGAACATCCTTAGGGCTCGCCTTCATTTTTCCTGCGTGTCGGGTCCGACTACTGACTATGTAATCGACCTGTGCATATGAATGAATTACTCATTTGAAATGCATTTATGACATATGAACTCACTGTATTGAATGTATACCTGCACTAGGCCTATAGCCGGCCTAGCCCCGGGGCTTATGAACTAGCGCCAAATGCTCCTACAAACGTGAAATTTCCATTCATAAAATCTGTGCGTGATGGCGAATGTGCGGCTATAGAGAAGCCAGATAAAAAAATAGTAGCCATGCATAGTCCGGCAGCATGTGCAAGCTTCCTTTGCTTGCCTTTCCAATACATGAAACCTACACACAGCTACTATTTCTAAACTGGCCACTAGATGGTTGCAACACTTGTTGTTGGATGTGGATTTTCTGAATAATAAAGAGTTAATTTCCCTTCTTTTTTAACCATCAGATGCGGGCTCATGGGCACGACATTGCCAGAATGCTGGCGTACGGCATATCACCGAAAGTTTACTACGATCATATGGAAAAGGGGGGATCATTCGAGGAGTTGGTGAATGAACTGCATGGCAAGAAAAACCAGCAAGAAGCAGGCGAAGGGTCGGCATCAAGGGAGAGTTCTGATGATGATGATGGAGATGGTGATGATCATGGTGGCGATAATGATGATCATGATAGCGATGATCATGATGGCGATGATGATGAAGAAGAACTCTGGACATTGCAGGAGGAAGACGAACAAGGACATGGCACTGAACAGGGACAGAAGGAGATAGCAGAGGAAGAAATTCAAAAAGGTCAGTACTCTGCTGATTATTCCCTAAATTATTAACCCTATAGATTCTTCTTACTTCATGAAATCTTGTTAGTAAAAAGCTTGTGTTCACATAACACCAATATTGAAGAGGTGAGATTCGATATATTTCCAGGTTTCCACCATCAAGTTTGGGATAAAGAAATAGGATGCGAAGTGATGTGGGTGACATGAATTCACAGTGTTACGAGGTAGTACAAGGTGTCCACTAGAACCATGCTCCTAGTGTTTAAGAAAACATGACCTGACCACAAAACAAAGAAAAAATGTCTAGAAGGTTAATTCAGGAAGCACTCGTTATTCCGAATGTTCGTCATTCTGAACGCTATGCCACAAATGCTTGGATTAATGAACCCTTTTTCCTTTTCGGAAAAAGGAGCATCGAGGTATAGGCAATTTACGTGTTTCGGAATTACGAACCTTCGGAATAACAAACTTTCGGAATATCGAACTGCAACCATTAATTCATTATCTTTCGTTTGCCAGCAGTTGGGAAAATTGATTGTGTTTTACATTCAAAGATATAAATTGAATATTTTGAATAAATACTTATAATAATGAGGTGTTTTTTAACTTTATGAACTAAGAAACAACAAGTCAAGACGAACAAGGACATGCCAGTGAAGACAGACAGGAAGAGGGAGCTGAGGAAGAAATTCAAAAAGGTCAGTACTTTGCTGATAATTCCCTAAATTATCAACCCTATAGATTTTTGTTACTTCATGAAATCTTGTTAGTAAAAGGCTTGTGTTCACATAACACCAATATTGTAGAGATGAGAGTCGATGTATTTCCAGGTTTCCACCATCAAGTTTGGGATAAAGAAATAGGATGCGAAGTGATGTGGGTGACATGAATTCTCAGTGATACGAGTTGGTACAAGGTGTCCACTAGAACCATGCTCATAGTGTTTAAGAAAACATGACCTGACCAAAAAACAAACAAAAAATGTCTAGAAGGTTAATTCGGGAAGCACTCGTTATTCCGAATGTTTGTAATTCTAAACGCTATGCCACAAATGCTTGGATTAATGAACCCTTTTTCCTTTTCGGAAAAACGAGCTTCGAGGTATAGGCAATTTACGTGTTTGGGAATTACAAACCTTCTGAATATCAAACTGCAACCGTTTATTCATTATCTTTCGTTTGCCAGCAGTTGGGAAAATTAATTGTGTTTTACATTCAAAGATATAAATTGAATATTTTGAATAAATACTTATAATAATGAGGTGTTTTTTAACTTTATGAACTAAGAAACAACAAGTCAAGACGAACAAGGACATGCCAGTGAAGACAGACAGGAAGAGGGAGCTGAGGAAGAAATTCAAAAAGGTCAGTACTTTGCAGATAATTCCCTAAATTATCAACCCTATAGATTCTTGTTACTTCATGAAATCTTGTTAGTAAAAAGCTTGTGTTCACATAACACCAATAGTGAAGAGGTGAGATGATATATTTCCAGGTTTCCACCATCAAGTTTGGGATAAAATAATAGGATGCGAAGTGATGTGGGTGACATGAATTCTCAGTGTTACGAGGTAGTACAAGGTGTCCACTAGAACCATGCTCATAGTGTTTAAGAAAACACGACCTGACCAAAAAACAAAGAAAAAATGTCTACAAGGTTAATTCGGGAAGCACTCGTTATTCCGAATGTTTGTCATTCTGAACGCTATGCCACAAATGCTTGGATTAACGAGCCCTTTTTCTTTTTCGGAAAAACGAGCATCAAAGTATAGGCAATTTACGTGTTTCGGAATTACGAACCTTCGGAATAACAAACTTTCGGAATATCGAACTGCAACCATTAATTCATTATCTTTCGTTTGCCAGCAGTTGGGAAAATTAATTGTGTTTTACATTCAAAGATATAAATTGAATATTTTGAATAAATACTTATAATAATGAGGTGTTTTTTAACTTTATGAACTAAGAAACAACAAGTCAAGACGAACAAGGACATGCCAGTGAAGACAGACAGGAAGAGGGAGCTGAGGAAGAAATTCAAAAAGGTCAGTACTCTTCTGATAATTTCCTAAATTATCAACCCTATAGATTCTTGTTACTTCATGAAATCTTGTTAGTAAAAAGCTTGTGTTCACATAACACCAATATTGAAGAGATGAGAGTCGATGTATGTCCAGGTTTCCACCATCAAGTTTGGGATAAAGAAATAGGATGCGAAGTGATGTGGGTGACATGAATTCACAGTGCTACGAGGTAGTATATACAAGGTGTCCACTAGAGCCATGCTCCTACTGTTTATGAAAACATGACCTGACCAAAAAACAAACAAAAAATGTCTAGGAGGTTAACTCGGGAATCACTCGTTATTCCGAATGTTTGTCATTCTAAACGCTATGCCACAAATGCTCGGATTAAAGAACCCTGTTTCCTTTTCGGAAAAACGAGCATCGAGGTATAGGCATTTTACGTGTTTAGGAATTACGAACCTTCGGAATAACGAACCTTTGGAATATCGAACTGCAACCGTTAATTCATTATCTTTCGTATGCCAGCAGTTGGAAAAATTAATTGTGCTTTACATTCAAAGGTATAGAATTAATATTTTGAATAAATACTTATAATAATGAGGTGTTTTTTAACTTTATGAACTAAGAAACAACAAGTCAAGACGAACAAGGACATGCCAGTGAAGACAGACAGGAAGAGGAAGCTGAGGAAGAAATTCAAAAAGGTCAGTACTCTTCTGATTATTCCCTAAATTATCAACCCTATAGATTCTTGTTACTTCATGAAATCTTGTTAGTAAAAAGCTTGTGTTCACATAACACCAATATTGAAGAGGTGAGATGATATATTTCCAGGTTTCCACCATCAAGTTTGGGATAAAGAAATAGGATGCGAAGTGATGTAGGTGACATGAATTCACAGTGTTACGAGGTAGTACAAGGTGTCCACTAGAACCATGCTCCTAGTGTTTAAGAAAAAAAATGACTGACCAAAAAACAAACAAAAGATGTCTAGAAGGTTGATTCGGGAAGCACTCGTTATTCTGAATGTTCGTTATATACCGAATGTTACACCACAAATGCTCGGATTAACGAACCCTTTTTCCTTTTCGGAAAAACGAGCATCAAGGTATAGGCAATTTACGTGTTTGGGAATTACGAGCCTTCGGAATATCAAACTGCAACCGTTTATTCATTATCTTTCGTTTGCCAGCAGTTGGGAAAATTAATTGTGTTTTATATTCAAAGGTATAGAATCAATATTTTGAATAAATACTTATAATAATGAGATGTTTTTTAATTTTATGAACTAAGAAACAACAAGTCAGCAAGGACAAGGTGAAACAAAGGCATCAAAATCAGCAGGTAAGCAATTTGCATAGTATATTCCTAAAGATTTGAAAGGTAGAGGATATGTTCAATGATATCCTGCTGCCAGGTGCAACTACATAGAACTGTCAGTCCACCTTACTAAGCAGCAAATTGTCTCGGCATACATTTGTCTTGCTGGGGTACCATAGCATGCATTCTATGGGAAGCACCCATTATTCTGAATGTTCGTTATTCCAAACGTTATGCCACAAATGCTCGGATTAACGAACCCTTTTTCCTTTTCGGAGAAACGAGCATCGAGGTATTGGCAATTTACGTGTTTCGGAATTACGAACCTTCGGAATAATGAAACTTCGGAGTAACAAACCTTCAGAATATTAAACTGTAACCCATTCTATATGGTTTACAGTGGTAGGCAGTCATAATTTAGCATTCTGTATTTTTTCTTCACCCATCTCAAATAATTATGCTGGTCAGAAAGCTAATTTCAGAATTTTCAAAATCAGTTGACCACAACTGGTCTAAATGTGGATTGAAGATCAGTTTGTCATATGGAATGAACATGTAAATGAAAGTTGTAAGCCAAAGTTGATGTATGACCAAGCTCCTTCAGTAAATATCTAGAAATATACATATTTACTTTTATTTGAACTATTCGCTTCAGCGTTACTGTTGATATGACATATAATCATGTTTTCAAACATTTCATACTGTATTGACAGCATTGAAAGTTGTAGAATTTATCCTTTTTCAGAAGTTAGCCTGCCCCTGATACGCATACCTACTTCCCCTCCGGCTCCCCAACACACACAAAAAAAAAATACATGAAAATAAGTAAATGCAAAATAGATATAGTCTATTAACAAATTTATCTCTAGAGAATAGAAAAAAAAACCATAATGCACTGGTTGGAATTTTCCTGTAAGAGGCTTTAGGCCTATTTGGTTAAGGACGACCTACTGATGATTTATTCCCCCCCCCCCCACCACCTTGATATTCCCTATCCCTTTAGTTCTAGTAACGCTTTTTATTCACCCTACATGCAGGTCGAATCAAGCGAAATTGCCCCGTGTGCAGTGCTCCAACAACCACGCTTGCCCGGCACCTTCGCCGGAAGCATAAGGCGTTAACAGAACCCCAGATATGGGAACATATCTATGATGCCAGAGAGCAGTGAGTATAGTTATTTACTTATCCATTGCCACCAAGATTCTCTGAACAAGTGGCATGAAAATCATTGCCAGGAAGTGCTGCTGTTATTCCAAAACGGAACAATTAAAAAAGAAAATAAATATCCTAATCCATTATGAAGGGAATTATAGGAAAATGAACACACTGAATCGTGGAGTTATAAAGCACTTTCACCTTTTCACCTCATAATTGTGTCAAAGTAATGGGGTGCATAAAAGGGTAATGATAATTGATAATGCGTGAGCATCTGCAGACTGCAATTAGTAATTTTATACCTTGTAAAGATTGAAAATATACATGAATATAATTATTTAAAATTTAATTTCAAAATCCCTGCATTCTGGTCATAACAAGATCGAATTGCCTTCAAAAACTGGTGTAAAACCAAGATATAATAAACTGAAAGTTTGCTTTGGGAATCACGTGTTTAGAGAAATTCTTATTTCCTACAATGTAATTATATGATGTAATATGCATGTGTACTTCCAATTTTTAGAGTCCCAATTCAGAGAAAGACCACCAGAACACAGGGATTGAAGAGGGTTGGCAAGAGCTGCCCCCATTGCTCCGCAAAGGGCTTGACAAAACTGGCCGACCACCTGAAGAGAAAGCATGGCGCCCAGTCAGTGGAAAAACAAGGTACATTGAAGAAGTTTGTCAATTAGCAAATCTCATTGGATAAGTTATTTATCACATTTAAATTCAAATCCCCCCCCCCAAAAAAAAAAAAAGAATCAGGCATCAGGTTATAGTGAACTTTTATGCCTGCAACTCTGGCTAAACAAGATGTTCAGATGGTAATAATATTTGGAAGGAAGAGTTACCATCAAATGACAAATACTCCCCTAATTAGATATCGGATGATAAATGATAAACCAGATATTAAGGTCAAAGTCAATGAATCTTGCAAATGCTGATAACATTTGCTTTTTCCAGTCATAACTTCAACCGTCAATGTGTGATGAAACTATTCGCTATGACACATAAAGGTGAAACAGTAAGTAGAAGGGTGAAAGGTCCAACCTGATAGGTCTCTATTGCTAAACCTTCATTATTGCTAATAACTTATCTTAACTTTGAATGTGTAATAGTAAGGTAACTTTTAAGGATATGTTGTGAATAAATACATTTTTTCTCTGTCTTAAGCCATAGGGGACCTATGTCTTTTGAAGGTACAGAAAAAGGAAGGATGCATAAGTTATCAAGCAAGTAGAGGTCACATGAGCAATATAGCCAAATAAACCATGATGCAGCATGACACAGTTTTAATCGACTGGGCATGATAGAAGGCTACACTAAAGGCCACTGCACACTGCACGACTTTTAGTTGCATGACTGACCAACTGTGGATCTGAAATCTAAGCATGCATATATTTTGCACGCGCCAATAAATTTTGTATCTTAAGGTCGTTCAGTCAGGCGACTGAAAGTTGTTTGGTGTGTGGTGGCCTTCACATGAAGCAAACTTTACAAGGGGTGTCTGCAATTGATACTCCTGTTATAGGTCCAGCTAGCATTAAGCCCCATCCACAAGATGGTAGCGTGCGATGCAGGGAAGTCTCCCATTCAGCTTATGTCATGCCTGGTTAACTTTAAGCTCGCAGAGATTGATTACTTAAACTTCTAAGAAAAGTCACACAGTGAGTACATTTGACTCCAGTGTGCACGGCATAATGCCAGAGAAATTTGAAAGAGCCTGCAAAGTACCCTTTAGATGCATTTGTTCATGCCATGCTTCTATTCGTTAAGCATTATGACTCTATCTTATTCAATTTTGTTATATCCCTAGCCAAAGACGACATCTATGACCGGTACTTCGAGTTCACCAGTTTTTCCTGCAAGGAAAAGACAGCTGAACAACACAGAAACCAACTAGAAAAAATAAGTGATCTTGCGGGTGGCCTGTCGGTACTCTTCAGTGACCACAAAGCAATCTACAGGTATAAATAGCAATAAAACACGTCTTATGAGCTTAAATCTGGTTACTAAATCCTTGGCCAGATATCCTGTATGGTATAATTTCAAAACATATTAACACCCTGAATAGTGAATCAAAAGTTATGTAGTGTAAATGCATGTAGAGAAATGAGAAATTTATATTTGAGTACAAAATCAATGTATATCCTTGATCTTAACCCTAAACCCGCTTTGCGGAGGGTGGGGGCCGGGGGGGGGGGGGGGGGGGGGAATTTTGCCCCCCCCCCCCCCCCATCAACGTTTCGCAGGATTATTCATCATTTGGAGATGTTCTCACCTTCTGCCTTATTTCTTTTAATGTTCTCGCCACAACTTTTGAGACCAAATGTGTCACTCTCAGGCATACCATTTCAAAGCCACATGAGAAATTATTATGAAGCCGAATTTTTCTTACGACATTAATGTTGACAATATTCAGAAGAATGTGTTTACCAAAAATTTGAAATCTTGAAACTCCATTATGTGATTTGTAAAGATTGTGCAATTCATGAACGAACTACGAAGGGGGAGGCGGGGGGGCAAAATGCCCCCTTGTGGACACAAGACCCTAACAAAAAAAAAACAGTGGGATTAGGGCTAACTCAACACCAAGTTAATTCCAGGACAACTTATTCTTTCTTTCTTTATGTGACATTTATTTGCTGCATCTTTATTTCATCATTTGCCTAT